>JAQFVV010006359.1:869215-1045559 GCA_028023455.1 Epiperipatus broadwayi | reverse complement strand
TATATATATATATATATATATATATATATATATATATATATATATATATATATATAACAATAAAAATTATAATGATCATAAACTATTATAAACAGTCTTTCAATCCACAGAAGTACTTTCAGTTAATTCTCTAACCTGTCTCAACAGTGATTAAATTCAAATAACAAAACAGAAGCAAACATCATCAACTCAAATTTTATGAATCCCAAATTTTAATGTTAGCAGTTTGTTTATTAATTAAATTTATTAAAAATGACTTCTTAAATTTTTATTTATTATGGTTTCTTTCTTCATGAAGAATCTAAATACTTTCAATATCAAATTTAAATTTGTATTTACATGTCCTTTCATGACCCAAGAAAACTGAAGCAGTAATTAAATCACTATCATGAAAGAACATATAAATATAAATTTAAGTTTGATAGTGAAGTGTGAAGATTCTTCATGAAGAGAAAAAACATAATAAAAGAAAATTATATTGCTTAACTGTGACATTCAGGATAAGAACTGATGTGTTCAACCTAGTATGACCATAATCATAAAAAATAATAAAAGAAAATTAAGGAGGCAACTTTAATAAATAGAAATAAAATGAATATAATTAATAGACAGGCTGCTAACATTAAAATTCAGGATTCATGGGATTTGAATTGATGACATTTGATTCTGTTTTGCGATTTGAAGTTAATGGCATTTGGAGCAGGTTAAGAAATTAACTTAAAGTACTTCTGTGGATTGAAAGACTGTTTATAATAGTTTATTACCATTATATTTATTATTTTTATTGTTATTACAATAGTTTTTTAATTAATTGACATTTTATTTGTATTATGAATATATTAATCATGATAACATGTAATTTTAAGAGATTAAAGAAATTAAATTGTTGAAGTGCTTTTAATTACTGATATGTGCAGTATCTATAAATGATTTTGCAATTTTGTTTTATTTAAATTTAAAAGTTAATGTTAATATGACGTATTTATTACATCCACACACACACACATATATATTATAATCTTTTTTAATAAGGTATATAATTTTATTTTATCAATATGCAATGCTGTGAATGCAAACCTATTTGCAGAATAAGTGTGAATACATTATTACAATAATTCACAAACTAAATTTCCAAAGATTTATTTAAATGAACTTGTAAATCACTCCCATTTTTGTATATTAATGGCAATCCAGTCTATCAGATAAAGGATAATTACTTATATGTGACCTTGATACTTGAAAGAAACCTTGCATTAACAGTGATTTTGTTTTTTATATTAATCAAACTAGCTTGCTGATTTAAATATTAATTTAGATGAAACTGCAATGCTTTTTAATATGTAAATAGTTTTACAGTTTATCAAATAAGTAATGCTGAAAATATAAACCTATTCATAGAACAAATAAGTTCCAATAGATTATGAAGTTAATTTATAAGCCAGCTTCCCAAAGAATTATTTAAATGAATTTGTAACTAATACCTACATTTTGTTATATGAGTGTCAAAGCATCTGACAAAATAGATGGAGTTTGATATAACAAAAGATGTGTGTTATTTATAAGTTCATTTAAATGATTCTCTGAAAATCTACTTTATGAATTATCATAATATATTTGCAATTAAACCTGTTTGTTCCATGAATAATTTCATATTTATATATGTATATAAATAAGTGGATTTAATAGATTGTTTTGTATATATAAAATTTAAACTTATCCATTGCTGCTATCCAATATAAAAGAAGACCCCACTCCTTTTACACTATATATGTATGATTGCTAAACATAATACCATCATATAAGCTAGAGATTTAAGCATGCGTGTAAAGTGAAATTAGAGATTTAAGCACTCATGTAAGGTGAAATGGGTATATTATTATTGTGCAATTAATGTTCAAATGTATATTTGCTAAAACCCATCTAATATTTATTTATATTTTGTAGCTACAATTACTATTACATATTGTAATGCAATGAAGTAAGGACATATATTGTATAATAATAATAATAATCATCCCAACTGAATAGTCATCATTATCTCAATTAATTTATCAATGAATATATCAGCAAATATACAAGAAGCATGAAATAATCAACATAGATTAAATAAGCCATTGGAATAAGTGATGTCACCAGTATTAAACATGAATAATGTAGAATCATCTATTGTGATTGGACTTTAAAAAAATCCAATATCAAGATGTAGACTAATGATATGGTTATTGCAAAACTTAGGGCAAAATATAAAACAATCATCTGGGTGAACATACTTAAATGCTAAAGTATATATCATAATAAAAAATCTCTTGGGTGCTGACACATACTGATTATCACCAATCCTCTGAAACATGGCTGTAAACTAATTTAATCTATATAATAATGTGCAGTGAATGAACTTTAAAGATAATCTTGACCTTTGTGCAATTCAGGAAACCATTTGAAAGTCTAAACATGTACATATACCCCAAATATACACACAACTATGTATATATATATAATATTTAAAAATATGTATATTGTCTATACTAAATTTAATGTAATTATAAGGACTTGAAATCATATACATAAATTAATCATTATTGTTCTAGAGCTAGTTCAGAAACACTAAGACCATAGAAAATGTAAATATGAGAAAATGTATACGTTTAATCTAACCTAATTTAAATAGTCTTACTGGAATAATTCATAAATCCTTTAAAGCACAATGCTATAGTCACATACATTGCCAATTTTAGAACAGATAACTGAAGGAATAAAGACATTAACCCACAAAGTTATAATTGGAGAAACATTTTTTAAAGATTTATTTAATAAAGGTAACTAATGAATAATAAATAAAATTAAAAAAACATAATATGACAATTCAAAATCTAATGTGTTTCTACATAAATATAATTTCATAAAACAAAATTATTTCCTGTTGATTTCCATTACTCAGTTAATGTTCACTCTAACCAAGTTATTCTGCCTTTTAAATAATTTAATCTGCAAGCAATATTTGACAATTTAGAGATAAAGAATAAGATTAGCTAAAACCTTTCTTTTTTCTTATCAAAATGGAAATGCCCTCTACTTTGGGAGAGAAAATAAATAAAAAAAAGTTTTAATTTAAAAAAAATCAAAATGATTATTTTCTGCCAGTTATTGCTTATATTAAAAATTATTTGTAAATATATATGAGTACATTACAGTACATATTACTTTAGATTTCATTATTTTTGTTCTTCTAAATTTATAATATTCAGCTTCTTCTCATGTTAGCTTTTTTTTTTTACAATATAATAATTTTCAGAATAACACATTTTCAGACCATACTGAGATAGTCATGATTTTAAATGGACACACAATGTTTATTGCAAATTTCTCCCAGAGATATTTTATATCATTTTTGATGAAGGAAGCTACATGTTGATTCGGTGATGCTCAGCTTTTATCCAAAGCTTAGCACATAGTGTTGTTGAAATCCATTTTAAAAACCAATTCAAACTATTAGTGAAGTTAGTCTTACTTCAGACTACAAGACTAATTTTATACTATTCTCTTGACAGCTGAACAGCTACTGGTTTTTACTCCATAGTTTAATCAAGAATGCCTGTTACACCCTAGGTATTAAAACCTACTGCTTTAACTCATCTCTCCTATTTTATTTTTTGGAACAATTTTGTCATACATCCAATCACATATTGTTTTAATTATGCCAGCATGAAACTGGAACCAATTGAATCTATTTTTACAGAAAAGTTATTTCCATTCTTTTTTCTTAATTAATTGAAAAATTCTAATCACTAATTATTGAAAATTTCTTTTGTAGTCATTTTTTTTAATTAGTGGAAACAAGATAATGTTTTAATTATTTCTCAATTTGAAAAAAAAAACATTACCTTTTGTTTTAAAGAGAGACACACAGAAAAGAAAAATCAACTGTAATTCAAAACAGTATGTTAAAACGTTTTTTTTTTACTCTTAAAAACTGATAAACATTGCTTAAAATTTTTCCCATCATTCTTCTTCTTATTATTTAGTTGAAAACTAGAAGATAAATAAAATTACTCAAGAAAGAGAAAAAAAAATTGTTTTACTCTTTTCTTTTTCACATGACATGATCACATTCTTTATGCTCATGCAAGCTGTTTTTCATGGAGGAAAAACTCTCCTTACAGTAGCTCCACTCAGTGCAAGCCAGAGTAATCAGTGAATGCAGGAAGGTTTGTGCAATAAAATCCTTATCTTGTGCCTACTACTCTAATATTCCCAGACTAGTTTCTAGCTTGTGGATTTCATCAGTGAAGAGTCTTGAGTTTTAGAGCGCTGCATCTAGATCTTAGGATCTAATGCAACCCTCCAGCAGCCGTCTTTTTCTTTTTAACTAACAATAAAGCTTTGAGTCCAAAATGAAAAGTTAATATTTTCAAACTAAGCTCATTTGCTTGTATAGTTTTTATAAACCTGAACTCAGTTCAGCATCCATCCATTTTAACGACAGTCACTATTAAAGAACCAAAGACATCAAAAAGTATGTATGCTGAACTGAGTTCAGATCCACACAACTATACAAGTTAATGAGCTTAGTTTGAAAACATTATTGTATTCATTTTAGACTCAAAGCTTTATAGTTAGCTAAAAAAGTAAAAGATGGCTGCTGGAGGATTGCATTAGATCCTAGGTTCTAAGTACAGTGCTCTCAGATCCAAGGTTCCTCAGTTATGAAAGCTACAAGTTAGAAACTAGTCTGGAAATATTGGATGGGTAGGCATTAGATCGAAATTTTATACACAAACCTTCTTGCATTCACTGATTACTTTGGCTTGCACTGAGTGGCACTACTTTTTTTTTTATACATTTCTCTTTATTTTACAACTACTCATAACAAACTATGATGCATATTCTTATTAAAAATGATCAGAATTTTTATATTATCACTAGGGGAATATAATTTTTTAACAAGTTGAATAACTGACATTCTTAAAAAAATATCATCATCATCATCAACATCTATCATTATCAATCCACTGTAGGATGAAGGTCTCTCCAAGATCAATCCATCTCCAATCTTTAGCTTCTCTTCTCCACATCACCCCTGCACACATTCTCATCTCATCCATCTATCTTACATATGGTATCTTTCTGGGTCTCTTACAATCTCTTGAAATCCAGTTTAAGACTTTAATTGTCCATCTATTATCATCTTCTCTAGCAATATGTCCAGCCCAACTCCACTTCAATCTTTTAATTTTTTCAATGAGATCAATAACACTTGTTTGTTCTCTTACCCATACATTGCATTTTCAATCTCTTCTTATTACTCCCAGAATGCATCTCTCCATACTTCTTTGAATGGTCTGAAATCTCTGTATTGCTCTTCTATTAAGTGTCTAGGTTTCAGATCCATAAGTAAGAACTGGCAAAACACATTTGTTAAAAACTTTCCTTTTCAAACACATAGGCATATTTCCTTTTAGTATCAAGTTATTTCTACAAAAAGCACTCCAAACAAGTTTAATTCTATGATTAATTTAATCTATTATGTTTCCATCTGTATTAATAATCTGACCAAGATATTTGTAACTGTCAACTTCTTCTAATTCATCATAATCAATCTTTATTTTCATATTTTGAGCAAATTGATTAAACATTACTTTAGTCAATTTAACATTTATCTTTAATCCCACTTTTCTACTTTCATTTGATAATTTTGCAACATTTCTTGCAGCCCTGAAGCATTATTTGCAAAAACAACTACATCATCTGCAAAATCTAAATGACTAAAATAATTTCCATTTACTTTCCCTCTTTTAGTTTTCCATTTTAATCCACAAAATACTTCTTGCAGCACTGCTGTAAAAAGTTTTGAGATATGGAGTCACCTTGTCCTACTCCCTTCTCAATGTTGATTTTCCCAGTATCATTATGTAACCTAATTGTTGCTGTTGCATTTTTATAAATATTCTTTAAAATATGACAATATCCTGGATCTATACCTTGATGATTCAATGCTTTAATCATTGAAGAAATGTTTATAGAATCAAATGCCTTTTCATAATCTACAAATCCAAAACATAATGGCAACTCATATTCATTTGTCCTTTCTGTAACTTCTCTCAATACCTGGATATGATCTACTGTGCTAAAACCACTTTTAAATCCAGTTTGTTCTCTTGGTTGGTGGAAATCCAATGTTCTCAGTAGACGAGTTGTAATTATCTTGGTAAAAATTTAAACAAAAATATAAGGAATAATTCATAATATATATATATATATATATCAGAAGAATGAGATAAAAATAGGACATGCGTTTAGACAAGAAAACGTTCAAATAATCTGTGAAAGGTGAAAAACTGTAAAAAGTTAAAAAATTCATGACTTACTGCATATTCAAAAAGTACAGTAAATCAATGCTTTACTGGTACTAAAATTATTAAAAACTGGAAGTTAAGGTCTAATTACATACAAAATTTGTCCAAAAGTGTAACATTTATTTATGACCATAAATATATTTGTGAAAATATTAAAAGTAATATGGGTGAGAAATTCCTTCAGTGTAAACTAATATAAAGTAAATTTTTTTTAGAAATTAATGCATTGATTTCTACTGTGAAATATTCTTAGATAGTAACAGGATGGTATGGCAGGATGGTTTATTGATACACATTTGGGCACTCAAAGGCAACTGAATGCCATACATGGTAGTGTGAAGTTATTCTTCACACTTTACTGACCTAATCGAAATTGATGATGAGCTAATCAAAAGGCATTATCACTTTAAAAACCTGTTTTTGATTATGTTAATCCCACACCCATAATTTTTTCTGCTCATTGTATGGATGTGACATTATCACATGCATACTATTTATGGTTACTATTGAGATTACTAGAACTTTTATTGGTTTGGGTTGGCATACTATTCAAATCCCATAATGATGTTACAGCAACCCAAGTTTGTATCTATTATTATTTAAAAGTCATCTCTTAGCCCGGAATCATAGCTTGAAGTTTATAAAACTTATTCATGATATTTCAATATTAATTTAAAGCTCTGGTAAGTTGGTGAAATGCATAAATGAGAAGTAAACAAAGGTATGATATAAAATTCAACATAGTTTTACTTTATTTAAAAACAACTCCCTCAAATAATAGACTCTATCCCAAAGTGGAGATTATAACTATTGATAAGGTATAGAAATTTATTTTTATGTAATGGTATTTAATAACTCACCTTATTTTCTATTATTAATTTAAATTATTAATATTGCATTAATCTATAAGCCTGATTGATATGCGAATAATATAATTGAATAAATAATTTTAAATAGAAAACATACAAGAAATCAATTTCTTTATTGAGAAAAAGAAATAAAAGATAAACTGCACTCTAAGTAAGTAAACACATAATATTTACAGATTAACTAGATTAGTATTAGCTTTAAAGACTAAAGAATTAAATAAATGTTAGTTATTAATAAAATTTATCACGTGATTGTGTGTACAAACAATATAGAAAGATTTTATTTTCAATCCACTTTATTTTAGTTCTTTATTTATGCAAAACAAATACTGTATATACAAAAATAGTTTGAACACTCCTGTGTTATCCAGATGTAGCTCTTTATGATGAAAATGAGATAATCCTTGAGATTATTTATTTCTTCTAACAGTGAAATAATTTTAATTCAGTAATTAAATCTATATTTCTTGGTTGCAAATGCATAATTTAATCCATTGGTCATTAGTTCATGTTATTCATTTCATGTGACTGATAAATATATAAAACAATTAGTTCTGGTTTTAGTGTCTAATTGGTTAATATCAGTAGATTTTTCCTCTCCTTTTTGTAGGGTTTGTAGATAAATATAGTTATAGTGAAGTGGCAATGGTGTTTTTTATTCATTAACCAGATGAAACAAAATAAACAAATCTTCAAAATGTGATCTCTTTTTTCTTCCATGCTAGGGATGATTTTTCACATTCAGGCTGGATAATGTCAATTTATCCTCTATGTAATCACATCCTAGTTGACATATGAACACTGGTGTTTAGCAAGCCATTCTAATAAAATTTAAACTACCCACATACGCAGCATAATGTATTTTAATCATAATATAAATGTTAACATTATGTTTTTATATTCATACTTATAGTCATGTGATAGTCTTGATCAATGCTGGCTGTGATGAACAATATGCTATGCAATAATGAATTTCACTGTAAATGGTCTTCAGCTCTACGATTTCTGCTAGCAAAATGTCCTCTCTATAAATTAATTGGTACAGCTCCTTTTAGGGTTACCGTAATTTTTTGATAATTTTTTATTACAAATATATATTACCCAACTCAGCCATTTACCGTAACTTTATCTCTTTTATCTTAATGACATGTTTAATGTTAAACAATAATAATGAATCATAAAAAAAGAAAAGAAAACAGATAAAAATATGAAAAAGCAGTTATTTATCGTGATTCCGAATTTGTTTTGATACACTTAAATAACTTGATAACTTACTTGTTAATTAATAATTGTGAATAATTTCTGTTTGTATCAAATTTGTTTTATCCTCTTTTTGTTTTACAATTATGATTAGTTAATGACACGTTTTTTTTTATTATAACCCTTTTTTTACCCATTTTTCTAAATGCTATTGTTTCTGGATTATTATATCTTCTGTTAGCTGATAGACTTGCAAAGGTCTATGGACTACTACAATATATATATATATATATATATATATATATATATATATATATATATATATATATATATTTATATATTTGCTATAATGAATCTTTAATGGTTATTTTATTTGATCTATATATAACATGGGTACTCATCTTATAGTTAAAGACGGATTCGAACCCGCGTTTTATACAATACAACTTTATTGTTGTGCTATAGAATGCAGGCTGCTATGTTGTGTCACAGCACAGCATGTATGTTGCTAAGCAGCAATTACATTTTACGAATTGGCACAATTTATAAAATAATTACCGCTTGATGAGAAAGTTTGTATTTGAATTGTATTGAAATGTTGTTTTCATTGGATTTTTTTATATTTTAAACTATTGAAATGTTCAGATGTTTTAAAACAATAATTATAAGACTTTTTACAATGTACTGTATTGAACTTTTATGTGGGTAAATGTTAAATATCTATGTTTTTATTGAGTTGCAATTAGATAACGTGTCAAGTAATGTACAGTTAGTAACATTCACGAGACAAAGAAGATTCTACCGTCTATATATTTTTGAAGTAAAAAAGAGTGGTAAGAGAAAAATATCCAGTAAGAAAAGTCCAAATGTACAGGTTTTTTTGTAAATTTAATAAAAAGCAAATATTATAAACATGTTTAATAAGTAAAGAAAACATTTGTTTGTTGTTTAAAAAAGTTTGAGTTTCTTTCTTCTGTCGGAGTACGCTTACGATTTTGAATTTTTTTATTTTAGCATTACAAACAAACAGAACACTAACCCTAAAACTAACCCTAAACCTAACCCTGAACTAACCCTAAAACTAACCCTAAACCTAACCCTAAAACTAACCCTAAACTAACCCTAAATCTAACCGTAACAACTTTTACTTTTATTACGATTATAATTTTTTAGTTAAACAACAACAAAAAAAGTCGTAACACAAGTAAAAAAAATAACCGATAGAAAATTGATAAAAAAAAAAGCCGTAACACAAGTAAAAAAATATACGATAGAAAATTAATAAAAAAAAGCCGTAACACAATTTAAAAAGTATACGATATAAAAAACACGAGTCAAATTGTAATTTGTTGATTTTATTTTACATTTATTATTATCATTTAAATTGTATACGTTAATAAAAAATAATATTTAAAAAAGATGATTTTGTTTTGTTTTTATTTTCGCATTACAAAAAAGCACAGAAAAATTATTAAAATCAACAGCCCGGGAATGTTCATATTTTATAGTTTTAGCGTGAAAACGACGCCATCCTACGGTGTCTTTATCTATAATACAAGCACCATAACATGTATTGAAAGTACGATTGATGAGGACTTTCATGTTTTATTTTTTCTGTTCTTTTTTTTTACTTAAAAAAACAAATAGATATAGGTGATTTTGTTACATAAATATTTTCAGTGATTTAACATTTTTTTGTCACACTCCGATTTGAATTGCAAGTTATTGTTTCCTGACTGAACAGTAAAATAAAAAGCTTTTCAAAATAAAAGAAATAAATTTAGCAAAAGGAACAAATATTAATGTATATTTTAACTTTTCTTTAGAGTTTCAAGAAAACAAGTTGAGTGATGGACATCGCAATGGAAAAGCTTTTTTTTCTTTTTCAGAGTTATTACAATGTTTGATCCAAATAAAAATCAAATTATAAATGGTGAAAGTATTTGTCTGTCTTATTTTTAAAGAAAAATAGTTTATCTGAGTAGGATTAGGAATAAAATTTGTGGCATGGCATATTATCATATTTACCTAACTCTGCTTTTCACTCAAATTATACAAAACTGTGAAGTCTAAAAATAGATATATGTACAACAAGCATGCAAACACTCAAGATGAATCAATCACAAGTCAGAAGCTGGCCAGGTTCAAATCCAGGTTTGAATGTCTGATGAAAGTTTCAATTCCATAAATACTTTTCCTTCATAATTACATAAATCCACGATCGTACTGTAAGAATTACTTTTATCATATGCAAATATATTTTATTCTTGCATGAATATTTACAGATGTATTATTCTCTTATGCAAATATATTTTATTCTTGCATGAATATTTACAGATATATTATTCTAAGTTGAAATTCTTTAACTACCAGTTAATGATTCTTTTATAGAAATGTTTATTGAAGAATCAAATTTTAGAAAGAGTTAATAATATTCCAAAATGTATAAATTCAGGCATAAGAAAATTCTTATTTTATAGAAAAATTTGCTTGTGATAGGTATGAAGTTAATATGTTGGTATAGTTGGTTTTATAATCACAAACGGAAATTTTTTTTATATGTTAAATGCATTGACTGGGAAGTGAACCTGGACCAGCTGCTTTGAAGGCAGTTATGCTAACCACTAAACCACCAATGCTTGACAATGGAGCCATTTTTTTAACAAATTACTAAATCTTGCAAACTATTAAAAATCTTTTTCTGTGTTGATTAAAATGAGACATTTCGGCTGAATGGGTTACCTGCAATATTGGTACTATTATTCCAAATGACATTCAGTAGATACATTTTGTGGGAGGCCAATACAAGAAACTCAGAGAATTTATTTTTGAAGATTTATAAAACCACCATTTACAAACCTTTGCTTACAACAATGACATCATAAAAAACTATCAGGCAGTAATTAAAAAACTCTCATAGGCTTGCTTCACCACATGTGTCAAGATACTAGAATATAATAATCAAACAAGGCAAAACTCTCCATACAGTAGTGCCACCCAGTGCCAACCAGAGTAATCAATGGATGCCAGAAGGCTTGTGCATAAAATCCCTATCTGATGCCCACTGATCCAATATCCCCAGATAGTTCCTACTCATCCAATATTCCCATATTAGTTTCTGACTTGTGGCCCTCATCAGTAAGGAGGCCTTGTATAAGAAGAGATGGTGATCATGTGAATATAATAATGTTGAATCTTTTAAATATCCAATTTTTTTTGCTTAAGAGAAATTTGTTCAAGTAATTTAGTTCAACTAGTTAATGTGAACATTTACATATTTTAGATTGGATTAAGTCAAATAATTTTACTTTTGGGAAATATATGTATTCAAGCATGAGTGCGTGTGCGGCGCAACTGTTCCCAAAAGCTATTAATACAAAATAGCTAACTAAAAATAATAAACTAGCTGAATGCTTTCAAAGGATCTTGCCTTCATAATCATAGCTTGCTAATACATTTAATGATATGTAAATATGCTAATTCCATTTTTTTTTGATAAAGCAAAGCATGTGTCCTTCCTGTTTATGGCATCATTTCTTTTGAGGTCATGTCTCTCTCTACACATGATTGTGGGATTGTCCAGAAATGCACTTGTGGCGACTTGTGCTCCGGTGCTGATAGAAAACTGAACATGTAGAAGGATCGTTGCAATCTCTATTGTATATTTACGTTGTGCTAATCATGTGGCCAAAGATGCTCTGCTTTTCCCATAATATGTATTAGCAAGCTATGATTATGGAGGCAAGATCCTTTGAAAGTGCTCAGCTAGTTTATTATTTTTAGTTAGCTATTTTGTATTAATAGCTTTTGGGAACAGTTGCGCCGCACACGCATTCGTGCTTGAATATTTTAGATTGATTATCAACATTGTAAAAATTATTTATACTCTCAGGATATTTTTTTCAGATATTTAGATTTTCTGTTGCTTTTTTATGTTTTTCATCCAAGGTTTAGATTCCTGTTTTCTTATTTGAGGTTTTCGGTGTTGTTGAAAGTTAGCCTTAATAAAAGTTTCATCATCCTCCATTTTACACTTCTTCCATTATCTTAAAGTTTTTTTACTGTATATTTTCCAGTGCTTATTATCATTATGGTAATATAATCTTTATGATGAAGCTTAAAAACTCATGAAAACTAATTTCATAACTTCTAGCCACGTTTTTATATTGTGCTACCAATATTATTAATTAAACAAAAATGATAGGTTTCCAATATGACTTCTAATGGGTATCTACTAATACCACCTCTGTGACATGAAGCAAATTATGACACTAAATATGTATTGTTTGACTTTCAGACGTGTCAAATGATGTCAAGGTTCTGAAGAAGAAAGCTGATATCAAAAGAACTGTGAATAATTCACTTCAATCTCTGCATGCTTGGGATATTTGGTATTGAATCCTATCTTGACGTTCTTCACCCCAAAAATTACTTGTAATAACTTTATGAGTTGACTTGCAAGAACAACACTCTCCATATAACAGCAGCATTCAATGTATGCCAGAGTAATAGATGGATGAAGGAAGGTTTGTGCATAAAATCCCTATCTACTGTCTTTTCATTCAATATACCCAGACTAATTTCTAGCTTGTGGTTTTCATCAGTGAGAATATTGAATGAGTAAACAATAGATAGAAATTTTATACACAAGCCTTCTTGCATCCATTGATTACTCTGGCTTGTACTGAGTGGCACTACTGTATGGAGAGTTTGCCTTGTGTAAATATAAAGAGTAGTGATCATGTGACAAGTTGGCTTGTTGAAAAAAAGAATTTTACCAATGTGTTTCAGTCTCACTTTTAATGGATATTTTCTCTTCTTTGTCTTTTAGAGTTGATGGAAAAAAAAAAAAAACTTCATTAAACTAATAGTATGTTGCTACAGGTCTCTCTTCTATATTGTAAATAAATATTTTTATTCTGATCACTTTTCTTAAAAGCATCATTCTACTACACCAAGAGATTGCATATTGGCATGTGGTTTATTTCTAATTGGTTTAAACCGATTATTAAGAAATATGTATGAATGCAATGTTTTATATTAATTTCGACTGAGATGTAACTAACAGGAAACTAATTCACAAAGAAACATTTTAAAATGAAATTATATAGGTTTTATAAAACAAAAATTTGATTTAAATTTTACAAAAGGACCCAAAGATAACTGAAATTTGATAATAAAAATTGTTTATTTATTTTAAAGTGTCATAACTTTAATCTCTTTTAAATTACTATCTGTTTGATGCAATATATTGGTCTAAACATGTTTTTCACTTTTCAAAGTATTTGTAAAATATATAGTCGCTATTGCACCTGATTGCAAAGCTACTTTTTACTTAAAAACAAAATAAAATTATATTACTCTGCAAGCGTTTTCAAGAGACATGCTCTCAAGAACACATGTTTCACAATCTCAAAGAAATGGAGTAATTAACATTTGAACTTTGCATAATTTGCATATGATTACTTTACTCAGAGCTATGAAGATGAGAGCATGTCACTTGAAAGCACTTGCAGAGTAATATAATTTTATTTTGTGTTTAAGTAAAAAGTAGCTTTGCGGTAAGGCGCAATAGCATCTATATTATTTTACAAATATATTTTCGCACACCAAAGTTTTCGATTTAGGTTTGAATTACAACCTTTCAAAGTAGTTTAGAAACACTTGCAAAGTGATGCCTTTTAATGCCTGGTTCATCTTTTTTTCACTACTTCTAAGACTTCAAAACAAATATTGAGACCTTTTTCATTTGAAACAGTAAAAAAAAAGTCACCCAAAGTAAGATTGAGTGAATATGGCTGATAGATAAGCTGGGTCATGCAGAATTAAGTAAAAGGTGTTTTACACTCAAGGCATCACTTTGCAAGTGTTTCTAAACTACTTTGAAAGGTTGTAATTCAAACCTAAATCGAAAACTTTGGTGTGCGAAAATATATTTGTAAAATAATATAGATGTGCGCCTGACCGCAAAGCTACATTTTGTTGGGGTGAAGCTTATATTCCCCACTTTGCCACAAAATGGGACATTTACATTTTAGTGCATCATGTAAACATTTCAGTCATTGCAGATAAAATGTCTGATCATTACTAACTATGAACTAATTCTAAAAAAAAAAGCCATTTGTGTAAACAAAAATCAGCATTGTATTATATTGGACTTTACTCACCATGCTTTTTAGGGATGTGGTGAAATTTACACTGCCATTAAACCATTTGCAAACTTATGGTTTTTTTTAAGATTAGCTTTCTTATAATCTGTTTTAGGCATTATGATAATTTATCTTGCCATTTTCCAACACAAAACAGAATTTCAAGTTGTTTCAACTTTTCAGCGATTACAAAAATTGAGAAATATGCTTTATAAAAAAATGTGCTATGTGGCTCCGTGATTTCATTTGGTGACATCATTTGGCAGGTTAATGCAGAAGTCTCCCCCTCACAAGAAGAGTGCATCAGCAGAAGTATATATTACGATAGGCATGTATACCAGAGAACGATTTAGATTATTTTTGGGTTCCCTCTTTAAAAAACCTATTTTGTATGCAAATAACATCACTTCCCCCCAAAAATGAATTGTTTCTCTATTCCCTCTAATTTTGATATATGTCTCTGGAATTTCTTAATCATCATTCTAATGTTGCTTGTTTTATTAAATAAACATAAACCTAGTTTACAGAGGTATTCTTTATAATGAAGTGATGTATAGTATTATTTTTCACATAGCAAGTAATATATTCAATACAACTTACCTTTAGATATGAAGAAAAATAAAATTACCTTTAATATTTATTGTTTAAATTTATCATTAATTAAATATACCTATATACTTGATTTAAATTGGATTAATTTTTAAGTTTTTTAAAATTTCTAATAAAACTCTATAACTCATAAAAATAATTGAAATATTTTATAAAATACCTAGTGAAACAGACAATAGACTGTTATTTTTATATACTGACTGAAATTCCTAAGCATTACCCTTATTTTATAGTTTTGCCTGTAGTATATATATATCAAACAATAATTTAAATTCATTCATTTTTTTTTTAATTGTTTTATATCAAATAAATCGTTTCTTTTTTTTAAATAATTAATATGTCGCTCTCATATAGTCGTCCGATAAATTATTTTTTAATTTCAAGAAGATACTTTTTATGTAAAAATGTTTTTAAATTATTAATCAATTTCGTGAATCACCTGGTGGAATTTGTAGGATTTAACGGATTAATCTTAGCCAGTATTTTTTTGTTTATGCTTAATACCTCTAGAGGTCGCTAATGAATGTTTATTCATGTAAATGCTTTTTACCGTTGCATGAAGTGTGAATTTTCTGGGTATAATTTATATATCCAAAATTAAGATAAACATTACTTTTTTGTGAAATCGTTATATACTAGTACAGCGGTACGCAACATGTGGGTGGCGACGCCTTATGGGGTTGCAGAAATTTGGTTGGGGATCGTGGAAATTTAAGAAGTTCCCATGCTGAATAATAAATTTTTAATTGAAAAAACAAAACCTAAATACTTAAAAAAAATACATGAAAACTGTCCAACTCATTATTGTGTGTCTGACTACATTTGTGTTTAAAAATTTCTTTTTTATATTCCAATCTGCTTTGAATAAACAACACATCATAATGAACTTCTTCACTTAAAAGTTGCTGTGATTTCTTTTATTCACTTAGAGTTTAGTTCTGGTGGTATTACGGTCTTGAATGCACACATTTTCTAAAACAGGCTAAAAAAGTTGTAATTGCTAAAAATCAACAAATCTATTAAGAATCAAGTATTATTTACACATTTTTTTGTTAATATGCAGTTTTTGTCAAAGATCTTACATCAAATCATATTTACTGAAATATAATATAAAGATTTATATTTGTATGTGGTGAAACGATTTTTATTATTACTATCCTTATACTCTTATAATAAAATTTAAATAGAGGGATTTGAACTTAGGATTATTCAGTCTATATTTGCCCTCCACTCCATCTCAAACAACCGACACATATAACCACACACATGTAAAAAATAGATATTCCCTAATATATATATTTGCAGAACCAGCACTCATCAGTTAGGCCAGATCATAATTCGTCACACACACACACATACACACATATATATATATACACAATTTGTGCTCAGCTTATATTAAGATAGCAATTTCTTAAACTTTAATGAACAGATTTTAATCTTCTCACTCTTCCAACTATTCAACCATTCATTTCATTTAAAACCAACGATGGAATGCTCAACGCCCTGGTGGATTCGATATTGTAGTCATACCCATGTAGACATTACATCAACGAGAGTTTAAATTGACACAATGCCTACATGATTGTGACTACAATATCAAATTCACCAAGGCTTTGAGTGTTCCACCAATGGTTTTTTAATGAAATGGATAGTTGAATAGTTGGAAAAGTGAGAAGATTGAAGCCTGTCCATTAAAGTTTAAGGAATTGCTACCTTAATAAAAGCTGAGCACTGATTGTATATATGTACAGGAGATTATGATCTGGTTCAACAGAAGAGTACTGGGTCTGCATGAATATGTATTTTGGGGATCATCTATCATTTTCACATGAACATGGTTATGTTCATTGGCTGTTTGAAATGGAGTGAAAGATGAATAAAGACTGAAAAATCCTAAGTTCAAATCCCTCTGTTACTTATATAAAAACATTAAATACACTTAATGAATAGGCTAATTATAATATGATGGCAACAACATATAATGGATGGTGCAAATTTTCAGTTTGATTATGAGGGTCACCAATGTGAAAAGGCTGTGTACCACTGTACTAGTATAAATGTGAAAGGGCTGTGAATCACTGTACTAGTATATATATGTCTACTTTGCCCTATTTCTTTCTTCTAGTCTACAATTACCAAATCATTCTCCCAATACTGATATAATTATTTTCTTATTCAATTTTAGTAATAACTATCCAGTTAGTTTATAATATCCCTATTTTTATATTTCTTAGGTTAAAAAATAACACCCCCCCCAAAAAAAAAAAATCATCATCCTGAAAGCAGCTGTGTAAGTCAAATATAAAAATGCTAGCTAATTTTTGGTAGTCAGTGCATCCCTCTGGCCAATTGACATTATATCTTCTGACTAAATTATAGACTTCTTTTATATATAGAAATGCTTCTCAAACAGATTGGTTGGGGTAAACAATTGATTGGGTTTTTCTTTCAAGGAATACATACACACACACACACATATATATATATATATATGCATAGTGATATAAGAAATCTTAAAAAATATAATCAACAAATAGTTGCTACATAATACATGATAAGTATTGAATAAATTACTCACTGAAGCTATGGCATGTTTCTACTCCTATATAAATACTTTAGTAATTATATTTTAATTAGAGGTGATTTGAACCCAGATTTTCAAGCTCATTTAGTTATCCACTTCATCTTATGCAACTGATACACACAACCACATAATGCAAAAAAAGATAAATGATCTCCAATATACATATTTCATGCTGAAATAACACTCATCACATGACTCAGATCACCATCTTCCATATATATAATCAATCCTCAGTTTACATTAGGATAGCAAATTTTCAAACTTTAATGGATAAACTTACAGAAGGTAGAAGATGGTAGCCTGTCCATTATAATTTGAAGATTTGCTATTTTAATATAAACCGAGCATTGATTATATATACGTGGAAGATGGGATTTGAACCAACTGATGAGTGCTGGATCAGAACGAAATACGAATATTGGAGATCATTTCTCTTTTTCATATGTATTCATGTATGTGGTCGTGTGTATCGATTGTATAAGATGGAGTGAATAACTAAAGGAAGCTTGAAAGTCTGAGTTCAAATCCCCCTAATTACATTTAGTTTAATGTATATACTATATTTGTATTTAAATATTAATTATTGTTTAATAAATTCAACTTTTTTTTTTATCAATAATCAATGAAGAAAATCTTCAGCAAATTTTAACATGGATGGTTATCACTTCAACAACGATTTAAATCTATTGACTGCTTTTCTGAGTAGGAAGATAGATTTAAATGTTAAGATGAGGCAAAGAAACATAGTTACATTAGTTGTATATAAAACTGTTATTTACGAAAGTCAGAATTAGATCCCAAATGAATTTTTTCCCATTAAATTTTTTAATCTAAGAAGCTAATGAAAAGATTAGCATATATTCTTCAACTTGCAAGACACGATATTATAAAATCTGATATTACAGAATTAAACCTGTGTTGGATTGGACATGGAAATTGAACAAATAACAGAGGACATCTCAAAAATATATTTTATTATGCTGTGTGCATGGTTTTCATTGAAAAATAAATTCTGTTTGCATTAAGATAATTGTCATAAAGTTATTATTCTAAAGCAAGTGATTATTTTCATTGGGAATTTAAGCCTGAGAATAAAATACAATGAAGAGTTATAATTTTTTTTTTTCATATATCATAGCATCGGCCGGGAGACGAACCCGCAACAACCGTCTCCAACTAACTGCTTGTTTGCAAGGTGGATACGCTGACCTCTCGGCTAACTACGCTCGACAATGAAGATTTATTATTAAACATGAAGTTGAAGGTCTGCTGCAAAAAAAGTTAACAGTCAGTATTCAAAATATCAAACTTAATAAAGACCTGCTTGCTCTACATGTGGGTGCTATTTGTGGCTCATGGCTTATTTTGTTTAGTTGTTACATGACTTACTTCTAGTGCATTATTATTACTTTTTTCTTTCTGGATTAGAAATATCAACTCATTTGTAAAAAATGGGCTGCTAAAGACTAACTGAATGCCAAATTTGAGCTTGATTTCTTACCAAAAGTATATAAAAATATCCTAATAATCCAATTTTTTTTAATGTTAACTGGATTATTCTTGATGTTGTCTTACATTTAGTTTCTTCTTTGAAAGCGAATCTAATATTTGCCAATCTTAGACTTTTTCCAATTCCACATCGTCCAGAGAAAAAAGATAATCCCCTACAGAGTTTTTTTTAATAATAGTTAATTGTGATCATCTTACCAAGATTAAATTAAATCCAATTGGCACAAAATTAATATTCGGGTCTTAATAATCTTAATGTAACATGTGACTAATTGCCAGTTTTGCGTGACAGTTATCAAGTATTAAATTATGATTTTTGCCTGGAGACTGAATCTGTCACGAGAGTAATTGTGCTAAAATCTTTTAAATTATGCACACACTCTTGTTTACAGTTTGTAATCAAATGATAAATAGAATTCTGATTACCTTGAATGAAGATTGAGAACTTAGTACTTTAAACCTGAATGGCTAAATATAGTAATAGGAATTCCAAGACCTAAAGATTCAGGATTAACTCAATTTGAGATAATAGATTGTACCCAGATCTTTGTTTATACAATTGAATATAAATATGACGTTCAGCTTATTATTTTAATGATAGTAATTTATATAATTTTGTGAAGTTTAGAGCACTGGAAAGGCCACTCATTATTCACCAAAAGTTCGTGCATCAATTTCTATCTGAGTAAAACAAGCTTGGGTTAAATGACTGAATAGAACTATTGTATGACTTCTCTTATTTGGGGCTTGACATCATGAATAAAGAGCAAATTAATCTTAGCATATGTATTACTGTATCAGAACAAAAACAAAATATATTTACATTTCAACATTTCCTGAATATGAGATGGAGGCAGTCATGCATTTAGATAAGAAAAAGGTTAATATATCTGAAAGGGGAGAGATGATCAGGAAAAGGGAAAATAAGGTGAGGTGTAATGCACTATTCAAAAAGTGCAATGAAACAACACATTAACAATACTGGGGTTAATAAAAACTGTAATATGAATATTAAATATACGTAAATATCTGTACTTACAATTTAACGTTAAAGGTAAATAGAATATCAAAATATTGAAAATGCCCTGAGCAATAAATTAGACTTATACTACTAGGAAGTAAAATGTTCAGAGATGAATGGCTTAAGCCCTATTATGAACAATTAGACTTTTGTTACATAGATGTTTAACATTTAATAATTATTACAAAGAGTTCCAGAGCAGCAGCAGCAACAACAACAACAAAAACAATTTTAAATATGAGCAGCATAATAATTATTGTTAAGGATTCTTGTGAAATGTAATTTTACACTTCATTATACTTTATTATATATATATTCAAATCATCATTTCACATCGTTAAGATATTTTAACAACACCTTCTGATAATAAATGTAAAGTCCGAAGCTCAGGGCGTTCCTGAAATATTTTAACATTGTGAAATGGTGATTTTAATGTTTTCTATCAATTTTTCAGCTAGCGTTATGCGTTATAATATTTTCTTATATATATATAGTTTGCTATCAGAGAGAACATTAGACATTCTAGCATTAAAGTAACAGATAGAGCAATGTACGAGAATTGCTATTTTATTATTGTATCAACAGGCTTTGAAATGTCAGTGTACTAGAAATAATAATAAAAGTATATTTAAGCAATGGAAATTCACCTGTGTATTTTTATAATTGTTCTGCTATGACGTAATGAAGCAAAGAACCAATTAAAATAATCATTGTAAACTCAAATTATGACATTTAATAATTGTACCTTTGTCTAAACTATTAAAGTTAAGTGAATTCCATTTTTGGTTAGTATCCAAAATTTTATCAAGGTTGTAAATAATATATTTATATGAAGTATTGATGTCAATGCTATGAGTACACTAACTTTGATATGTGGAAACTAAACCGTGATTATGTTTATAAATGTAAAGACTGAAAGTATATTATCTTTCTAACTACATTCGTAATTAATTTCAGTTCTCCTGTAGACAGTCATAAGTTTTAAATAGAATATGGATTTAAGGATTTATATATTGGAAATTCAATAGGAATATTTTATGTATTTATATAATGTTTTAATTACGTTGTAATAAAGAAAAGATTATGACATTTAGTAATCATATTTTTGCCTGAAATGACCGTCTGGTTAGTTTTATATTTAGCCCTATTATCTCGATATAGCTATAAATTAAGTCAATGTACAATCATGTGATAATTTGTTGGACTATTTCAATCATCTGTCATTAAATGTTCGAGAGGTCAGCGACAGCTGCTTTACAAGTAGTTGTCCCGGGTTAGAGGGTTCGCTTCCCGGCTGATGTTATGACACATGAGAAAAAAAAATGTTGAATGTATATAACATTTTAAACTTTATTGAAGCTTTTCAAATACAAACAACGTTACTATTTGAAAAGTTTAAATAAAGTTTAATTTTTTTTATACATTCAATATTTATTGATAGATGATGAAATTTTGTCAGATCTAATATATTATCATCATAATCATTCAGACAGATACTAATGTACAATCATGTTTTATAATGATTGTTAAGCATATAAATACTTCCATAATCATAGGTGTGTTACAATAATAGTAAAAATGCATTTAAAAAAATAGTGGAATGTTGAAAAGCGAAGACTCTAAACTGATAGGCAAATAGATTCTGTATCTCCCACAATTCTGTAAAAAGTTTCTATTTACTTTGCTTTACGTTATAAAGTATATTCATTCAACAAGAGTAACTCTATATTCTAGACAATAGTTATGATCTAGATAAAACTCTTTGTTATATTTTGGCATTATCCAGAGTACTTAGTTTCATCAGACCTTTTTGTTTTTAATTAACTTTCATATGATTTTCAAATATATGTGTCATATGGCTACAAACAATACACTTATCCCTTATAGACATTATGCGATTTCAAATCTTCATGATCTAGGATTATTTAAAATAGAGCAAGATCTGACTAGTTATGTGTGTTACATGATTTTTAATTCTATGTCAAAGTTTATCACTCATAGATATATAATTTCCAAATATGTATCTTACAGCTATTTGAGATAAAGAACTTGCCACTCACCGATGTCATGTGCTTAAACACATATGTCCTATAGCTATTTAAAATAAAACAGCTCATTAATCGTAAGTGTCATGTGATTTTCAAACATATGTGTACTACAGCTATTTAAAATATACAAAAGTTGATCATTCATAGACATATAATATAAAAGCCTTAATATTGATGCATAACTTAAAACAATTATGGTTTTTAGGATTAGCATGTAATCCATCTCATAATCTTGGATTATTTTCACTATTTTATCAAAATAGATACAAGGTCATTTATGCACTAATAGTGAGTAGTTAAATGAGTTTTTCTGAATTAGTTATTAGTAACTCATCTATCCAGTATAAATAGTGGGCGAATATTTAAATATTTTATAAGAAAACCAAGTCTGATGTTCAGTACTGTAAAAATGCATGATTGCAATTTGATGGAATCTATTTGGGGGGGGGGGGAGAACCCAATTTTTACCAGTAGATCTGGGTTTCACAATAAATTAACACTAATAAATGGTTCTATATTACTCTATTTTAGGCCTATCCATAAAAGCAAAAATCATATCAGGATTTCACATGGTATTGCTAACAGAATATCTACAATAGGTTTTATCAAATTTTCATTAGTGAAAAGATTAGAATTGCATGTAGAAGTCACAATCTCTCTTTTCATCTAGTAAATTAATGCTAAGGAAGTTCCAATATTACAATATTTATAACTGATGTCATTAAATGTATGTAGTGAATGACCTAGAACCAGTTCTCTATATGAAGACAATATGTTTTGCCTTTGGAATCAAAATCTTAAGTTAATAGTACACTAAAATTAGAAGTTTCTTGATGGATATATGTAAAAACAGGGAAAACTCACTATATATATTTTGTCACACACAGCAAGCTAGAGTAATCAATGGATTCCAGAAGACTTGTGCATAAAATCCCCATCTATACAATATTCACAGACTTGTTTCTAGATTATGGCCTTCGTCAGTGAGGAACCTTGGATCTGAGAGCACTGCATCTAGATCCCCATCTAGTGCCTGCTCATCCAATATCCCCAGACTAGTTTCTGGCTTATGGCCTTCATCAGAAACTAGTCTGGGAATATTGGATGGGTAGGAAGTAGATGGGGATTTTATGCACAAGCTTTCTGGCATTACTCTAGCTTGCTGTGTATGGCAATATATATATATATAGTGAGTTTTGCCTGTTTTAACAAGTTATATCAAGCATAAGAGGTGGTCATGTGATGTTTATTGCATATATGTAAACCAGTATATGTCACTGATGCAGGCTAATTTCCAAAAACTAATCTGAGACTCAAATTGGTAATTTCATTATAGTTACATAGATAAGATTAGCCATATCAAGTAACTATCTTCATGCTGCTGCTAAAGATTGGTGGCAGTCTCTGTTTGATGGTCCTCAGATGTATGAATACTTCAAATATTGTATCATGTCTAGCTTTTGGGGAGAAGATAGACAATATATTATTTGGTATCAATTTTTCCCAAAAAAACAACTATAAGTAAGACATTTATTTTATATAGGTGATGTTTTTTATAAACTGTAATATTAATAAGCCTATATAAATGAATAAGATTTAACTATATAAATGAATACTCTCACTTTCCAAACAACAAGATGAAGTCTTTGTGAAAAGATAGGATGAATACATCTATCTTTTCGAACCAAATGTGTAGGTATGGGAAATTTTTAAGTATTTGGAAATGAGAGTATGAAGATGTTAATCAATCACTTATTAATATTACAGTTTGTAAAAAAATCACGCTATATAAAATAAATGTCTTATTTACATATGTTTAATTTAATAAGAATGACATATCGTAAATTCTAGAAATTTCACAAGCGTTATTCATTCAGGCATAGTAAAAAGTAATTTAAAGTGATTGATTACCATCTTCATGCTCTCATTTCCAAATACTTAAGATTTTCCCATACATAAACATTTGGGTCAAAAAGATAGATGGATTCATCCTACCTTTACACAAAGACTTTATCTTGTTGTTTGGAAAGTGAGAGTATTCATTTATATAGTTAAATCTACAAAGCGCATGTGCATTAGCTTCTTGACTTATCAATATTACAAATATAACTAAGGAAAGCTATGCCTAGTTTTTCCAAGGACAAGTGGTTAAGCTAGAAATGTTGACAGCCTTTCCTTAGTTGGAGCATCAAATTGTGTGGATTGTTCTACACAATTTGCTTTACCATGTTAAGTAGATCTTAATCACTGGTGATATGTATATGATTGATGAGGTGAGAAGCTCTAGAGACAACTGAAAAGAACATAGATGCTAGATGTAAAAATGCTAAAACATTAAACCAATATCCAGTAGTTAACACTAATTTTATACCATTAGGTAACACAAACAGTAGGGCATTCCATGGGAGTAGAGTTCATATTACCAGAAAATCAATTCCTTATTATAAACACCCTAATGGTTATCTTAAGAGTCTTTATATATAATCAGCTAGCAAGATACACAAGCCATCAACCATTGGAGTTATCACTATACTTAAAAAAGTGGTAAAGAAAGGGATTAAGCTAATGTACATTTAAAGCATGCAGCCTAAAGCTCATCATATTACACTTAATTTTTTTTTTTGCTGTTTTCCAAGGTCAAAAATTGTTAGTTTGTTTAATATTGTCAGAGTAAGCATAGCTAAAACTGGCATTAGCAATTCAATGCCCAAGATGAATTTTTAATGTACATTCCATGCACTCAATGTTGAGATCATAAAATCTGTAAGGTCTGTTACAGAATGGATGTATGAGTTGGATGTGGCATTCAGATGACCAATGTATGCTACCTAAATATCAAGCAATGTAGCACTTTCTACAAATAATGACACAATTTACCAATTGAAGTAGATCGAATGAAAAAATTTACTCCAGGAGTTAACAACACTTCCTACACCTCAGCATTGATAAATAGTTGATTGCCCAATGCATTTAAAACCATTTCTTATTAAATCATGCTAGAGCTGTGATCCATTGTATGAAAATCCCTAATATGACGATTGGGGAAATCAGTATTGCTTTAATGATTTTAAAGGTTAAATGTATGTGCTTATTAAGCAATAATAGCGCCACGATTTCTAATCTGACTATCCAAAGAACTCTGAAATAAAAAGAACAGTTGATGTTGATTTTTTTTTTTAAAAAAATTCTATTACTAAGATAAATCAGTTTAACAATTTAATACATCAATGATTATTTTTGCTAAAATATTGCATTTCCAACTTTAAAAAAGCTGACTAACAGAAATAGTCGCAGCTATAAATATGATAGTTATCAGCAAGAACTGTAACTAGGAGAGTGGAAGAATTAGCAAATGCTATGGAAAAATGTATTTTCTTTTTGCTATAGCTAGATGAAGTGGGAGACTAGGGGACTAGAGAGGAAAATATATTGTCTGTTCTTAAAATTTATGTAACACATAAAAAAATATTATTGCACAAATAAACTGCAATTATTAAAAATGGGCACCAGAAATGACTTGGAAGACAACCCGGTTTATTGCCTTATGTAGATAAGATTCTTTATTTCCAAAATTTATCTATTATGACTATCTCATGAGAAAATACTGGAATGCAAATCTATGGGATTTTCAGTGCATGTATTGATTGTAACAAAAATTAATTTAACAATACCAGGATCTTTGTATCACAAGTTATTTAAATTACTTTTAGAATATAAAGACATTCAATTTGCAGGCCTTTTCTTACATATAAGGCTGATGTAGCTTAGCAAAGATAAAATATTTGAACGATTTATTTTTTCCTGCAAATAAAGTTTGTTTATTTTTGAGTAAGAGGCAAATGTTAGCGTAGAGATTGTTTAACTTATCTCAAATTTCTCGCAGATGCAACGACAAATTTTAATAAAATAAATTTTAAATTAATGCAAAATATGCATTCAAATGGAAAACAGCAATGCTGAAATCCCATTCGATGAAAATAATCGTTGTCACATATATTCCAAATATAGAACATATTATTGAAAATTTGAATAATTAAAATTTTATTGTTACATCATATTTAAAAATTGTCAGTACACTATTAAAAGTGTTTTCTACCATATTTAAAGAATTTGGTGACATTAGAATCTATTGCAAGATTTTCCACAAATCTAATGTTACTAGCGATGATGTATCTGTTCCGATTCCAACATATTTGGAGAATTAATAATACTGAAGTTCTGAAACTAGAAATAATAAATTTACAAAATATTATTTTAAAAGCACAACACAATGATAAAATTCTTTTGGAACGTAAGTGAAGAAAATGGTTATACTATTTAAAAAGAATGTGCTTTAATTTTTTTTGTACATTGCACAGCAATATAAATAGCAAGTCTCTGTTTTCAAATTTCATATTTGAAATCAAAACATTTAACAAAGTTCACAGGTTCACATTTAGATAATTTCTTAAGAGCAAATAATTCTAAATAGACCTCTGATGATAAATTAGCAGAAGAGTTATCATCCCTTTTGTCCATCATTGAATTATTGTGTATTATGTAGTTAAATTTTGTGTGTGTGTAAAGTATAACTAAAATTTTTATCCACTTAGGAATGCTTTCGATTATCCTGTAGACTTTGTCAACACAGATGACAAAGACAGGATAGTCAAAAGCGCACCTAAGTGGATAAAACTTTTAGTTATACTTTACATATATCTGATTACTGTATTTATAAATATTCAATTATATAATTATGTATATTGCTTTGAAGAAATACAGACATTGAATTATATTTTTACACACACACACACACACACACACACACATATATATATATATATATGACGATAACAAAATAAAACTGAAAATTTTAAATATTGTTTGCTGCTGTTATTATACATTATAAAAATGTATACTTGTATGTATATATGTGGCATAATTTTTTTATTTTTTTACTTAAAAAAAAGGCCACATTTAGTTTTAGTCTACCTATACACAAAAATTTATGCACACACATTTAAATGAGAACTCAATAGGTGTTTCATTGATTATATAAAATAAGATTTTAATATTGTATATATATATATTGTCACATAGATCAATCAAAAAACGAATCTATGTCAACCTTTGAATATTCAAATATTAATATTTAATTTGTAGTATTTTTAGAAGAGGTAGTAGTCGTGTCAATTAACATAGTTGTTTCGTTGTCAAATTCTGCTGATGTTTCTAAAGTTGTGAAATTGTCAAACTCTGTTTCATTACCAAATTCGGGTATATCAGTGAGAGTAATAAATTCTGATACAGATTCCGTTATCGTTACGGAAGTTGTAGCGTTAGATTTACCTGGGAAAGGAAGTTTATCGAGAATTTCACTGCAATGTATTTGCATAATCTTGGAAAGTAATATAGGCATAACTATGATCGCAAAAAGAATAAAAATAATGATTACAGCAAAAATAGCTTTCCAAAGCCAATTTTCTCTTTCGGAGTTCACAGGGTTTGCAGTTTTTCTTTCCTCAACCTTACGTGGTGTTTCATAGACGTCTGAAGATTTAAAAGATGATTGTGGTGGCTCATAATGTGGTGTCTCTGTATCTTCTGACAATTTCCGTGGAGAATGTGGTGGAGTTGGAGTCGGAGAAGGAAATTTTTGTTCTGGAGAAGGAAATTTTTGTTGTTCTGGAGAAGGAAATTTTTGGTCTGGAGAACCAGCAATTTCTCCTTCACTTGGTTGATCTTTTGGTTCTGAACTCATAAATTACAAAAAGCGTCTGTAAATAAACATATATGTGATATATATTACACCTATTTAAAATTACCAACAATTAGTTTAAAATAATGAAAAAAAATGCTATCAATTGGATTAAATATTATTTATGCGATTGAATCTGCAAATTCAAATTGGTTATACATAGACATAAAAAAAACCTGAGTATAATTTCTATGTGAATATTCAGATGTTTGAAGAGTCTAGATCAATTGAGAAAACTAGATTACTGATGGAATATATATATAATTAAAGAAAGGTAGCAACACCCCCCCCCCACAACAAAGCTAATTAGTACAACTTTAGTAATCAATAGATCCCATATTGTTACGCATCATAATCTCAAACTAGTACCTTCCTCATACAATATCCCCAGACCAGGCTCCAGAACATAGCTTACATCAGTGAAGGGCCTTGGATCTGGTAGTAGTATACCGGATTTTCTGGACTCAATGTATCTCTTTTTTCAGGATCTACCTTTTTGTCTTTTTTCTTAAATATAAAGCTATTAGCCTGAACTTAAATAACACACTATTTTTTTCAATGTAAGATAATCTATCTTTATAATCATAAAGATCTGAAAACACTTAGTATAATAACCATAGTCTCCTATAATTTTGGCTCTATTATGGGGAAATGTTTTGTTACTGCTTTAACAGTTTGTAAAAGCACAAAGGAAATCTGATTACATGATGTTTTAATGATATAATTAAAGAAATTCGTGTGAAATAAAGATAATTCAAGATTAAATAAGCTCAGTAGAAGTAATCACAAAAGATTTGATTGGTATATCACCAGTAGGTGTATCTGTCAGTATAATATATATATATATTATTTTTAATATTCTCATGGATATATGATATGTGTATCTGTCAGTATTATATATATATATATTATTTTTAATATTCTCATGGATAAATGATGAATTCGTAGTATTATTTTTGGGATATTCTTCATAATAAAAATATAATAGCTAAATAACTGATGTTTCAGTACAATAAAAAGTACTTTCCTTAGAGCTCCCTGAAAATAATACTATGCAATCAAATATGTATATATTAATATTATATAATGAACTTGCAAATAGCTCTTAATGAGCTCATAATATTTGTAGTCCAAGTTTGTTACATTAGGACATGTGATATATATATATATATATATATATATATAATTACCCCAAATATCCAAATTCAACTAGACCAGCATAAAAATAATATTAAAACACAACTAATCGTTTCACTGCTACAAGCAGACTTCTCAAGTGTAAAGAACTACAAAAACTATACAATATATATATAATATTAACTATTACCCACAAATTCATTCACTTCCCATCCACCCTTAATATTAAAAGAACTTTTAAATAAGTTAATTGCTTCAGAATAATAAATTTTCAATAATAAAGATTCTTTAATTCTTTTGATTTCATTTCTCTCAAAGAAGACAACCTTAGCTTTATCAAAATCAATAATGTGGCCTGTATCTTTTTCATGTACATACAAAGCAGAACTAAGATATCTATTTTTAACTCTACTTTTATGAACCTTTATCCTTTCATTTAAGCTCAAACTACTCTGACCTATGTAGACCTTCTTACGAAATAAACAAGGAATAAAATATACTACATCAGGAATAGTCTTTCTATCAAAAATTTCTTTTGTATTATTTAATAAATTATTCAATGTAACACCTCTTTTCCAAGCAATTTTCTTATTTACAAACAATTTACTATTTCTACATACAATTTTATAAGAAGACAATTTAAATGGCAAAGAAATAAAATCATATTTTTCTTTATCTTTTACATCCTTACAAATATTACTATTAAATAAAATACTTTTAATAAATTTATCAGAGTAACCAACCCTCAGGTAATCTTTATAAAATTGACATTTCTGAAACAAAGCTACCCTACTAGAATTATTTAATTTATTATTCCTATGACAATAATTCCTTAAAGCAGCTACTTTATGAGATACAGACTGATAGCTATCGGATTTAATTATAGATCTTAATTCTCTACTTTTAACTAAATGACTGCATAGTAAACAATTAGTTTCTACATTTCTAATCACCAAAAGATCTAAAAATTTTAACTTACCAAAATCTAACCCCCCTTCTTCTAACACAAATTTTATAAAAGGATCAAAACAATTAAACTCATTTACAAATTCCTTCAATTTATCATTCTTAACTACAAATAAACAATCATCAACATATCTGACAAATAACTTTACATATAAACAATTCTTTTTAATAATAATTTTCTCTTCCATATAATTAATATAAACTGAACATACTAAAGGAGAAATAATATAACCTATTATCCACCCTTCCTTAATCTTATAAAAATTACACTATTGTTTTCAATGTAAGCTAATCTATCTTTATAATCATAAAGATCTGAAAACAGTTAGTATAATAACCATAGTCTCCTATAATTTTGGCTCTATTATGGGAGAAATGTTTTGTTATTGCTTTAACAGTTTGTAAAAGCATAAAGAAAATGTGATTACATGATGTTTTAATGATATAATTAAAGAAATTTGTGTGAAATAAAGATAATTCAAGATTAAATAAGCTCAGTAGAAGTAATCACAAAAGATTTGATTGGTATATCACCAGTACGTGTATCTGTCAGTATAATATATATATATATATAGGCTGCAGAAAGGAGTTTGCTATTAACTGAAAGGAGACCCTTTGATTCCTCTTGGAGGCCTTAAAGGAACTGAGCAGGGCAAATTCCTAATGTCCACTCCATACGTTCTTGTCGTTGCAGCTGTTATTACTATATGTTTATTCATATAGTATGCGAACATGGATGGGCTGCTCACCAACACGCATTAGCCAGCATGGTGAGTTTATTGGCTTTTTACCTCTGAGTTTAAGATCAAGAAACACCATGGTCTTTCTTCTCAGTGCCTGATAAGGCAGAATGAATGTTTGTGTAAATGATAAAGATTTTTCCCAATTATACAATTATGACAGACAAAAATAAAGCATGGCTCTTAATACCAGGAGGCTTAAAGTCACCAACCAAGGCAGCGGTTGGTGGCCGAAGGCGGAGGGTGCTAAGAATATCCTGGAGGCGGACCCAGGCTGCCATTTGATGACGACTTTTTATTTAGGTACTTACAACTGCAGATCACTTTCAAGTGAAGGAAGACTGCAAGAATTAGAAGAAGAACTCTCTTATATTAAATGGGATATTATTGGACTTTGTGAAGTTAGAAGAAAAGGTGAAGAGACAATTGATTTAAAAAGTGGACATATGCTCTACTATAAAGGCACAAATATTGGAAATACAAGTGGAGTAGGATTCATTATAAATAAAAAGTGGAAGAACAATATTGTGGAGATTGATGGTGTATCAGACAGAGTGGCAAGATTAGTTATACAACTTAATAGCAGATATCAAATGCAGATAATTCAGGTTTATGCCCCAACAAGTTCTCACAGTGATGAAGTAGTAGAAGATTTTTATATGGATGTACAAAAGGCTTTTGATCAGAATAAACAACATTTTAAAATTGTTATGGGAGATTTTAATGCTAGAATTGGTAAACAAATGAAAGATGAAAGTGTTGTAGGTAATTTTGGTTATGGTAATAGAAATGAGAGAGGACATAGACTTGTGGAGTTTGCAGAGAAGGAAAAACTTTATATTATGAATTCTATTTTTGAGAAAAATGTTAGAAGGAAATGGACATGGAAGCATCCAAATGAAGGTACAGCAGAATTGGATTATATTTTGACTAACAGGAAATACATATTTCAAGATTGTAATGTTCTTAATAAATTTAACACAGGAAGTGATCATCGATTAGTAAGGGGTAAGATACATGTTAATGTAAAACTAGAGAGACAAAAATTATTAAGAAAAACTATATTTACAGTTGATATTCCTAATCTTCAAAAACATTCTAATGAATTTAAATTAGAACTTACAAATCGGTTTCAAGTATTAGTAGATTTTGAACATGATTCAGATTTGAATGAAATTAATATGAAAATAACTGATACACTTTTAAAAACTGCAACAAAGATAGCTGGTAGAAAAAAGCAGCAATTGACTAATAAAATTTCTACTGAGACTAGAGAAGTTATGAAGAAAAGAAGGAATATGAAGATATACAAAAATGATGTATTAAAAAGAATTGAATATCTCGAATTTTGTAAAATGGTACGGAAAAGAGTTGAAAATGATATAAGAAAGTATAACTGTGAAATAGCAAGGAAAGCTGTAGAAAAAAATAAAAGTCTCAAAAATGTTAAACAACATTTTGGTATTGGTAAGAAATTTATATCTGCAATAAGAAAAAAAGATGGAATTATTACTAAAAAGAGAGATAACATCATGAAATTGGTAGAAGATTTTTATCAAGAATTATATAGTAATAAAGAACAAGTACCTCCTATATCTATTACATCTTCCGAATTGCCCAGAATTTTAAATGAAGAAGTGAGACATGCAATTAAATGTATGAAAAAAGGAAAGGCTCCAGGTAATGATGGAATTATAATTGATATATTAAAAGAAGCAGGTGAAGAAACAGAAAAAATATTAGCAAAGTTATATACCAAATGTCTAAATGATAAAGATTTACCGGATGATTGGAAGAATGCAGTAATAATATTAATATTTAAAAAAGGTGATAAAGAAGATATTAGAAATTACAGACCTATCAGCCTTTTATCAGTTTTATATAAAATTTTTACCAAAATAATTACAACTCGTCTACAGAGAACCTTGGATTTTCACCAACCAAGAGAACAAGCTGGATTTAAAAGTGGTTTTAGTACAGTAGATCATATTCAAGTATTGAGAGAAGTTATAGAAAGGACAAATGAATATGAGTTGTCATTATGTTTTGGATTTGTAGATTATGAAAAGGCATTTGATTCTATAAACATTTCTTCAGTGATTAAAGCATTGGATCATCAAGGTATAGATCCAGGATATTGTCATATTTTAAAAAATATTTATAAAAATGCAACAGCAACAATTAGATTACATAATGATACTGGGAAAGTCAACATTGAGAAAGGTGTAAGACAAGGTGACTCCATATCTCCAAAACTTTTTACAGCAGTGCTGCAAGAAGTATTTTGTGGATTAAAATGGGAAACTAAAGGAGTGAAAGTAAATGGAGATTATTTAAGTCATTTAGATTTCGCAGATGATGTAGTTGTTTTTGCAAATAATGCTTCCGAGCTGCAGGAAATGTTGCAGGAGCTATCAGATGAAAGTAGGAAAGTAGGACTAAAGATAAATGTTAAAAAGACTAAAGTAATGTTTAATCGATTTGTTCAACATATGAAAATAAAGATTGATTATGATGAATTAGAAGAAGTTAAGAGTTACAAATACCTTGGTCAGATTATTAATACAGATGGAAACATAATAGAGGAAATTAATCATAGAATTAAACTTGGTTGGAGTGCTTTTGGTAGAAATAACTTGATATTAAAAGGAAATATGCCTATGTGTTTGAAAAGAAAGGTTTTTAACAAATGTGTTTTACCAGTTCTTACTTATGGATCTGAGACTTGGACACTTAATAGAAGATCAATACAGAGACTTCAGACCACTCAAAGAAGTATGGAGAGATGTATGTTGGGAGTAACAAGAAGAGATCGAAAACGCAATGTATGGGTAAGAGAACAAACAGGTGTTACTGACCTCATTGAAAAAATTAAAAGATTGAAGTGGAGTTGGGCTGGACATATTGCTAGAAGAGATGATAATAGATGGACAATTGAAATTTTAAACTGGATTCCAAGAGATTGTAAAAGACCCAGAAGGAGACCACATGTAAGATGGATGGATGAAATAAGAAAATGTGTAGGGGTGATGTGGAGAAGAGAAGCTAAAGATCGGAGAAGATGGATTAAACTTGGAGAGACCTTCATCCTGCAGTGGATTGATAATGGTTGATAATGATGATATATATATATATATATATATATATATATATATATATATATATTTTTTTTTTTTTTTCATGGATAAATGATGAATTCATAGTATTATTTTTGGGATCTTCTTCATAAAAAAATATAATAGCTAAATAATTGATGTTTCAGTACAATAAAAAGTACTTTCCTTAGAGCTCCTTGAAAATAATACTATGTAATCAAATATGTATATATTAATATTATATAATGAACTTGCAAATAGCTCTTAATGAGCTCATATAATATTTGTAGTCCAAGCTTGTTAGATTAGGACATGTATATATATATATGGATGGCTTGTGTGACCAAGTCGAAACGTCAGTCTATTGATATTAAAAGTTTTTAACACGGATGAACCCGCAAAATATGTATTATATATATATATATGATATAAACAAATGAAGAATAATACCCAATTTTCCTTGTTTATATCAAAATAAATCTATATATATACTAATACAAACAAGTGAATATCTTCAGATTTAAATTGAAATTAATCAAAAAATGATAGAATTGATATGAATTGCGATCATCTATGGATAAAGATATTTCAGTTCTATCATCATCATCATCATGCCTGATCCATGTTGCATCCACATAACATTTTGTTAATGTTCTTAGGTATAATTAAAACAATTGCCTCAGGCAGTGCATTGTCTATGGTAAAATAATAAGTTCTAAATTTAAAGATTCATGAATAGAAGCTTGTCTCTAGTATTTCTGATGCACATAAATTACATATCCTCATATGCAATGTACATAACTCCTCACATCCAATGCTTACAAGTCTACCTCTCAAAACAACAAACTATTTAATTATCATAACAGAACTTCTGCATTGTATGAATAAATTATAAATATACACTTAATTAAACAATGCAAGACTTAACTGAAAAGATATGTTAGCAAAATAGAATTCTCCAGAAAAGGGTGGAAGGCAGAGTGGCATACTTAATTAATAGAAAATCAGTAATATGCTATCAAGCAACACTACAGCTAGACAATAAATGAATTTGAATTTACTACCTAATTACTATTGCTGATATTTTATTGTTTAATTTTAAAGATGAACACTGTTGTGATATGTATATATTCTCTTCATTTTTATCTGTAATTCAAATTTTTATCTGTTTGATTAGCTGTATAATGAAGTATTTTTTTTTGATATAACCTTAAGCTGAGCACACTTTCAACAAAATTCTCCACAATCATAATCAGAGTGCTAACATTATGGTGAACTTCACTGAACGTGCACTCATTTTTAGTTGATTAAGAAATCCCTTTCTTATGCAGATGAACAGACAAACAAATACAAATTTGATATATATATTCCACCTTTATTGTTAAAAGGATGTTACCTTGACAACAGTTTGAAATTATTGATTGTTATTGATTTTAATGTTGACTGGCTTTTAATGATATATATATATATACACACAATCATAAGTAATATATTTTGATCACCGAATACTCTATAATAAAAGCATCTAACAAAAAGGCATGTTAGATGTACCAAAAGTATTAAATGAATTCTTGAATATAGATTTAATTTTCATTTGCCGTAGTAATTATATTTATCATCTTTTTAAGTAAGATAAAAGAAGTCACATCTTACTTAATATTGGTAATATATTACATATTTTTATCGAATGGATAAAAGTGTCTGCACTTATTTTTAAACTGAAGTTACTGATCTGGGGTCAGGTATATATAGCTAGACCAAGAAAAATTAGGTTGAAACATATGAGTATCTAAATATTTAATACCATTACCTTAATTAACAAAAATGAAAGTAAGTAGACATTGCTGGTTATATTATAAAAAATGTTTTCACTGATGAATGGCCTATAATCGGCCAATAGTTAAAAGTTTATCTGAAAATCTAACACTGTTGCTCTTTAATTACTTATAATTAGTATTAAAAATAGATTTTATGGAATAAAAGTACCTATCAAATGCATAGCCTTTGCTTCAAAACTAATCTGCCTTTTGATAGATATAGGGATGTTTAGTACCTGAAGAATCTAGTACCTGTAAAACCTAAGATCTTATTTTAAGACTGTAAACAAGAAGCCAATAAGCATTTTATTCATAGGTTTAATAAAATCTCAGTAACTTTGTGCATGGCTAAAACAACCTAAGCAACTTTTCTATGCTTGTTTATAAAATTGGCACAATAGACCAAATAACAGTAGGTTCAAAATACAGGAATACTTTCCTCACTGTGAGTGAAAGTAACATGCTATTGAATAATATTAAATGATCACTACATTCTAACCGAGAATAAACATTGTAGCATACCATTGTTGGTTAAGCTGTGTTAGTCATGAGATGTATGCCTGAGTGAAAACCCCAATTTTGTTTAAGATCTGAAAAAAATTAAGGTTTGCCTGGCTAAGTTCAACTCATAGCTATGGTATACCAGGTGAATGCACTAACCATTTTGCCACAAGGTTCTTACATAAGTTATTATTGAAACCTGTGAGATGTAGTAGATTCACTAATTATAAAGAGTGATACAAATGGTTTGTTTTTCAGGAGTTTGTAAGAAGTCTGATCACAGAAAGTAAGAGTGATAAAGCTAAGCTGTGATCCATAGACTTTGAGGAGAATTTGCCACGGTATTGTTATACACAATCAAGCAGAACGCATGTGTAATAAGAAATCACTTGAATGAGAGTCAGCGATAATTGATCTCATTGTATCAATTATTAAATTATCATTAACATATGACACCCAAACACATTCTCATGTTGAAAAAATGTAAAAACAAATGAAACGTCAACATTTTATGGCATCGGTAATATTTTATTGTTCTTATAAGATATCAAACAAATTTTGCTTGTTTAAGAGGCTATACATATTGTATTTTTACAAGATCAAATATATTTTAAGTTGTATCTTCCAATCGTCTTTTTATTATCTCACATGGATCCTGTATCATTAGATAGACTAAGAAAGGAATTGTCGTTGCCAGAAACAAGAATAACATGACGCCAGAACCGATAAAAAGATAATTTAGTATTTTGACCCGCTTATTTAGACGTTGATTTTGATCCATTGATTCAACAGTAGAATTTTCTTTGAACTTGCAAAATGGGATGCACTTTTTCTATATTTTTTGGGACTTTCCTAAAACAAATAAAAAAAAAACCAATCAGCTACAGGTGAAAAATACCATAAAAATTATGTAAAATAGTTTTTAAAATATTATGCATTTAGGAAGGATTTAAAATGAATCTTGAATAGTAATACATAGAGCCTTATACTATGATACTCAGGATCTGAGGGTGCATGCAGAAGTTCTTCAGGGAGCTAAAAATTTTACCTGATGCCAAAAATTATTTTTATTAATCAACCCATAGCAAATGTAGTTGGTCACAGGTTACTTATTGTAAATGAATATTTGCTATTCTTATTTGAAGGGTAACTTTGTGAACAACTTGATTAGGTGAGAGAAAATCATGCACAACAAATCAGAAACATAAACTTCATTTTTTAGGAGATATCAATCAAAGTTATATATAATTTGTATTATAAATAAGAGCAAGCATTTAAGAGCCCTTTAGTCACTCATTATTAAACTAAGATATTATATAGTAGATAAATTCTGAATTGTGAAAGATGATAAATGAAAGTTCAATAGGCTAGCTTTAAGGGAACTACTTTTATCAATTGTACACAAATCTTAGTTAAATAATGAGCTAATTGAGGGTGCTTAAAATCGCATTTATATTTTAGATATGATCCTATGATACACCAATGATGTATGATGGGTATAATCTAGATTGTCTAATATTTAGAATTAATCTTCAAAATTAATATTAAAAAACTTCTTGTTTTAGTATACTTTTATGAAGAGTTTCGAGTTCTCAGGAAAACAATATGTATAAGGTATACCAAGAATCAACTAAAACAGGCTAACTAATCAGTAGGAAACATTCCAAATGCAGCTCTTTTGAAAATATTAAACCATTTTCATGTGCAGTTAGTGATGCCAATATTGACTAATATCTTTTATCCATGGACCAATTAAATCCAAATGCACATTCAGAACAACAATTCACAACACAAAAGGAGTTATTTCAATAAACTTAAAAATAACATCCACTTCCTTATATCAGTGGTAATATATCAGTTGGACATAAGATAGCCATTTTAATATCTCTACCACCATCCCCATTTTCAACCATTAGCAATCTGTTGTAGGATGAAGGTCTTTTTTATGTTCAACCCGTCTTTGATCTCTAGTCTCTTTTCTCAGCATTGCATGAGCACATTTCTTTATTTCACCCATTTCACATGTAATTTCTTCATAGGTCTTTTATAATCTCTTGAAATACAGTACAGGTTAAGATTTTCAGCTGTCCATCTATTATCATTTTTTCTAGCAATATATCCATCCCACCTATATATATATATATATATATATATATGTCACCTGTCATATGACCTATATTAAAAAAAGCTTATTTAGAACTATTAGCTAGGGTCTTTATATATATAGTGGATAAATCAATTATTGACATTTGAAAGGTGTGAAATTTAAATTACTAACAAGTTTCATTTGAGTTGTGAATCATTATGGTAGAGCATTTGGACTTGATTATTCCACGAATGAGATTATACATTATATGCTCTTTGTATTTCATAGTGGTAATTCATTTTTAGGATTTTTAAAGTAATTAGTACTTACATCATATTATTTAAAATTATAAACTTGTGTGATTAATAAATTATAAAATTTGTTAATAATTTTTAAAAAAATCATCTTCTTTAAATGCTGATGGCTGATTTATTTACTACATAAAAATATGGGATATAGATAGAAGGGTTTATTTTTCTAATCAATTAATTAACGTTGATATAAAAAAGTGGGCATTGTTTTTAAGGTTGTCAAAACAACTCGAGTTTGACTTATAAATGAATGTTATAATTTTGTATTAGAATTCAGTGGTTTCATGAATCAAATTCAATATCTATGCTGTATATTGAAGCAGCCAATCTCATACTCAGAGAGCTTCACAGCCCACTCAGAATCTCCTACCACCAAACCATATTCAAACTCCATTCTTATGCATATATACTGTATTTATTAATACATTTTTTTTAATGTAATACATTTTTTGTTCGTTTAAGTATTAGAATAATCACTGACGTATATATATATAGCTTAATGTAATTATCTTTAATAAATAAATATTTGATCTTATTTTTAATTGGTATACGTGTGTAATGGGTGTGTACATATTATAGGTGAGGGGAGATTACTTTTAAAACATATATAAAAGCAAAATATCTTATATCAATGTGTATTTTAAAATTATATTTATAATTTAGTATATCATGGCGGTCAGAAAAAAAGGTGATGCAATACTACTGAATAATCTCAAACGCAATTAAACCAATTGACCAGAATCCATTAAATGTCCGAATTAAAATGTTATAATTTTATAACAGTAATGTAAAAATCCATTAGTGGAAATTTTATCCACTTCAAATTTGTTTTAAAATCTCAGATTATATTTTAAAACAATCGTTTGAGAAATTCTTAGCAGGATTGCATTGTCTTTAAAACTTACATAAACAAAAGGTGCACCTGGTCAGCAAATTCCAGGTCCACTAAGTGCCTCAGGTCTAGCAAGTAAAGTGCATTCCAAGATAAACTGAAAATAGTATAAATACTGCTAGATTTGAATTCCAAAAAGAAGACTGGTAATTATAAAACAGCAATGGTAAATATAATCCACATAGCAATTCAATGTGTCATGAGTAATGAAAATTTTCACCTTTCTCTCCGTGCAACATGCTCTATCCTGCACTCATCACCCAGGATCCTGCTATTCATGAACTTTATTGTACTTAAAAACTGAATAATGAAAATGCTACCTGACTGCCAGACAGAATTTAACTAGATATAGTTCACCAATTTCAATGGATGCTGAAATCACCAAGAATCGCTACTAATTACCAAGGTAAAGAAATCTAGCCACTGCCTAATGTTTAAATTCTTAAGTTCAGCTTTCCGTAACTATTTCTCATAACCCTATCTGTAATTTAAAATATCATACCATCAGCTGGTCTTTTGACCAGAAATTAAATATTTTGTTTAAATAATTTGTAATTTACTTATCTGTGATTAGCATGTACTTAACTCTATATAACCTTCTTTAATTTTATTTTGTCATTGAGCCTCTATTAAATAAGTGCAATATTGTTTTTCACTTTCATGTGGCAGCAATATTTTATAACTCTTATTATTGTGTTTGATATTTTATATATTTAAATGATATGCCAATAATTCCTCACTTTCGGTTCGCAGTAAATTCGTTTTTCTTTTTATTTCCCCCTCTCTACTTTATGGGGTGACTAGATTAAGTTTAATTAAAACAAGTCTTGTTAATTTTATCTTAGCAAACGCTTGCGAATTTGGGGAAAACAAATTAATTATCTCATGATGTTATAGTAGAAAAACAAAGTAGAATTCTGTTTTTCTAAGAAATGTTTTTTTTATTTTATTTAAATAATAAGCGCTAACCTTAAATAAATTATGAAATTAAATCTGTTTATTCTGAAATTAATAACTACCACCCCATTTGTATATATCTAAATTATGTTTATTATAATATAAAAGCATTTATAACCGAATTCTCATATTCGTTAATGTTGTGGGGAGTTCATATATAAATTAAAGTAATGTGGGAGGGGATTCTCTATACCAGTGACTTGTGTATTTTATTGATAAGTTTAAATGATCCATTACTGTTTAGTAATCTAATCATACCCTTATGTTGGACATTCTTAATATATATATATATATATATATATATAGGTTATCAGTCATTTGTACTTAGTTTTAAAATATGTCTTTCATTCCCAGCATTGTATACAAACAGGCCTCCATGTTCAAATATACATGTGTGTCTTCATGCTTCGTCAGGATTTTCGGTAAAACAAATCCCATATATTCATTTCAAATCCAAGAACATAGCTTGTAAACCCCTCGTGGGACTTATTTCATCATATGAGCTATTGACATAGGATCGCTCTGGGACAGATCTGGCCTATTGTTATTAATAGCCGATGCCTTCGTTTTGTGAACCAAATCTGCCAAAGTAGCATAAAGAATTCGGTCACCATTCTTCATCCTTAAATTTGGAAGCACCTTTCTAGATCTGAGATTGGATCACCTAATTATGAAACAATGCATATATCACCCTCTTAAAATTCTCACCATAAATCAAATCCTATGAATGCCCATAAACCGTAATGTTATGTTTCTACTAAGCAGATTTCTTTACTATATTTATTAATAGTTTCTTGTGCACTTTAACGAACTATCCCACATGTGTTTTCTCACTCAGTATAGCTGAGATCACTCTGTTCATCATTTGATATAAATAATTGTATGAAATATTATAAGTTAAACGTCAATAATTTGTTAAACTAAATCAGTCAAGTGCTACTCTTTTCTTTGGTGGTGGATTGGTAACTCGCAAAAATATTTACTCATCGCACTAAATCAATTAGGTTCGTCAGTGTATTTATTAATTATTGGCATATGAACTAGCTGCAATAAAATAAAGAAATAAATCAAATTTATCATTTTCTAAGTTATAAACAAATTTCATGTGATTTACCTGTTGATACCATGTAAATATCAATCAAATTATATGTAGGTCAACAGGTCAATGACGATCGATGGAATAATATAAACCAAGTATTTACGCATATTTTATTTAAAGTAATAAATCTTATATATATCATAACTTACAGAATCATTGTTTCCTTATTTAAAATATTAATATTTTAGTTATTAAATTATGCTTGCTCTGACTAGATGATCTCCCGCTAATCCTATATATATATATATAATTAATGTGAAAGGTCACAACCTTTAAATGGGTCAAACTATATATTTTAAACTAAAAAGTTTCCATTATATGATTTCAAATTAGAGTCTCTTTGTGCCTCTGCTTTGCGATACCGACTGAGAGAGATAAATTAGATCGGTATCATCGGAATTGTTGCTCATAAGTTGGTAGATCTGGAAAATAGACAAATAGTGCTGAGTTCATGAGTATTCTTGACTTATGTAACTTGCGCATGATTGGACACGAAGTACTTTTGCCAAAATGCTAAATCTTGTTATGTGAACAGACAAAACGATCGGTAAAATATTTAATAGTGGATATTGATTTTCAGTCATATTATTAGTACTTATATTTCATATATGTATATTATTTGGTAAACTGAAAACATAATTTCAATCAGTTACATTAATTAAGCTTTCTTTATCAACTCATTTCAGCTGTGAATTAAACCAATTTTTTTTTAGCTCTTTATTAGTCACCCCATAAATTTGAGAATTTGTACAGAATGTTAAGGTTTATGCAAGATCTATTACACTTAAAAATCACATGGTTAATATGAATCTGATATTTAAAATAAATATTGTCTTTTAATATTATGACAGATAACACTGACGAAGGCCACAAGCCAGAAACTAGTCTGGGGATATTGGATGAGTAGGCATTAGATAGGGATTTTATGCACAAGCCTTCTGGCATCCATTGATTACTCTGTTTGGCACAGGGTGGCACTACTGTATGGAGAGTTTGCTCTGTTTATTATGACAGATATAAATGTGATATTACTTTTTTTTTTTCCTATATCAAAGCGTTGACCGGGAAGTGAACCCGGGCTAGCTGCTTGGAAGGCAGCTACGCTAACCACTAGGCCACCAACGCCTGACTGATTTTATTTCTTTGCCTTTTAAATTGTCTTCTTACAAAGTTTTAATAAGGAATCATAATATTTTGATAAAATTTATGCGGAAGTTACTGAAAACCCCTAGCGATCTCTATGTCAACCCATGCAACTCCTGCATTAAACAAGTAAATACACAATAAGCTTACTATACTTGAGGTTAGATTGTATATAAGCATCCAATTTACTGAAGTTTTACGGCACAGTGTGTGCATTATATATATATAATTCATGCTCTGCATGTAAAACATCAACAAATTAAATAATCTATATTCTGCATTGTGAATGCTTATATATGATCTAAGATAAAGTACAAATGGGCTCACTCTGTATGTTTTTGTTTATTGATAGACTTGCATTATTTTATATATAACTTGCTGAAGGTTTTCAGTAACTTCCTCATAAATTTCATCTATACTTGAGTAATCATAATTAATATTTTATATTTTTGATAATAAATAATTGCATGATTTTATCGTATAGTGCATGAGAGAAAATTTATAGGAATACCATTCATAGAATTGTCAATATATATATATATTTAAAAGAGTGAAAGTTCGCATAAGTAAAAATAAATGTTTGAATTCTACATTATATATTCAAGACATAAATACAAGTCATAACCTTGTTTGGTGAGTGATCCAAAGTCTCTGTATGGGACTTTTGTTAAGTGCCCAGGTCTTAGATCCATAAGAATGAACAGCTGAAGCACATTTATTAAAAACTTTCCTTTTCAAACAAATATGCATATTTTTTCTTACTATTAAATTACTTCAAAAAGGACTCGAACTAAATTCAATTCTATGATTAATTTCATTCATTGTTTCCATCTGTAGTAGTAATATCACTAAGATATTTGTAGTTAACTTCTAATTAATCACTATCAATCTTTATTTTCTTCTTTTGAAAAAATCCATTGAACATTATTTTAATCTTTTTAACATTTACTTTTAATCCTACTTTCTTACTTTCATCTGATAACTCTTGCAATATTTCCTGAAGCTCTGAAGCATTATTTGCAAAAATAATCACATCACCTGCAAAATCTAGATGATATAAATAATGTCCATTTACTTTTAATGCCTTAGCTTTCCATTTTAACCTCAAAATATTTCTTGCAAAATTGTTGGAAAAAGTTTTGAAGATATGGAGTCATTCTGTCATATCTTTTTCAATGTTAATCTTCTTAGTATCATTATGTAATCTAATTGTTGATATTACATTTTTATATATTCTTCAGAATATGACAGCATCCTGAATGGCTAATGTTTTAAACACTGAAGAATTGTTTACAGAATCAAATGCTTATTTATAATCTACAAATCCAAAGCATAATGGCAACTCACATTCACTGTTCTTTTTATAATTTCTCTTAATATCTTGATATGATCCATTGTAAGAAAGTGTCTTTTACATCCCTTACTCTTTTGATAGGTTAAAATTGAAAGTTCGCTGTAGAAGATTTGTGATTATCTTGGTTCACATTTTGAATAGAATTGATAAAAGATTAATAGATCTGTAATTTCTAATATTTTTTATCATCCTTTTAAAATATTAATATTAATATTGCATTCTTTCAATCATATGTTACATCTTTATGATTTAGACATTTGCCAAAAGTTTTCTATTTCTTCACCTGATTCTTTTAAGATATCGATGATAATTCCATCATTATTTCGATCCTTTTTTTCTTTATAGATTTAATTGCATTTTTGACTTCATTTAAAATCCTGGGCAATTTAGAAGGTGGAGTAGTTGTAAGATGTATTTTTTCTTGTTCTTTATTGCTATATAATTCTTGATAGAACTATTTTACTTATTTCATAATGTCACCTCTTTTTTTTAGTAATAGTTCCATCATTTTTTATTGAAAAAATAAATTTCCTATCAATAACAAGATATTGTTTTACACTTTTGAGACTTTTATTCTCTTCTATAGTTTTCCTTAATAATTCACAATTATACTTTGTTATATCGTTGTCAACTGTTTTTTGTACCATGTTACACAATTGTAGATATCTTGTCTCAGTTGAAAATTTAATGACCAATTGCTGCGTTGTATCAACTATGTTTGTTGCAGTTTTTAAAGTGTATCAGTTATTTTCCTATTGATTTCATTCAAATCCAAATCATGCTAATCTGTACATATTTGAAATTGATTTGTAAGTTCTAATTTAAATTTATTGGAATGTTTATGAAGATGAGAAATATCAACTGTGGATGCTATTTTTCTTAATAATTTTTGTCTCTCTACTTTTGCATTAACATGTATCTTGCATCTGATTAATCTATGATCATTTCCTGTGATTAAATTTATTAAGAACATTACAATCTTGAAATATGTATTTTCTGTTAGTTGAAATATAATTTAATTCTGCTATATCTTCATTTGGATGATTCTCTGTTCATTTCCATTTAAAGTTTTTTTCCAAATAGGAATTCATAATTATAAAGTTTTTCTTTTTCTGCAAACTCCACAAATCTATGTCCTCTCTTATTTCTATTACTATAATCAAATTTACCTACAACACTTTCATCTTTTAATTATTTATCAATTCTAGCATTAAAATCTTCCATGATTATTTTAAAATATTCTTTGGTCTGATTAAAAGCCCTTTGTACATCCTTATAAAAGTTCTCTATGACTTGTTGGGCCATAAACCAAAATTATCTGTATTTGATATTTACTATTAAATTGAATAACAAATGATGCTACTCTATCTGATACCCCATCAATCTCCACAATGTTATAATTTCACTTTTTATTTATGATAAATCCTATTCCGTTGTAATTCCAATGTTTGTGCATTTGTAATACATTGTGTCTTCAAATGTCATATATATTTAAACTTCTTTGTATCAATAATTTCAATCTCTGTGGTCAAGTTACAATCTGTAGGGTCTATATAAATATATTGGACCATTAATAAAGGTGGGATTTCACTTTTATTGTTAAAAAGAAGGTTGCCTGGACAACAGTTTGAAATTGTTGATTGTTATTAATATTGGTATTGTCTAAGTGTTGACTGGCTTTTAATGATATATATATATTCACGTAACAAGATCTAGCATCTAGGCAAAAGTACCTCGAATCCAATCGTGCGCAAGATACATAAGTTAGGAACACTCATGAATTCTGCCATATTTGCCTATTTCCCAGATCTACCAACTTATGAGCAACAATCCTGATGATATCGATCTAATTTCATTTTTCACTGCCGGCATCGCTCATCAGAGACACAAAAGACTCTAAGCTAACTTTAATGACAGACTAACTTAAAAATGAACTATAAATTAAGAGCAACGAAGGCTCGTGACTTGGCATATTAATTATGTATTTTAGCGGAGATCATCTAGTCATTATGGGCATAACTTATAAATTAATAATAACTTAAATAAAAGAAAGCAATGGTTCGAGAATTGATATATATATTTTAAGATTTATTATATTAATAACAAATAAATGTCTGATTGTTTGTCAGACACTAGCCTCATAGGTATTATATATATAATTCAGATTGTATAATAACATTATTTATACTTGCGGCTATGCCAATAATAAATACCTTACAGATTTAGCGCTATCAGAAAATATCATTACGATACTATTCCATACCCAGAGAAACGAAAATAGCATTTAACTGATTTTAAAGAGAATAGTTTAACAAAGGAATATTATATTTTTATAGAATATAATCATTAACTTAATTTATAAAGTGGCAGACGTATGGACACTAATGAATATTTATATAAATAATAAGTTTGTCGTAATGACGCGTATATTAAATAATGGGCATAGATGACTGTTTGAGCAAAGTCACACTACTACGACTTATGGATCTTCGTGGGTTTATTAGAACTATAATGAAAGGCAGTACATGCATGGCGGCAGGCTTGGGTGGTCCAATTATGGATCCTGGAGTGTGCTTCATGAAGTCTATTAAATGAGAATTACCGATTTTCTCTGCAAACGTTGGTAGGATCGGTTTTGAAATGAAGAGCGGTCGGCAATGCATTTATTGGGCTGGATTTTCCAGAACGATCCCATATAAAGCACACACATATGACCAGATATGTCCCCAGGGTGGTTTTACAGCCTGGTTCAAGGACATTGAGAACGACGATGGGGCTCGACTTAGCGAATACCTCCATGTAAGAGAGAAGCATGAGTATACAAAACGAAGTGGCCTTTATGCATGCAACGCTTGAGAATAATGAAGCATAAATAGCTTTATAGACTATCTTACTTATTTAATATCCATAAATTAAGGAATACCCTGTGTAATAGTATGAATTAATTACTAAACAGGCATGGATGATAGATTTAACTAAATATATAAATTTAAGATATAAAGAGTCCCCTCCCCTTTTACTTTAAGTTATTCATAACTCCCCATGCATTTCATAATTATCAATCTCGGTTAATAAAATGCTTTTTATGAAAGTAAATAAAATTGATACATAAATAACTGGGGTGGTGGTAATAGTTGGGACAACATGTAGATTTTATATATATATATATACATGAGATACATTAAAGTTAAAGTAGCGCTTTATTATTTAAAAAGAAAAATAAACATTTTATGAAAACAGAAGTAGATCTGTTTTCTATAGCAAACCTTATAATTTAATTACTTTATTTTCCAAAATTGGAAACACCTGTCCAAGTTCAGTAAGACTTGTTTTTAATTAGTTTACGTGCTTAATTACCCTGTAAGTAAAGGTGGGACAAATAGAAATAAAATATGTGTTAGCAATTTTGGAAATTATTATTGGCATTCTAAAGAAAACATAAATACATAAATATATTAAATTAGATATTATTTGCCACATGGAAATAAAGAAAGAAAATATATTAAAAGAGGCTTAATGAGGATCAGTTATATAGAGTTATAGAAAGTTACATAATATGAAAACATTTAACTATAGGATCAGAACAGAGCATCAGGATTATAAAGAAGGATGAATTGGATAATCAAGAGCAGTTAAAGTTCTTTTACCTTTATATCTGGAATAGCAGTCCTTGATAAGCATAATGTTTATCATCATTAGTTCACTAGATCTAGGGCTTTAAAATATGACAAGATAGGTAGCATTTACTTTATCGGCAGAAATTGAGAGTTCATTAGTACAGGATCTGGAGCTTCATGACAGGAAAAGCATATTGGAATGGAGGGGAAGGTAAAATTTCCCCTATTCACGGCACATTGGATTAAAATTAAAATTGATGTGGATTATGTTTGGCATCATCATAATTTGTTGGTCTCTCCTCTTTTCCATATTATTGTTTAATCTAACAATAGTAAATCTTACAACTCTCCATAAGTTTGATTCAAAACATATTCATTTATTCAAAAACTCTCCATACAATATTAGCCAATGATATTATTTATAAGATAAATTGCAGTTTCTCTTTTATGTTTTGATTTATGAGTTGGTCATATAAAATAGAATACTGCTGCAAAACATAAATGTTGGCTAATAACATCATATGCAACTTTACTTTGAAGCCAAACATCTAATAAAAGGTAATTAATAGATGATTAGCATAATCTGATGAAAACAATCAGAATTAATAATAGAGTAAGACATTCCTAATTGTTTCTATAAAATTGGACAATAGAATTAGGATGGTACTATCCTGCATGATTAATGCAATGGCATAATGGCAAACTCAGGAGCTCAAAATCCACAAATCCTGCCCCAGTCCTATAACACAAGATGCTCAAACTTCTTATAAAATCCTGAATAATAAACCATGTGATAGTTACTGCCTGTTGTTATTGTCAAAAGGAAGAGGAAATCATGCATAAGATGAATGATAAAAATAATGTTTTTATCATGCATGAACTTACTGTGTGATATTAATTTTTGTAATCAGGTGTCAGTGGGATAGCAAAGTGAATATAAGTAAATAGTGATATAATGTTAAAAAGATTCTTTGCATGACTGCAATAAACAAATTGTAAAATATTAGTAAATGTATAATTAGTAAATTTACTAAGAATATGTACTATTGGTTTATTATACAAATTGATAAACTTTTCCTAAACGAATTGTAATTAAATTCTAAGTCTCTGAGACCAAAAAATAAGAAAACTTCAGTGGAGACCTATTTTAAATTGAGCGAAATGCTTTTGATATCTTGGTTATGATATTATATTTATAGCAATGGGTAGTGGGCAGTAGAGTGAGTATATATAGGATGTAAATTTATGTATTAAATAGTCCATTTTTTAGAAAGGGGAAGCAGGATTTCTTTTTATTTATAGAATTCAAGGTTGTGGCAATGCTCATGCCTAGTTTATCTTGTGCTTGAAGTCATTTCATGCAAACAGTGCTGACTGATGTAGGCTAAAAATTCAAATACTGGTCATTGGACATCGACTAGTAAATTTCATTGTCAAATTCAGTCTCGATGCTCTTCCGACAAACCAATTCTTGTTAGATCATAGGGGATTTAAGAGCAGTTCTCCCAACTGCCCATTATGTGACAAGGAGGAGGAGAATATTGATAATCTTATTTCCTGTTTTCTAAACTTAGAGGCATGGAAATGAAATTGAGAATTAGTATTAGGTCAGGATGCTCTCAGACACTGGACATCAGTAAGCCACTGAGAACTGGGGAATTTACTATAATCTGAATGGTCATCATCATTCTCTTTGCAAAGTGGCAGACCAGGGGTTACAGTGTTTTTCGAGACAACTTGGCAAACCCATGTCTAGTTTTCAAAAAACACCTTTGCAGTCTGAAAATCAGAGACTAGATTATAACATCCCACAGACTGTATGTAGACACATGGGAACAGATTGCTCTGGATGAGCTGACAATCATACCTCTTAAACTGACATCTAAGTTATAAAACGATTTGTCAACTGAAACTAGAAGAGAGAAGAAATAAAGAAAAGACAAGAAAGAAGAAGGAATGAAGATAAAAAAAGGTAAGGACAGGAAGAATGAGGAAAAGATAAAATAACAAAGATAATAGAAAACAGATAAAGCCAACTACCAAATAAAAATGGCTGCTTGATTTGATGCGGTGTAACCAAAGATCAAGATGTAACATAAAACTGCACAAGATAAAAGAGAGATGTAAATTCAAGTTGAATTGTAATCAATGTAAATAAAGACTAAAACAAATGTAAATGAATAGAGCTGTAATATAATGTAATCTGTAGAATCTGTATTCCAATAAATATTTCCTTAATAAAAAAAAGTGTGTATTGATATTCCAGAAATATGGATTTGTCTTCTCAATTACTTTTATCTTTTTTGTACAGATATTGATATTGAGACAATCTTGTTGCCCGACTGATGAGTAATTCTCCATAGTAGACTGCATTACAGCCATCTTGAATGCAGGTTTGTGGGAACAATTTTTTCTTAACATTATACCATTGTAATCACCCATCTAACTATTTAATGGAAATTATTATTCAAAAGAATCCTATATGTACATATACTGTAACGAGTGTATTTTCCAGTAGTGTAAATTGACAAACTAACATTGCTTATCTTTACATCTCTATGCTATGTTATAACTGGAATAGTATTGCAAAGGAACACACCAAATTTTCACAGAAAGTATATTTTATCAGAAGACATACTAACATTAACAGACCAAATAGTTTTGTTTTATATCAACACTCTTTTAATAATTCATTTACTCTTGAGTAAAGAAGAGTTATGTAGGATGAGTTTATTATTTGAATATTTTTAAAATCATCTGCATATTTAGTTCTAGTGTGGTTAGGAAATCCTAACTAAATTTATAAGAATGAGTAATTAAAGCTATCTTTTATCTCCATATTTTTATAATTTGCTGCTATAAATAGTAACAAGGGTGTTAATGTTTTAAAAATAGTGTTAAAGAAAATGATGTAAAATTTAGTGATAAAATGACAAAACACATTATGATCCACTGAACAAAATTAGCAAATTGTATTTAATTCTACTCAATTTCTGCCAATTAGTATAAATTTAAGTAAGTAATAGATGCAAGATAGCAGCGCTGGATTTATGAAACTCTTCTATCTGACATCTTTTAATTGTTCTGGTTGATTGATTTGTAGTAGGATAAATAGAATTTGTTAATTTTAATGGTAATGGCTAATATTACATGACAATGATAAGAATATTATTAGGAGGCCATTTTTCAAAGTAAAGTAACAAGACTCCATTTCAAATAAATTGTTTAAAATAACAAAAAACTTGTTACCACCCATACTAAAATTAGTTATCATATATAATCAAAATATCTTTCCAAATTTAATCCAATTTTTCTAATCCATGGTTTCTCTTTTCCAATTTGCCCCAATAATTTTTTTTATTTCACCCATCCAAATCCAGTTTAACAAAAAGAAATAAAAAACAGAAAGTGTAGTTGGATTTGTCAAAATTATATAATACTGAAAAATGAGAACAAACAAGACAGTACTTACTGGGCTACTACAATTAGTAATGACCATGATTGCAGTTTCACTATCTTTCTCACTCTACTCCTAAATCCTCCATTGAATACCAACTACCTGAAGAGCATTGGAGCATAATACCAAACTATCTGAAGAATGTTGGAGCATAATACCAAACTATCTGAAGAGCATTGGATCACAATACCAAACTATCTGAAGAGCATTGGATCATAATACCAAACTATCTGAAGAGCATTGGAGCATAATACCAAACTATCTGAAGAGCATTGGATCACAATACCAAACTATCTGAAGAGCATTGGAGCATAATACCAAACTATCTGAAGAGCATTGGATCACAATACCAAACTATCTGAAGAGCATTGGAGCATAATACCAAACTATCTGAAGAGCATTGGAGCATAATACCAAACTATCTGAAGAGCATTGGATCATAATACCAAGAAAGTCCATCTTGGATAAAAGACTGCTTATATTATTATCTTCTTGATAAGAGAGAACTTAAGAAAAAGTGTGATAACTTATCCTCTCCTCTCTGGAAATAATTAGTTTAGATAATTAGGCAACGGTGTGTAGGTTGCTATATCGATTGCAATCTTCTTAACAGATCGACTCTGATATATCAAAATTAGAACAAATTACATAATAATTAAACCTCTGGTAGTTAAAAACATGTTTATCCAATAGATACAAGTATTTAAATTATTTTTCCACAAACAAATCAAAAGTAAACAATAGTGATAAAAGTTTTTACCTAAAGAGAATAAAAAGTCGCCTTTTGAAGGTTTATATGAAGTCTGCATATTAAAGTGGTGTCATTTTGTAATAAAATGTACTACATTTGTGAATTGTGACTATATGTTTTGTCAAAATCTTTGATCAAACGACCAAATACTAAACATTTTAAAAATGTTTTTAGTAGAAAATGATTTACATTATTATAGAGTTGAAATTCTGGTTAGAGAAGCGAAACTAATTGATTACGATGTGTGTGCGTGTGCTTTTTTTCAAGAAATCTTTTTTTTTAAAATCATATTTGTGGTAAACATTTCACATAATATTTTGTTCTCCTTAGTTTCCATCTATTTATAAAAATCTATTAGAATTTGTAGGCGTAAACATCATAAAATCAACAATTAAAATCTTTAAATTGATTAGTTGTTTTATTGTTTACGATATATCGATTTTTTTCTTTTTTTTTGTAACCTCAATTTAAAAAAATAGTTACATCGACCGGTGCTGCCAAAAAAATCCTGACCAATTATTAGATATTTTTTAAACGTTTGTTTCTGATTTATTATTTGTGTTCACAAATATATTGTAGTTAGATTCTAATAAGGTAAGTCCCCTTTCACCCATTGTGTGAGTAGGTTATAGTTGATAACTTTGTTTTACGATAAACACGTTCTGAATTGATAAAAAATATTTGAATAAAATGGAGTCGTGTTACCTTAACGTTTGTATTATACTCAAGAATAACAATTTAAATGTGATAAAAAAAAGCTAACATACCGATGCAGATTTAAAGTTAATGGTTGTTCTCAAATAATGGAATTTTTTCCAACTCCTGGTTGCACCAAATTTGGTTAGTTGTGTAAACAATGAAAGATATAAATGTCGACATAAAAAGTATGAAGAGCAGTGCAACTATTATCAATATAGCCCACAAAATTCTTTCTTTTCCACGCTCATCCATCACTAAAATCAAGACGAGGTTTAAAATGTAGCAATTATTTACAATAAGATGTTCATAAAATATCGATATTTTAAAATGATGCATTTTGGTATTTGGAAGCTTAAAAATGTTTGTTCTGCACCATCAGCCCAGTAAAGTGTCCAAACAACCATGCTTTGCATGCCAATTGCTAGACAATGCAAAAAACAAAAACATGATTTGACACAACAAAATTAATAATAGCTTGCAATTATTGTCAGACAATAGCAAGATAATTTCACTGTTGTTGGGTTTATTAAATACAATGATAAAGAGCATCTAATAAGTTTTGATTATAAGGATAGTTCTAAAAGAGAAGCGGTTTTATCAAAGTTTAAAATGATAGATATTTTGGATGGAAAACAAGAAAACATCAACAAATCAACATACGATATTTTTTCCAAATGGCACGCATGAGATGATGAAATATAAAAAATGAATTGGACAGTTTTATTTATTTATTTTTTTGGTACAAATTTACACATTTTTAAGTGTTCAAAAACCAAAATTACAAAATTTTTAATATATACATTAAAAATTGATATATAAATATATATACATATATACTTGGCTAAAATTATCTTTTGGGATGGCATCTGGTGATTACAAGTATGAGCTAGACACAGTGTTTATTCCTTGGTTATATATCTCAGCTTATTTTCAAATCTATACGTTTCAGTCTATTTCCTCTAACAATATTCACAAGGAGAGTCTGTTTCTTAGTGCTTATCTTTTAATCTAACTTCTATATTGTTTCACTTTTTTAATTTTGTTTGTTTTTGATATATAGTGTGATGTTAGTGACAGTTTAATATTACATCTAAAATTCAGTATATGCATTATACTTGTATTCAAATATTACACATTCAGCATGAATTCTGCCCATCCTTCTCCTATATATTTTAATGGACATAGATGGACAATTGAAATTTTAAAGTGGATTCCAAGAGATTGTAAAAGACCCAGAAAGAGACCACATGTGAGATGGATGGATGAAATAAGAAAATGTGCAGGGGTATTGTGGAGAAGAGAAGTTAAAGATCAGAGAAGATGGATTAAACTTGGAGAGACCTTCATCCTGCAGTGGATTGATAATGGTTGATGATGATGATGATGATGATTAAGGTCATATATATGAGTCAGAGTAGCTTAAAGTCATCATGGGTATGTCAACAATATTGGTATCAACAGCATTCATCATCAGATTTTCAATAATATAAATGGCTGAAGAATTGGAGAATGGAGAAAATTGTCACTAAAGTTTGAAGATTTGTTATTTTAATATAAACTGAGCATTGATTATATAATATATGGGTGGGAGATGATGATTTGGACTAACTGATGAGTGCTGATTCAGCACGAAATATTATACTGGACATTATTTATCTTTTTCATATATATCTGGTCATGTGTGTCGGTTATATAAGATGAAGTTGATAGCTAAAGAGAGCTTGAAAGTCTGTGTTCAAATCCCCTCTCATTACATCTGAAGTTCAGTATATACATTATATTTCTATTCAAATATTCAAGTAATATAGAATTATGGATTTAACAGCTAAGGATAGTTGTGATTTAATCCTAACTTTTGGCGCTTAAATGTCACATGATCACCTCAGTGACAAATCATTCTTTTTACAATTATATCGAGAGAAACATTTTAAACTATGCCGGAGAAATCCGTCACATTAATCTGAATATGATGTAAATAGCAAGATTAAATAGAATAAAGTTAAAGTGCTGTAGATTGGTCTATCAGATATGAAAGCATTTCAAAAAAACTCGAGAATGGTTTGTATGACAGCTAAAATATTAAAGCTATTTCGATGTCAAGTTGTAATGTCATTATGCAGAAAAATAGATGATTTCAAGGCAATCATTATTTAAATCTAAAGCATGCAGTCTATAAAGCGAAAACAGCTTGATATAGTAGATTAAATAGATCTTTTACGCAATGACGAAATGAGGAAAATGTTGGCATCAGCGTGGGTTTGAGCGTTCCATCATCAGATTTTCACTAGGATGGATGGCTGAAGAGTAGGAGGGTGGAATGAATTGAAACCTATCCATTAAAGTATGAAGATTAGCTATCTTAATATAAATCTGAGTACTTATTGTATATATGTGTAGGAATGATAATCTGAACCAACTGACGAGTACTGGTTTAGCACGAAATAGTATATTGGTGATTTATCTTTTAGACATATATGTGGTCAAGTGTATCAGTGACATGAGATAGTGTGGGAAATTGAGGCTCGTGTGAAAATCTGAGCTCAAAATACCCTACATATTACATTGCTTGTATAGGTATATATTATAGCCTGTATGTTAAATATGAAATGACGTATTAGAAATTAAGAAAATAAACATGGCAACTGAAATAATGTAAACCAGAAAAACATCTTGTTATTCAGGCCGTAACCATAAAAAATAATGTGCCCATTTTTCATTAGAAAACATGTAAATATCATTAGATATATTTCTATAAACGACTGATTCATAGAAGCTCCATTTTAAGGACACACTTCAACGTTACTGTAATACAATATAAGCTTAATCATCTGAAGTGATTACATAAATTCAAAACTTTTATAATTAGTAATTTGACAATTCTTTATTTTTTTTAGGAAAAATATATCTTGAATAATCTTTGGCAGATATGGAAAAGTTAAAAATAGAAAAAAAAAAATTTCTTGGGAGTGTATGGGATTGGAAAAGTAAATGAAGTAAAGAAACAATTTATAGATTTTCGTAAATTCGCCAGCTGTTTTTATTGCTGTAATATTTCCAAAACAATCGAAGCATTTAACTATATAGACGCAGAGCGGAGCATCTTGGTCTACTATCCCAGAAATGACTCAGAGAACATATCCATTGCATTAAAAAAATGATGTCAAATTTGAATGATATGAATCCAACTAATACTGAACAGATTAACTTTGATTTAATAAAATTGAACATAGTTTGAGAGATAAAACAACTAGAAGAATTAAGACGAATATCAAAGAACACAATAGTCACAGCAATAAAATGAAGAGAAGCCAAAATAAAGTATAAGTATTAAGAAAAGCTATACAAACGATTATATGAATTGGCCATTTTACTTTTCTTAAAGGGCATTTATTTTGCTTTAACTTAAATTTTGAAATCGGCTAAGAAGATTAACGTTAATAAAGGTACAGACAGCAGGGAGCAATTTTTTTCAAAATCTTATCCAGCAGTTTTGTACAAGTACTGTGTGGATTAGAATAGGAAGCTAAATATATAAAAACTATGCAGTTGTTTGTGAAAATGTTTCAGAATATGAATAAATGTAAGAGCTTTCAGCTAAAGCAAAAAATAGAACTAAAGACAAATGTTAAAAATTTCTAAAATATGTTCAGTGGCTTTTCAAAAACAAATATTGATAGTAAGGAATTAAATTAATAACTGCAAATATATTGGTCAGAATAATATAGTTGAAAACAAAATCAATGAAATCACCTCTAGAAGTAAGCTTGGATGAAATATTGTCTTTGTAGAAAGAATATTAAAAAAATCTGTATGTCTTTAAAAAACGAAACCGTTTAAAAATGTATTTTACCAATAAATACATGTAAGTAATGTATTAGCAATCTATATATGTAAATCATGTGAGAGGAAACCAATGTTTAAGACATATCTATTGGTATTAATCTGCTTGTACTCACCTGTCAATAAGTGTTTTAAAAGCATAAAATCCACTATGCTTAGAACTTATTGTTAAAACACTTATTGATGGGTGAGGGCAAGCTCATTAATACCAATAGCGCATATCTGAAAGATTGGTTTCCTCTCACAGAATGTATATATCTAAGATTTGGACATAAGCAATACTGAGACTGTAAATCAAACCGAAAAGTATAGAGAGATGTTGGGATTATAAAGAAAGATGAAGAGAAAAGCAGGAGATTTAAAAACAAACATGTATCAATAATTTCATTGAATAAACTAAAAGACTTAAATATTGTTCTATTAGGCATGCCCCTACATCAGACATTATTAGATGAACAACTGATCTTAAACTGAATTTCAAAAAATTGTAAAAGATATAGAACCAGACCATGTGTAAGATGGATAGCATAAAAATTGCTGGAGTGATATAGATAAGAAAAGCTATGAACTGGAAAAACTGGATTAAAACTGGAGAGACCATACTGTATTGGTTAATATAATTGCTGATATGGTTTTCAAAGTAATTCATACTGCTACAGCTAAGGCTTGAAAAGCCAGTAGTATATTCACAACCTATTTTCAACATTTACAATCTATTATCACTTTTTTACCCTGGTCTAATATATATATATAGTAGTGAATAATAGTCTTCAGATTCGTACATGTGTAATTGTTTAGTTATTAAAATTATAGCATTTAATATTTTAGCTGTATTTTTCCCACAAATTACTGAGCTACACATTTTCCCCACATCTTTGGAAGATGAGATCTAAGACATTGATAATTTAATATTAACAACAACAAATATCATATACATAAAAAAAACCTGTATTCTAAAATATACCACATCTGCTGCACATATATAAAAAAAATTAACCACGTTTTTCAACCGTGCAAAATAAAATTTTAATATTAACTCTGATATAGAAACCTTTAATGTAATATATGTAAAGTTAAAATTTATGATGTAAATATGCAGTTACAGTAAAAACAATCAAATAGTTTATTTCTTGGAGTTCCTAAGAAGTTACATCATCAGAAGGGACAGAGTTAGATCTGCCACGCTAGCACTGTACCAACGACATAGACTATATAATTGCAACCATGAATACATGTTTACGGTTATTTATTTGTTAAAAATCATTTTATTAATTAAAATATTTACTTATAATATTTATTTTAATGCAACTTTGTAATAATGCTTCATTTTATCAACTCTTTTATATGAGATTAATATTTTATTTTCAAATTTCTGTTCCTTTCGTGAGGTTACAAATAATTTACAAGTAAAGCGCAATGTGTATAGAATTTTCAACTAAACACATTGTTAAACTTTTATATATATATATAGTATTTCTGTGTAATAAAAATACAAGAGTTAAATAGCTGACATTTCAGTGTAATAACAAATACTTTCTGCAAAGTTTCTTCTTTCTCAAATCATAAGAATGTGTGTGGTGAGTTTAAAACCGTTATTTTTTTCTTTTGTTATTTTTTACTCATTCTTAAATTCTATTGGTTGAGAAGTTTTAAAAAATATTTGGAAAAAGCTATCAGAGTTAAAATATCTTTTAAAACTTCAACCAATAGAATTTAAGAATGAGAAAAAAATAACAACAAAAAATTTAAATCTCACTATACACATTGTTAAGAATTTGAAAAAGAAAAAGCACTGTGGAAAGTAGTTGTTATTGTACGGAAACATAAGCTATTTAACTATTATATTTTTATTACACAGAAGTTGGAAATAATACTATGGATTCATTTATCTGTGAGAATATTAGAATTTAATATATATATGAAATATTTGAAAACCAGGTACTCTTCACAAACCTGGAGCTTAATTGTAAGTATAGGGGATTTGAACTCAGGTTTTCAAGCACCCTTCAACTATTCACACTATCTCATACAACTGATACACATGATTAAACACATGTAGAAAAGATAAATAATCACCAATATCCATATTTCATGCTAAAACAGCACTCATCAGTTGGTCCAAGTTATCATCTCTCCCCCCACACACAATTCACACACACACACACATATATATATATATAATCAGTGCTCAGTTTATATTAAGATAGAAAATCTTCATACTTCAACAGACAGGCTTCAATCCATTCCAACCTCCACTTCTTCAGCCATCCATATCATTCAAAATCTGATGATGAAAATCCAAATCCCATGCTGATGTCAATATTATTGCCATGCCTATGTTGACTTCAAGTCATTCTGATCCCTCATGTATAGGACTATATCTATTAAATACATAGAAGAGGGATGGGTAGGATACAAGCTTGATATCCATTGAAGTATGAAGAATTGCTATCTTAATATGAACTGAGCACTGATTATATATATGTGTGGGAGATGATAATCTGGACCAACTGATGAGTGCTGGTTTAGCATGAAATATGTATATTGGTGATTATTTATCTTTTCTACATGTGTGGGATCATGTGTATCAGTAGTATCAGATAGTGTGAATAGTTGAATATTGCTTGAAAGTCTGAGTTCAAATTCCCCATATTTACTACTACTATCAAAAAGTTACTAGATTATTTAAAATTGGATTTCCATTTTCAAACTGCTAGCTTAAGCTAAAGTTGGAAAATATTTTTCTTTCATTACTATCTGATATAAAACTTTTATGGTTTATTTTTTGAATTGTTAAGAATAATAACATTATTGTTTGGCTACAGTAAATCTAAAAGCCAAAAGATAAAAACAAAAAAAAACATTGTGCTGACTTTAATGATTTTAAAACAATACCCTTCACAATTAATATCACATTTTGATATCTGCTTTTTGAAACTGCTTTTAAACTGTTCCAAAGTTACTGGAAAGTAATGATGTGATTTATAATTATCCCTGCTTAAACCCAAATTTCATTTCAAATGTTACAGATTTGTGAGCCATTAATTTTCCTCTTACCAGATTTGCTTAATATAAATAAATGTTAAAAAAAAAACCCAGAACACTTGAAATCCCCCCCCCCCCCCAGATGATGTACAAGATGACATGCCCCCAAATGGGCTGCAGAGCGATTACTACCAGAGTATCACAACACTAATAAGTATACTAAATGGGACAAACCAAAAATGAAGGCAGGTCAATAAGAACATCAAAAAGCATCTAATCACACGTTGAACCCACTAAAACTGAGATCGTGTGCTCTGAGCAAACGACGTCAAGATCGAAGTAAAAGAAGCATGTTTCATAGTGAAAAATTCTAAAGCCAATAACAGAAGAGAGGCCTGCTTCTCAAACTCTAAGAAATGGGCTGGTTAAACAATTTGCATGCATTTATATACATTAATGCTAATACAAAGTCATTAGTAGCAAAAGGTATGAATATGGGCATATGTAAGTCACAAAAGCGCTTAGCCAGAAAGTTTTTTGAAGAAAAAATAGCTTCACTGATGTGCGTTTAGAGAGCATCATAGTAATTAATTTCAAACAATATTGTAGACTTTTTAAGACAAATCGAGTCATGAGTTTTGTTTCGCAACAAAAGCCAGATCTACAATATTTTTTTGATTTTCTAAAACCTCATTGAGTCTCTGGCAACTACTTATTGCAATCTGAAAATTATTTGAAGATGGCATTTTATGGAATGAATGACAAAACAGTCTTTTTTCTTTCCTTTAATTTTATAAAATATAACAAAAGTATTCTTAATTATGGATCTATATAATTCTAAAAAAATTCAGTTAATTTGAAACAAATACGCCAATAACCATAGTTTAAAATTCTTCATGAAATCCCCTTTTTTCCCATAATCTGCTACTTTTTCATGTTTAAAAGTATAAAGTGTTTTAACTTTATCAATCAAGATATTGTTAACGGAATCTAAATGAGTTGATAAATTGACCATAATAATTAAAGCCTCATCTCAATTCCTGTATTATTAAAGTGAGAAGCAATCAAAGTAATTTCATCTGATCAAAATATTTTTTTTATAAAAATAGTAGCAGCCATTGACTTAATAGGATTGTGAAATCGTATTTCAGAATTCAAATCCATGTTATTTGAATATATCAAAAAGTTTTAATATAACTAGAACCAGCAAACAAATATCCCTTTAGCAAGTCTAATCTAATAAAACATCACATGGTTACTCTTTTTTTTATGTTAATGTAAGTTGTCAAAACAATAGCAACATTTTTTTTCCTCATAATATTTTTGCCTTGTGTAAGGTCTAGTAATCTATAAATGTTTGAAGGCTTGTGCATAATAGCTATCCAGTGCTTTCCCATAAATTAAAATGTAATCCGAAGATATTGGATGGAAATCCACAGACCTTGTTTATTGCTTACTAGAGCTTCCAATAGATGATAACATTGTAGACCTTTTTTATTGCTTACTAGAGCTTCCAATAGATGATAACATTGTAGACCTTTTTTATTGCTTACTAGAGCTTCCAATAGATGATAATATTGTGTGGGAAAAAGTTGTCACAGGTTAAATTTACTATTTTTTTAAAGCTTTAACTTTCCATTTTGACAAAGATCAACCATATTTGTGTTTAAAGTATCATTTACAATAACGTTAACAAATCTTTAGTCCTCAGTAAAATTCCTTGCCTGAAATCCAATTATTTTGTTTATTATTAAACAGTTATTGAAATTTGCCAATTATATTCAAGAAAAACATGACTCGATTCAATATGTTTATGTTAAAGTTATTTTAATGTAATTGTAATTTTAATTATGGGTTATATAAATGAAGAAGGTGCTCTGAATTTTTAAGTGCCTAGGCAATGTTAACTTTGCAAAACTCTCCATACAGTAATGCCACCCTGGGTCAACCAGATTAATCATCATGTGATGTTTAGTGGTTTAATGTTAACTTGTATAATATTCTGATTTCTAATTGCAACTACGTCATTGTGTGTGGATGTTTTCATATCAGAATTCTTTGATCCAAACAAAGTATTTCCTTTTTTTCTCATGTGTCATAGCATCAGCCGGGAAGCAAATCCGCTAATCCGGGACAACTGCGTGTAAAGCAGCTGTCTCTGACCTCTCGACCACCAATGCTTGACTTATCCAAACAAAGTGTTTCCTTGTTGTATTGAAAGTCAATGATTCCAATAAATTTGCATTATTAATCACTATTGTTGCAAATTTATGTTCTCTAAAAAATATTTGGTCTTTTGAGTCTAATGAAACATAAATAACAATAAAATGAGTCAAGTAACCATATATATGGTTTTCAAGACAATCAACTTTTATATTTGTACGTCTAGAAATTTTAAGAATAAAGAATATTAAATTAGATTTCACACTAGACTTCATCGCCATGTAAGTATTCCTCTTTTAATTGATGTCTTTCAAAAAACTTAGGAACAGTTACCAATTTCTTAGTAGTTTTTATTAAAAACAACTATAACAATCACAAATAATAGTTTTAGACTTAAATAGAGGAGGGTGAGAGAATCCTGCATTTGTTTTAAAAAATCCCTACTCCATCAGGCAAAGTATATATATATATATATATATATATATATATATATATATATATAGCCATATATATATATATATATATATATATATGGCTGCAGAAAGGAGTTTGCTATTAACTGAAAGGAGACCCTTTGATTCCTCTTGGAGGCCTTAAAGGAACCGAGCAGGGCAAATTCCTAATGTCCACTCCATACGTTCTTGTCGTTGCAGCTGTTATTACTATATGTTTATTCATATAGTATATGAACATGGATGGGCTGCTCACCAACATGCATTAGCCAGCGTGGTGAGTTTATTGGCTTTTTACCTCTGAGTTTAAGATCAAGAAACACCATGGTCTTTCTTCTCAGTGCCTGATAAGGCAGAATGAATGTTTGTGTAGATGATAAAGATTTTTCCCAATTATACAATTATGACAGACAAAAATAAAGCATGGCCCTTAATCCCAGGAGGCTGTAAAGTCACCAACCAAGGCAGCGGTTGGTGGCCGAAGGCAGAGGGTGCTAAGAATATCCTGGAGGCGGACCCAGGCTGCCATTTGATGATGACTTTTTATTTAGGTACTTACAACTGCAGATCACTTTCAAGTGAAGGAAGATTGCAAGAATTAGAAGAAGAACTCTCTTATATTAAATGGGATATTATTGGACTTTGTGAAGTTAGAAGAAAAGATGAAGAGGCAATTGATTTAAAAAGTGGACATGTGCTCTATTATAAAGGCACAAATATTGGAAATACAAGTGGAGTAGGATTCATTATAAATAAAAAGTGGAAGAACAATATTGTGGAGATTGATGGTGTATCAGACAGAGTGGCAAGATTAGTTATACAACTTAATAGCAGATATCAAATGCAGATAATTCAGGTTTATGCCCCAACAAGTTCTCACAGTGATGAAGTAGTAGAAGATTTTTATATGGATGTACAAAAGGCTTTTGATCAGAGTAAACAACATTTTAAAATTGTTATGGGAGATTTTAATGCTAGAATTGGTAAACAAATGAAAGATGAAAGTGTTGTAGGTAATTTTGGTTATGGTAATAGAAATGAGAGAGGACATAGACTTGTGGAGTTTGCAGAAAAGGAAAAACTTTATATTATGAATTCTTTTTTTGAGAAAAATGTTAGAAGGAAATGGACATGGAAGCATCCAAATGAAGGTACAGCAGAATTGGATTATATTTTGACTAACAGGAAATACATATTTCAAGATTGTAATGTTCTTAATAAATTTAACACAGGAAGTGATCATCGATTAGTAAGGGGTAAGATACATGTTAATGTAAAACTAGAGAGACAAAAATTATTAAGAAAAACTATATTTACAGTTGATATTCCTAATCTTCAGAAACATTCTAATGAATTTAAATTACAACTTACAAATCGGTTTCAAGTATTAGTAGATTTTGAACATGATTCAGATTTGAATGAAATTAATATGAAAATAACTGATACACTTTCAAAAACTGCAACAAAGATAGCTGGTAGAAAAAAGCAGCAATTGACTAATAAAATTTCTACTGAGACTAGAGAACTTATGAAGAAAAGAAGGAATATGAAGATATGCAAGAATGATGCATTAAAAAGAATTGAATATCTCGAATTTTGTAAAATGGTGCGGAAAAGAGTTGAAAATGATATAAGAAAGTATAACTGTGAACTAGCAAGAAAAGCTGTAGAAGAAAATAAAAGTCTTAAGAATGTAAAACAACATTTTGGTATTGGTAGGAAATTTATATCTGCAATAAGGAAAAAAGATGGAATTATTACTAAAAAGAGGGATGACATTATGAAATTGGTAGAAGATTTTTATCAAGAATTATATAGTAATAAAGAACAAGTACCTCCTATATCTATTACATCTTCCGAATTGCCCAGAATTTTAAATGAAGAAGTGAGAAATGCAATTAAATGTATGAAAAAAGGAAAGGCTCCAGGTAATGATGGAATTATAATTGATATATTAAAAGAGGCAGGTGAAGAAACAGAAAAAATATTAGCAAAGTTATATACCAAATGTCTAAATGATAAAGATGTACCGGATGATTGGAAGAATGCAGTAATAATATTAATATTTAAAAAAGGTGATAAAGAAGATATTAGAAATTACAGACCTATCAGCCTTTTATCAGTTTTATATAAAATTTTTACCAAGATAATTACAACTCGTCTACAGAGAACCTTGGATTTTCACCAACCAAGAGAACAAGCTGGATTTAAAAGTGGTTTTAGTACAGTAGATCATATTCAAGTATTGAGAGAAGTTATAGAAAGGACAAATGAATATGAGTTGGTCATTATGTTTTGGATTTGTAGATTATGAAAAGGCATTTGATTCTATAAACATTTCTTCAGTGATTAAAGCATTGGATCATCAAGGTATAGATCCAGGATATTGTCATATTTTAAAGAATATTTATAAAAATGCAACAGCAACAATTAGATTACATAATGATACTGGGAAAGTCAACATTGAGAAAGGTGTAAGACAAGGTGACTCCATATCTCCAAAACTTTTTACAGCAGTGCTGCAAGAAGTATTTTGTGGATTAAAATGGGAAACTAAAGGAGTGAAAGTAAATGGAGATTATTTAAGTCATTTAGATTTCGCAGATGATGTAGTTGTTTTTGCAAATAATGCTTCCGAGTTGCAGGAAATGTTGCAGGAGTTATCAGATGAAAGTAGGAAAGTAGGACTAAAGATAAATGTTAAAAAGACTAAAGTAATGTTTAATCGATTTGCTCAAAATATGAAAATAAAGATTGATTATGATGAATTAGAAGAAGTTAAGAGTTACAAATACCTTGGTCAGATTATTAATACAGATGGAAACATAATAGAGGAAATTAATCATAGAATTAAACTTGGTTGGAGTGCTTTTGGTAGAAATAACTTGATATTAAAAGGAAATATGCCTATGTGTTTGAAAAGAAAGGTTTTTAACAAATGTGTTTTACCAGTTCTTACTTATGGATCTGAGACTTGGACACTTAATAGAAGATCAATACAGAGACTTCAGACCACTCAAAGAAGTATGGAGAGATGTATGTTGGGAGTAACAAGAAGAGGTCGAAAACGCAATGTATGGGTAAGAGAACAAACAGGTGTTACTGACCTCATTGAAAAAATTAAAAGATTGAAGTGGAGTTGGGCTGGACATATTACTAGAAGAGATGATAATAGATGGACAATTGAAATTTTAAACTGGATTCCAAGAGATTGTAAAAGACCCAGAAGGAGACCACATGTAAGATGGATGGATGAAATAAGAAAATGTGTAGGGGTGATGTGGAGAAGAGAAGCTAAAGATCGGAGAAGATGGATTAAACTTGGAGAGACCTTCATCCTGCAGTGGATTGATAATGGTTGATAATGATGATATATATATATATATATATATATATATATATATATATATATATATATATATTATTGATCAAATAAAGATCCTGACTTATGTCCAGTTCCCATCTTGATTGTTGATGAATTACTACATCGTACAAATTGAACGAGTAAGAATTTTATTCTGGTACATCTGTTCCTACGATTTCTTTCTCAAACAGAAGGATTATATAATTATTTACGTTTTCTTGCAGAAAAAAAAAATTCGGAGTAATAATTTGTACGAGTTTAATCAAAAGATGAAGATGTGGTTGTATAAATATGAAAATTGCATTTTTACTATAAGTACAGAAGTACGATATTATAAGATGCTAATTATATCTAGGCACGATATCAATAGAGATAGACCAAAACAGACTGGGAAATGTATACTACACACAAACACACACAATAACGTTGAAGAGATACTCAATGTAAAATACAAGCTCTACATATAGTCTAGATATGAGTTTTTCACGTTTGGAATTCATTATTTTGTAGTGCATCGGTACCCCACGATTCTGAATGATAATTTAAATAAAAAATGTTAAGCTTAAAAAAAGAGTAAAATTTAAAGTGAATGAGAGAACAAGTGTAGAGATAACACAAAATAGATTGTTTATATATAGGAAATAGCAACTAGCCTTTTATAAACTTGTCTTTTTTTATTTTTAAAAATATTCAGTTAACCCTTATATCTGGAATGCTATACCATTATGCACCTGTGTCTTTGTGGTAGCATCAGTTGAATAATCACACACACATATATAATAATTAATAAAAATGTCATAAATTTCGTCACTTGCTTTTAAGCTTGCACTTAAATAATCACTAGATGGAGCTTACCAATAACTCTAAACCAGCTTTATTTTTATAAGTGCTGAAAGAGAAAGAATTCAAAATCTCTATCTTCAAGTAGGAACTTGACATAAAGATTTTGAATTTTTTCTCTTAGGGCATTTATAAAAATAAAGCCTGTTTAGAGCTATTGGTAAGCTCCATCTAGTGATATATATATATTTGCTAAACAAATGAAAAAAATTAAAAACTTAAAATATTTTAGAACTAAAATAAATGTTGTTATTTTCTGAATAACAAAATAAATAAATAAATAAAACTTTAATTGTACTCTATCTAATTCGATTATTACATAAATGAATATTTAGATATTTAAATTATACCACAATCTAAAAACAAAATCGTCAGACAAAAATCTTAGTATACAATCATGTTGTACCTATATTATAGATTGATATGTATAAAATAAGATAAATAATAAATATCCATTTGTTGATTAATAATTTAATTGTTAGCTAAATGTATGTTTTTAAAAAAATCATTAGACATTCGAAAAAATTTCCAAATTCTATCTGAGTTTGAATCCAGGTCTTGGTCATAATAGGTAACGTGAAAATCTGATCCAGTAGAAATATTTCATTGTACATAAGCATTTTAATAAAATAAAAATCTAGTTAAAATTTCCGAAGTTCTAAATATTAAAATACTATAATAAATTATATTAATGAAAGGTAATGAAGCCAACTAATCCCGATGATGAAGACGATTTATTTAATCATAGTATTCTATTATCTAGTTATTTTGAATTAATATTTAGGCAGAGAATAATAATACATTATTTTTACATACATATTAAAGTATTAATTAATTATTAGTATAATCAAATAAAATATCTTTTTTTTCCAGAATAATCAAATAAAATATTATTGAACGAGTTACTGCAAATGTAAAATTTGAATTACCTTTTTAGGAAAAATTGACTTCTGTACATATGCTATTCAAATATTTCTGTTCTAAATATATTACAAATTAAATCTTCTTTGCATTAAAACAAAAAATAGATCAGTATTTAATAAAACTAATTTTCGAACAATTTATTTTTCCAATATGTCTCGCGGCACGTTATATGTATATATATATAAATTTCCATTAACTTAAAAATCACATGACATCATAATTTTATATTTAATTAATTAGTTGTTTTATACATACCTTTTTTATTCTACTAAGAAATTCTAAAGCGTTAAACTGAAATAAAATCTTCACTGGCTTAATGTAATTTTAAAACTATCCTTTGGACAAACGATGAGATTCTAGGGTTATTTATAACGGGGATATTCTTAATATATTATTGCGGATTTAGTAATGCCTTATTTATAACAATAGAATGTGAAAATTTAGGTCATTAAATTAATTAGCAGGATAAATTCAAAAATGAACTACTGTGACAGATGTTGACAAATTAGTGTTGATGTATTATTTATAATCAGAAAAATAATGAACATTTTAAAAGGTATCTATTAAAAAAAACAAGTCGTCAGGAATGTACAATTAATCAATACAGTTGTGATAAATTTAAGTATTCTAGCCAGGTGTAATTTTTTATTTTTAATAATTTCTGGATTATGTAGAAGTTTGTAGTGAGTTTTATCGATTTTTATAAAGACAATATGAGTAGAAATGAGTATCTTTTTTGATGTTCTTCATCCCTTTTGGGTCTTCTTAGTTCTGTTAGAATCAAAAATAATATGTTAAACTAACTGTGATGATAATTTTGTTAGGAGCAGAACTTTATTTCAAACAACACATAGAAAGCCCATTAAGCAAAACACTAAATTACAAATGATAACATAGTGATAGACTAACACATCATGTAAACGTTAAACGATTGCTTAAATATTCGAACTTCGAACGGATCATAGATACAGTAAAATGTTAAATAATCACTTGTGTGTAGATGTTATGGTATTTTAAGCCTTCAGATCAAGTTACAAATGAAGGTTATTTCTATGAATTATGCACCAATGAAGAAAATTGGTCTAGAAAATATTTGTATTGGATAATAGCTTATTACTTGATCATAAACTTCTGAGGAGTTTGCTATATGTCTAAAACATTTGATTGGTTACAAATATGTCTCAAGTGCTTCAATTATATTTCTTACATTGAGATATTTCTATTCCATTGGGTGTTACATACATAACATAATATATTAATAGTGATGCATTGATATATATATATATATATATATTGTAACAATATTTATAAATTGCCATTTGTAACAATATTTATCAATTAATATAAATAATTATTTGTAATTATTAAATTAATATAAAAGATATGTATTTGTAGCTATAATTTGTAACTATTGTAATATGTCACATTTGTAACCATAATAAATATTTAGATAGGGAAAATTATTAATTATTAGATATATGCCTATCCAATCTGTACCATTTGTAACTATATTAATTCATCATACATAGAAAAGAAATTATAGAATCACTGTCCACTTGAAAATATCCATAAGATTATTCAATTAATAAAAATAATATAAATCAATAAAATCAGTAATTCGAGTTCTAAACTTCTATTTTTTCAAATAAGACATTCATGGTCATCGCGACAACTATAAAAAAATTATAAAACTAATATTATGAAGTGAAAGGAATGATATCACTCTTTATCAGTTTGCTTCATTGTTTTTGAGGCCACTAGATTTTTTCAATCTAGATAAGTATCTATTTATAGGAGTCAAACTCATCAGTACATATTTATTACACATGACTTGGTGATATTGAAAAATGAATTTTACATTTTATCTATATTATAAAATTACAAGATCCCAATATTACCAAAGTTTATACTATAGATCAAAATTCTTATAGACATTTAGCTCATTAGCGTATATTGATGAAAACATTATACTTTAATTTCCAAAAAAATTGAAACCATTATTATGGTATTAAATTATTTATCACAATAAAGGTAATAATGATATATGATAATAATATCATAATAATGAAATAATAGGATTTAATAATTATAATAGGAAAAGCCATCTATCAATAAACTCACAACAATAAATTCATCTTTATAAATTTATAGGCATCTATTAAAATTATCCTATTTCTACTATTAATATACTAATGTGATATTGAATGAACTCTTACATAATATAATTTTCTAAAACCCCTATTACTAAAATTTCTCAAATAAATTTAATATATAGTTTTTAATGATGATTGATGACATAATTTTTATATATATTTGAATTTTTAACTAATAACAGATATCCATCTTTGATGAGGAGATCTAAATTCATGCACAACACATTTCTTTCCATGTCAACTATAACTATCAAAATTTGTTCTCACATAATCCTTAAATACTCAAATATCAACATTATTTTTTTTTGGAAATTTAAGATTCTAATAATAACGAAAAATAAAAGAAACAAAAAAAACAAATGAAACTGAAAAATTATTTTAAATCTACTCTTTCTCTTCTTTAAGAAAACAAAATTATACATACAATCAATACAAAATTAATATAAAATTATAATATACAAATCAACAAAAACATATGAAAAAAATAACTATTTAAGACTTACACATACAAAAAACAGTATAGATTTCATTTCCATCAATAATCCCTCTTTCAATTTCCATTTTAAACAACATATATAACCATCTTGAGTTTGGATACTCACCCATATACATATAGTTAAAATGTTACCCAAAAATACATATAAAAAACTTTTCACCTATAAAAGAAAAAAAAATTAACTTTAATAGCAACAAGATAAAAAAAAAAAAAATAAAACAATACTAGTGCCATACATAACACAACAATAAAAAACTTCAACATACAAAAAATAAAAAAGAAAAAGTAAGATTAAAAGTTTGGCTAGGGAATAGCAAAAAAAGAAAACACTAATCACAAAAAAAACTTGACCAAAAAACTAAAAAAAAACGGAAGTTACCTATATTCCCCCCAAAATTGACACATCAATCCGCTTCCTCTCCATAAAATGTTGAAACCTTGGTGATAACACAAAATTTCACAAGCAAACGGTACTGCTACCAAGGACGTTGCCTACCAGGGCGAAAATGCAATTATAAACTATACCTTTAACAACTGATCCCCCTCTTATATCGGAAGTTATAAACCCTTTCCCACTTCAGAGGAGAAAAAAATAAACCCTTAAAAAACACGCTAGAAAAGGAAGGACACGAGGCCAAAAAAAAAAATGAGACCCCCAAAACCCACCTAAAATTCATTCCATATATCAACCAAAGAAAAAAACGAAACTTACTAAAAAAACAAACACAAGGAGCCAACATAAAGCTAAGACACGACACCAACCCTTGAAAAAAACTAAGAAAGAACAACAACAACAACCCAGGAAAAGGAAACTTGGTTGACACCGCACAATTTACCCTACTACAATTTAGCCTATTCCCTCCGATTACCTTTAACAAAGAAGTTAAATAAATTAACACATTTTAAAAAAAAAATATAAAAAACACAAAAGACTGTTTATCAAAAAAAACAAAAAACCTGTGAAAAGAAAAAAATTTTTTTTTTTTTTAATAATTGAATACTATATATATATATCTACAATATATATGTATATATATATATATGAATTGATCTTAAATAATCAATAAAGATAATAATAATAAAAGTAAAACTTGAATTACCTTATGATATTTCAATTTAAAGATAGATTGTTCAAAAGGCTTTAAAATGAATACAAAGCTTGAAAATATGGATATTCAAGTTAAACCACTAAACATCACATGATCATTATTCAAGTTCAAAAATCAAATGAGTTGTAATTGAAACATATACTTCTATATGGATGTTTAAGTGTTTTAGTTCCCATCTCACATGACAACAGAAATCATTTTTATTGAACACACATATAGTGAGAGTGGTTGGTCTGGATAATTTTTATATTGGATGATATTTTTTTTTAATAATTTTCTTTTCCTATAGAATTATTATAGCAGTCTCATTATCAAAAGATTATGCAGTTTCTACTTGTTTTGATGTTTTCAAGTCAATATTAACATTGGAATCTGAAACGTTGTCCCCTATTTGTCACTACTCACTTCAAATTCTTGGTTAAACTTTTTAAACTTTAAGCTTTTTCATGTAATAGAGAAATATTTTATAATTCTTAGATTAAAAAAACAACAACTTTATTTTATTGCTTAAAAATAATTTACAAATTTTTGTAAAAGTTTTAACTGTGTTTAGAAAACAATAAAGTGAAGAATAAAGTATATATGCTTTCAATGCAACCTGAAAAAACATTATTAATAAACTTGATCAAATATGAGGACCCAAAATATAAAAATGGCTGTTACTGAATTGTAAAAATTATTAAATTTACTAAATTTAATGTTTTCACTTTTCAAAAAATTTATTATCATTTTTTTTGTCTATTTGTTTGTTTTGATAGTTCAATTGATTTTATGCATATTGATACAGTCAATATCAGGGTTTCACTATATCATAAATAAAATAAATTGAAGGGAAGTGTTTAGTAAATTCCTTTAATAGATTGCTTTCATCATCATTATCATTATCATCAACCATTATCAATCCACTGCAGGATGAAGGTCTCTCCAAGTTTAATCCATTTTCTCCAATCTTTAGCTTCTCTTCTCCACATCACCCTGCATACTTTCTTATTTCATCCATCCATTTCACATGTGGTATCTTTCTGGGTCTTTTACAATCTCTTGGAATCCAGTTTACATGCAATTAAATGTATGAAGAAAGGAAAGGCTCCAGGTAATGATGGAATTATAATTGATATATTAAAAGAAGCAGGTGAAGAAATATAATGTTTTTTAGCAAAGTTATATACCAAATGCCTAAATGATAAAGATGTACCAGATGATTGGAGGAATGCAGTCATAATATTAATATTTAAAAAAGGTGATAAAGAAGATATTAGAAATTATAGACCTATCAGCCTTTTATCAGTTTTATATAAAATTTTTACCAAGATAATTACAAATCATCTACAAAGAACATTGGATTTCCACCAACCAAGAGAACAAGCTGGATTTAAAAGTGGTTTTAGTGCATCAGATCATATCCAGGTATTGAGAGAAGTTATAGAAAGGAGAAATGAATATGAGTTGCCATTATGTTTTGGATTTGTAGATTATGAAAAGGCATTTCATTCTATAAACATTTCTCCAGTGATTAAAGCATTGGATCATCAAGGTATAGATCCAGGATATTGTCATATTTTAAAGAATATTTGTAAAAATGCAACAGCAACAATTAGATTACATAATGATACTGGGAAAGTCAACATTGAGAAAGGTATAAAACAAGGTGACTCCATATCTCCAAAACTTTTTACAGCTGTGTTGCAAGAAATAAATATGAATTAAAAATTAGATGTATTTTTTAAAAAAGCATATCAGTTATAAAAAAAATTGTGAGTGTATTTAATATAAAATATAGATTTTTTTTTATAAATTTATGTTTGGCACATTTTTCAATAATTTGACAATGATCATATTCAAATACTCTAAATAATGGAAATAAGAAAATATTTAATTATATATGCATATATTTTAATGGTAACTATTGCTAGAAGCTGGCTCTTCAAATGTTTACATATTTGGGTAGTAAAGCTGTATGGTACTATAAAGATAAGGGGAAGTAATATTTCCTACAAACTAATAAAAGGTAAAACTGCAATTGCAAATAATAGACAAATAATAATAAATCTCATTTCTGGCTAGCTAAACTTCATAAAATTATATTTTTAGCTAAACTTATAAAAGATAAAATGTATTTATACCAAAGACTCTCCTGTTACATATGTGAGTGTTTCAAAGAAATATTTATCAAAATCAAAGGAACATTTTATTGATCCTGAAATATATTCAGAATGATTAAACAAATAATCCTAAAGTTTTCTTTAATATAAACATCTTCCTTTTTATATTACAATGTTATAATATTATATGATAAATTAATATGTTTAGGCAAAAGAAAATATTAGCGCATGTATATTTTACATCTCTGGTAAATATAAATTTATTTAAACACACATTGTGGTTAAGACCTGTAGAGGTCTCTAATATCGCATTTTTACATGCATATTTAGGGGATTGCGATGTTTAATAGGGCGTCCACATTGTGGGACAATTCTAAATAAAATGAATTTCCTAAGTATAAATTAAATAGTTTCTAAATCGACCACGTTACAAGCCAATTCTAACAAATGAAAAGTATTGCTTTACTTTGTGAATTTTATAAAAACTTATTAAATTGATCTAAAACGTATTTTGTAATCTTTCGATCAGTCATCCACATTGTATTTCAAATATAACGAAAATGATTGGGAGAGTTTACAAATATCACATATATTATAGGACAGTTTAAGCCAATTATAACTTTATTCAAATCTATATGGCATTTAAACACTTGCAGCTAAGTTGCATGCCAATTGTATCATTTTAAGGATGGATTGGTGGGTGCTTCATCATTCCCAGATAACACTATTTTTAAAGCCTACTGGGATGATGATGATGATGACGATGGTACAGAACGTCTATAATATTAATTTCCAGGGCACCAAATTGCAACTTTAATAAAATATAAAGGTTAAATCTCACTTCAATAACTTTCAGTAATAATATTTAATGAATGGGTTAATAAATAATCAATCGATTAAGAGAACACTGAGAATGCATTAAAATCGATAATATTAATATCTTTAGAAATTCTTGGTTATTCTCAACACACTCCCCATTCACCATCATTAAAGCCACAATTAAAATTTTGTTCCAATTACAAAGTTCCATATCCATTTCCACCTTCCTGATTCACCCCTCCATCAACTTTATATCCATAGGTCTATCTATAAATTTTACATTCTGCTAGCTCATTTCTCCCATTACAATCTCTTCTCAGGGTTTTTTAGAACAATTAGGTATGGAAATCGAATAAGCTGCGACAGATTATTGGTGATAAACACTCCCTCATGATCACCTCCAAGGTGATCTTGGGTTGTCTTTAATGCAGTTTAATATCTATTTACATTAAAGCTTGGAATAATTTAAACTTATTAAATCTTTTAGAAATATATTCTAAACATATTCACAATTATAACAAAATTATAAAGAAGTGCATCTAGAAAGGTGTTTGAATACAATGGATGGGGAAATGATTTTATGCCCACCCCTGCACTCACTATCACTTAATAACTATCCCTATTCATAATTTATATCTCAACTATATTAAATTATTTGGTAATTCTAAGTATCGGAAATTAACCATTTTAAATAATTTTACAGGATATTATTTACGAAAATGATGATTCAAATATTAATAATAATATATTTATATATGATTGGATTGGAGATGTCTAGATAATAATAACCCACAAAAACATTGAGACATAAGCAAATTTTATTTAAAACAAATAACATTTTATTGACATTCTACAATTCAATACAGAATATACACATTCGCTTGATGACTCGCATGGCTTTCCCCTGTTTTACAACCGAATTATGATATATATATATATATAATTATTCAAAACAATACAATAATTAATACAGTAACAATATTTTAAACAAACAAATATATACCAATTTAATAGAAGTACTTTCAACTATCTATGTAGTCGTTGTCAACTAGATTCAAATTGTATTAGAAAAAAACCTTACAAATGTAAACAAAAAGTAATACGTCATACATAAATTTTCCCACAATTCATTAATTTTTATATTGGCGGCCTACATATATATATATATATATACACATAACTATCCCTAAGTCAATGGATAATATCAATAGGTTTAAAATATCAATATTCATTTCCTAATTATCAGGGAATCACGTTTACTATGGAGTAATAAAAAATAATATTTACCTTCACATATATTATATTTTCGCTTTCATTTTTATCCTAGATACAACGAATACCAAATTTCTTTCCATGTCTAATGCTTTTAAATTACTGATTTATTTTGAGAGCTAATTCTTCCCATAATAAAATTTAATAATTTTATCTAACTATTTTAAATTAACATTCCTTCGCAAATTTACTAATTTTATTCCATCATTTTGATCTAATATTCTTTTGCCCCACTCTTTCTTTACAATAGAGATACTTTATGTATGATGGAATTAAGTTAATGCTAAAATAATCGGTATCTAGATCAATCATCATCATAGTGCACATACTCTATACTCATGTTCTTATGACATAATAATATTTTAATAATATTACATTTCCAGCGAAGTTCTCAGCTGGCTGTGGAAATATTTATGGAATAATTTCATATACGCATTGCTTACACTTAAACTTAAACATTTGTAGGTTTTATTTAACTCTTAATTTAACATTTATTAACTTTATTACTCTTGGCTTTAATTGATAAATCAAACTAGATCGACAAAACAATATTCAAGTACACCAATCACATATACATTATCTGCATTCATCCTGACATCAAATTGAGTTTGCAACCTTGTATTTGACATTTATAAATAATGCTTATAATAGCTATCTTTCATACAACATATCAAACATCAACATGAGGCAGGCAGTGACCCAAATAAGAGAAAACCTTTTCACTAAGATTGAGATATGCTAGGATTTTTATCGCTAGTCATACAAAGAGACTTAGGTGTACCCATTACCTCTGGCCATTAATAAAGAAATCTTGTTACGATGTAGAGAATAATCAAGTGGGAAAACTTTTCCAATGTGTTTAAATACTTTATAAATATAGCATAAATATCTTAGTGAGCTATGGCTTCACTGGCATGATGGAGATTCTTTGTCCATCCATCTTATATACAGGTCAAAACATCAACTTCTACAAGTAAAACTCTCATATCTACAATATTCTTGCAGTTGGTGCAACGGAATATGAGCCAACAATTTTTTCAAGCATTAATCAGCTTGTATCTGGCCTTAAATTTATGATAATAATAATAATAATAATAATAATAATAATAATAATAATAATAATAATAATAATAATAATAATAATAATAATAATAATAATAATAATAATAATAATAATAATAATAATAATAATAATAATAATAATAATAATAATAATAATAATAATAATAATAAGAAGAAGAAGAAGAAGAAGAAGAAGAAGAAAAAGAAGAAGAAGAAGAAAAAGAAGAAGAAGAAGAAATAATAAGAAATGCATATTACATTTTTTAAAACTATTTCCATGCACTTTTATAAGAAAATGATGATGTTTTAGCTCAATAGTCACACAATTTTTATAAACATCGCAATAAGTCTAAGCATTTGATAATAACTTCTGACATGAGTCATTCAAAGCATTTCCCTTAATAATAATATCTCTCATTTTTTTTAAAAAAAGGTTTGTAAAGCATTTAAAATAAGGCACATACAGAATGACATGATATTAATTTCACCTACCCCCAAAATGATAATAATAGCAAAAGCATTTAAAATAGACACATACAAAATAATTCGATATAAATATCTCTACCTCCAAAATAACAATGATTATAATTCTGACATGAATCAATTTTAAATGGATATATATGATAAAACATAAAGAAAGAAATTATTTTTCTTTTTTCTAGATTAAAGGTTCTACATGAATAGTGAATAATAAAATAAAAATAAAATACTTAAAAAGTTCTTTGGAAGTGTCCAAGTTTCTGATTTCCATTTTCCTTTTCCTTTTCTTCCTTGATTTGTTTATATGAGCACATGAGTTTATGTAGATAAAGTATTTGGGATAATGTTCTCCTATGCCATTAGATATACAAATTTTATGCTGCTGAAATGATTTCCTCATTTTTGATTTTATGTAGATTACAGCTGAACAGTGCTTGTTTGAATTTTTTAAGATATAAGTCCATTTCTTGTTGTCTTTTTCCTCTTTAAATTCATTTAATATTCAAATTGAACGCTTTATATACGAAATCAAATTTAGAGTTTATTTTCTGTGGTTTAAATTTTACTATTAGCCTATTTGTCATCAACTGGTGCTAGACAACTGTGACCATCGATTAACTTCAGGAGATTAGATGTGTACCCAATTAAAAAAACTTATTCAATAGACATTTGCTTTTCTTCTTATGACATTAAATTTGGCAAAGTTATTTTAAGAGACAAACAAATAATTTACAATAAACAATTTTTTTTTCTAAAAGAAAAAATATTTCTTTTTAACTTTATAGCAAAGTTTCTCTATACAACCAGATGAGAGATAACTTGCAAACAGAGATTCAAATAGACTAGCCCCTTACTTTACAACACAGCAGAGTTTTTTATAGAGTATCTTTTCTTTACTCAACTGCTTCCCCCATTATGAAATTATGTTGACCCTTGCAATCTGGTCATTCTCTTTTCTTAATTAATTGACTCTTGTTTCCTTTTATCTCTAGTTATTTTAACCTTTTGCTCTTTTGAAAAAAACCATGCCAAATTTACATCTGAATTCTAACAGATAATCACCAATTAATTTCACACTTAAATTCCTTTATCAAATCCATATCACTTAAATGACTCTGATAATTTACATGGTAATACAACACGCAAGGTAAAAACAAAAGACAGAAAGCTCTCTCTTTAAAATAAATAACAGAAAGCTCTCTCTTCTCCCTTTTTTACTGTTTCCATTAAAAATATATATATATAGCAGCCCATCTTCAAACCCAGTATTTTGAACAAAATTTTGGCTGCGAATAATAAACTATTAATAATGACTTAATTTTTTTTTTAAAGATTTCCTTACAAAATGACAAGGAATGATTATTAATTGTGAATTTTATAATTAAAATCCACAATTAGATGAAATACACACACATTGTCGCACGTATACAATTCTTATATTAAACCGATTTAATACTTTAATTCTTAATTATTATTACTATTATTTTTTTTTATAATTCAATCTCATGAATTATTTATTTCTAACTTATTAGTATAAAATTATGACCATCCATTATCATTATCTACCATAGTTTTATGAGTGGCACATCCCCTCCTTCTTCTCACTCAATGTATTAAATAATGTATAAATCTTGCTTTTCTAAAATACATCTCCAATACCAAATTGACTTATATCAATGTTAAATAATATAATCTTTAGGTTAGAAATATTTTAATGACAACTGTTCAGATTGCCTACAAAATAAAATGTACGCAATCCCTGTTAATATGGGTTCAAACCTAGTCTTGGCTAAAATCTTTGTTTATTAAAGAAAAAAATATATACAAACTATGAGGAAAATTTTATATTAAACCTTATCTTGCATAGTTAACTCAAAAAATGGGGTCTTGGGCAAATCCAAGGGCTACAATATATATATATATATATATATATATATATATTACTGACATTTAAGTGAACTCATATTATCATTAATAACAAAGTATTTATGAAGTTATTACAGCTTTTCAAAGTATTAAAGAAAAACAAACAAGCAAAAAAATCCAAGTCATATTCAGCATTGCTTTCTATTGGCTGGAAAAAAATCTTACTAGAATTATATAAAAGAATATTATATTTACTAATAAAATAAATAAGTAATTTGGAATATAGTTTTAAACGTATTTCTCAGGTAAAAGTTCCTTTTAATAAAACATCGAACTTATATCTACTGATATAAAATATAATATAGGGAGTTTCGGAACAAGCTAGCTTAAGATCACAAGTAATGATGGGTTTAATAAAGTGGCAAAAGGAAAATAAATATATTGCTGCATGTATTTATGTATATTCTCATTTAACATATAATAAGAGAAATTTTATCATCTCTAGCTACATAAGCAGATGACTTTGCATATCTCAGATAAAACAAGTTTGTAATAAGAGGAATTCACCAGCTCTTATATAAATAAAATTATATATATATATATATATATTACCGTGTATGATAACACCAAGTATAGAAGGCCTTTATTCCAATTATTCACATAACAAACTAAGTTTACGATGCCTTACTTCAAGTATTTGCATCTGTAATGATCAACATAATTTCTTTTACTCTGGAATGACATATTTAGAAGATTGAAATATGTATGATGATAATAAATTTTAATAATCATTATATAACCTTTAATAAGTATAATCATTCACACCAAAAACATTGTTTGGGATGATTCCAAATGTGTGTTGCATACAAAGCGCTAAAAAATGTAAATATTACCTTAGCTATTTTAAAAGAACATTTTTTTAGGAGATCTAAGAAAGAAAAATGGATAGCATCAATTCATAATAAAATTATTATTAATAGAAATAATGGCTTTATTTATTATTAAAGTCCTGAATTCAAAGCTCATGTTCAGTCTGATGCCCGCAGGTTTTCCAGGTGATACTTGTTGACAAAATATGAAAGTTTTGATTAACAAAAGAAAGTTTATTCTTATTACATTTTAAAAGTTCTGGATAAAAAATCTATTGCTCCCAAGATGATTACAAGTAAACATAAAATTTGAAGAATTCTTGGAAATGTTGATAAACTATTAATGTTCACTTCTTCCAAGCTGAGATTTAGAAAAGGTAATTTCCATTTCTGTAAGATATGCTTTTGTTTTTGTTTTGTTTGGTCTGCATTACAGATCCAACCTACAGAAAATAACACTAACACCAGTATTACAATTATTATATTTACAAATATATACAATACACGTGAACTCTTGGATCCAGGTCTTATAGTTCTACTGCTCCCAGCTACACCTGATAGCTTGCCTCATGGGTAGGGAAAATGACTTCTTTCTGTACACGACAACTTGTCTCAAGTCATCAGTAGTTTAGCAGTGTCCAAATCTTCTGTGGACTTTCCTGTGGAAAAATAGCATATTGCTATTGTGAAAATGCATACTATTGTTCTGGTTAGCAGGGCTTCGCTGGTAGAATGCAGACAGTTGTTCTCCCCCTTTTCTTTCAAAAGGCTGACTATTTATAGCCAGATCTCTGATCTTACTGAAAACAGTTGGATTCAGGGAGCATCATTGCTTTTTGACATGTTTAGCTGTACATCAGCCTATTGGTCAGCAGCAAACATTGCTTAATCCAATCTGGAATAGTCCACTTCTGAGGGAATGGAGAACAATAACATTCCTACTCCTGGCTAAAAATTAGTCCTAGAGAACATAGTCATGCAGGTGTATTGTAGGATGACTAATCCACTTTATTGTTTCTTTTGGTTTGATGCTGTCTTCAGTTTGTTGGTTCTCCTTGCTTGCACTCCTTGTCCCTAGTGATTAATTCATTGTGGCTGCATCTGTTTAATCCAGTCTAAGTTGATTTTGATGATGATGATGTTGACATACATCTGCTGTTTCAACTACAGTGGTGTGGAGTCCTATTGTTGAATTATGACTGCTGAGATCCATTTAGTGGATCCACTATACATTCTGCATAGCATATTAGTTCTTATTTGTAATTTGATGTTGTCTTTTTTTATATTCCACCATTTGAATCAGCTTTCAAAGCTGATAACTTAGTTTGCAAAGTTCTATTAAAAAGTAGTTCATCTGGAGTTTTTTCAGCTGATGCACTCAGTGTAGAGTGATGTGATAACAATATTCTGGCAATACAGATGTTCCAGCTTTCTGTATGTATCTTTACGAGCACCTTTTTAGTTTAAATCTCTCAGCTTGGCCAATGCTTTCAGGTGAAATGGTGGGCTGAAAACTAGCGCAATGCCATTATTGTCACAAAAGTTTTTAAATGCCACTGCAGTAAATGCTGTCCCATTATCTGAGACTATCATTTAAGGATAGCCATAGGTAGAAAATAGCCTCCTAAGAGCTATTGTTGCAGTGGTCTGGAGTGATGGAACTTCCACCATCTCCAGCCACTTAGAATATAAATTAACTAGTATTAATAGTAGTTTGTTTTACTATGACCAGCATGGTCCACATGGAGTCTAGTCCAGGGGCTTTCAGGTTTAGGCCAGTGAACTGTTTTATCTTTTGCTGGCATGTTCTGATTCACTTTGCAATGCTAGAAGTGATGGACTTTAGACTTAATATCCATGTCCAAAGTTGACTACTAGACATATGCCTTTGCTAGCATCTTCATTTGGACTATCTCTGGACGCTCATTAAGTAACAGGTTGAGGACATGGGATTGTCCAGCTGGGAGTATTATTACTCTGGATCCCCAGATAATGCAGCAATTTTCAATTGAGAGCTCCATTCTTTGTATCCAGTAGATTGGATGCAACTCTTCTGGTTTCTTATTTGGCCACCCCTGGTGGATTTAATTTTAAACTTTTTGGAATCCAGGGTCATTTGTGGTCCACTTAGCCAATGATTTACTGTTCAGTGGCATATTTGTTTACAAATAAATCATGTTAACTGACTGACTTGCAGTAGTTAACTTGTCTACAGAATCTGCAGGCAAATGACTTAACAAATCTACATGAGAAATCTGTTTTTCCTCAATGTAATGTAGTGTAAAATCATATCCTGACAAAAATTGAACAACCTCAGCATACATGTAATGCATGTTGAGGGATTCCTTTGTCAGATGCAAAGATGCCCAATAGGGGTCTATGATATGTTTGCAGTATGAATGATCTCACATAAAGACAGTCATGAAATTTTTTAATGCCATTGATTAAGAGCAAAGCCTCTTTATCAATCTGGGCATAATTTTTCTCCACCTTTAAGAGACACTTTGATGTAAAGACACTAGGGTACGTGTGACCCATCATCATTTTTATGGGGCAACATCACATGGCAGTACCAGCACCTTTTTAGGACTAAAGTGTGCAAGTACCATTGTATCAGATATTAGGTTTTTCATTCTTTCAAAGGCATTATCATGATTGCTGTCTCACTTCCAGGCAGTTATTTTATTAGTAGCCAGTATAGTGATTCATATTGCCCCAGTTTTATGATATAAAAACCTTCATAGTAATTTACTATCCTGAGAAGGACTGTAATTCTTTCTTGTTACTTGGTGTTTTGGATTTTTTAGTTGCCATAACATTCTTTTGGGTAAGATAAATGTCACTTGCATCTATCCTATATCCTAGAAACTCAAGTTTTTTGGCTTTGAATATGCTCTTATTCAAGTTTATTCTTATACCTGCTGCTTTGAACATATCAAGGAGTTTTTTGGGTAGAGCCTCTGGTATTTCTGCAGCCAGGTGATTCATGATTCTCAGGAATATAACTGGAGTGACCTATATATCAAAAGATAACCAGTTTATCTTAAATAAGCTTTTACGAGTTATTATTAACAATGCTCTTGCTGCCTGATAATCGACTGGTAGCTACAAGTATTCATGTTTCAAATCAATTTAGTATAAACTTTTTCACCTGACAGTGTGGATAAGATTTGCTTAACTGATGGTAGTGGATAATTATCCAATGCTAGTGCTTTGTTAATCATGCATTGGTAATCCCTACATATCTGCACATCATCATTTTTTTTGATAATTGGGACTATTAAGATGGCCCATTCTGAGTATGATATAGGTTCTATTATCCCATCTGCCTCCCCCCCTTTTATTTGCTGATTCGATTTAACTCTCAAGGCCAGTTGCAGTGATATGCTCTGACAACTGATTCGTTTTATCTCTTTATTCAGTGGTAACTGAATTGGTTGACCCAAATACAGACCTAGGACTCTCTGGACCACTTCAGGGTAATTATTCATTAGCCTATTAAGTGTAGTGACTTGGTTAACCTTTGTTACCACAAACTCTAAGTGACTAAATCAATCCCAGCCCAAGCCACTATCAATGGTAGATACATAGTTTTATTAGACTCTGTAACGTTAACACTTGTCTGACCTAAGAATTTTATTTTCTTGCCCTGATAGTCTGTTATAGCATTTCTGCCAGAATGCAGCTTATACTGGTTCTTTTTATTAATGATAGCCCAGGTCTTTTTGGATACAATGGACAATGTTGACCCTGTATCCAGTTCCATTGTGACCAGTGTATAATTAATAAAGACCCTGTGTTTAAACCCTGGTTCACAGCTCATAATATTGTTTATTGAGGCAACTTGTTTATATATGCTAAAATTGCCTTTGGTATTTTTTGGAATGGTTTTTCCATTCTTATATTGGCTATAAATAGTCAAAATAAGAGTCATAGATCAATTCATAGATCACATGACCCTATCTCTTAAGCTTGTAAGTTATAAACAGGGAGGCTTGCCAATTCCTCTACTAGCTTTATGCTAAATTTTTAGCCACAGCCAGCACTGCTATGGCTACTAATATATCGTATGGCTGAAGATCTATCAGCCCCATATAGCTATTTGAGTTGGATAGCTGGGTTTGAAAACATGTAGATGTCTGAAAATTTCAGATTTTCCACTCAATAGATAACTTTTAGCTAAGTGCTTGGCTTTGGGTTGGTATTTTTAGATCTAGTGTCTGAATCTACCCTGACACCTCTCTGAGGAGTGCCAAAGCACGAAACCATGGTCAGGAGTTTGGGGAGGGGTTCCTGACAGAGATATTTTAAGTGCTGGCTCTGGCTAAGCATTTAGCATAAAGCTTGTAGAGGAATTGTATTGGCTGTTTGTCTTTTTCTGTTTAGACATGCAGCTTTTATATGTCTGATCCACTTGCAAAATGAACACATAGTATGGAGTGTGGACATTCTATTTGTGCATGCATTGGTTCATTATATCTATAACAATGCTTATTACTCATTGTTGTTGTTGTTGAATTAACTGAATGTTTGACCGACTCAGTCTTTTGCTCAACTTACTTGAATGGTAAAAAAATTTTTTTAATGACCTCATTTGATACACTATAGATTCTGCCAGCATGGCTTGAGCTACAGCCATTTCAAAGTCTATATCTGTTGACAATAATAATTTGAGACTTAAAGTATGATTGTTCATCCCACAAATGAAATGATCATGACATGCTTCATTTAAGAACTCTTTGAAATGGCACATTAATTCCAATGCCTGGATTGACATTATGAATTTTCTAGCTTTTCCACCTTCCACTTGGACACAATATATTGAAATAATCTCTGTATAATTGTTAGCAGTTTTGGGGAGAAATATTTTGTGAGAATTGCCAATGCCTTCTCAAAATTCAAGTCAAACAGTGTTTCTGACTCAACTTGAGAATTTAGAATACTATATGTTTGAGATCCAATTATTTTCATCAGCATATTTCAGACTTCTTAATATGATTAGCTTGCATATAAAAGATTAGATGCTCTTTGTAGCTTCACCAGTTCTCAGGGAAACCTGTGTCAAAAGCTTCCATCGAGCCAATTATATTAGCCATTTTATTTTTCTCTGGTATAATGTGAGAAAAATATTTATGTCACACTTATTGTGAGTAACCACTTGATATTGTTATTTTTACATATCATACCATCTACACCTTTCTTAAACACTTTATCAATACTTTTATTTATATAAAACTAACAGTTTCAACTGTCCTGCAGTCATCATCAGAGCTCTTGCTAATTAGAATTAATTATTATTAATAAGAATTAATAAGAGCTTCTGATGATGATTGCAGGACAGTTGAAACTGTTAGTTTGATAAAAGTATTGATAAAGTGTTTAAGAAAGATGTAAATGGTATGATATGTTAAAATATAAATCAATACATAGGAAAAGAAAAAGTAGAAAATTATATTACTGTTATTAAAGACAGACTTTTTACTCTGCTAATATGAACTTTTGTTTTTTTTAGAATGAAGAATTTTGATTGGTTTATAAACCACCAATAGCATTTGCAATCAATTTTATTATCCGCTTTGGGGAAAAAAACTTTTTCTCAATAAGCCAAAGAGACTGCAAGGAGATAGTTAACTATCCTTATGACAACTGGCTAATTGTGTAATCACTTATTTTATTTTCTATTCTCTCAGAAATCAGTGATTTTAACAATCACTGTTTAGTAAATACATATTCATATATTTGACTTTCACAATATTTAAGTGTGATTTAATAATCACTGATTCATAAACATAAATGAGTGTCTATATAAGTGCACACTCACATATTTTCACTCCCATTTTTTTCCACCCATGGAAAAAAATTCTTTGCCTGACTGTGCCAAAATTACAATTTTAATATAATATTTATTATATTCAAAAATATATACAATACATAAAATAGGGTTGTAATGTGAACTCTTGGATCCAGGTCTTGAGGTTCTACTGCTTCCAGCTACACCTGATAGCTTGCCTCATGGGTAGAGAGAATGACTCTTCTGGCTGTACAAGACAGCTTGCCTTGGGTCAACAGTAGTCTTAGCAGCAATCAGTCCCTCTATGGACTTGCCTAGCTGCATGGACAGATAGCATATTGTTATCATGGGAACACTTACTGCTGTTCAGATTATCAGAGCTTCCCTTGGAGAATGTGTACCACCTTTGTAGGTCAGACAGACATTCTCCCCCTTTCTCAAATGGCTGACTATTTATAGCCAGATTCCTGTTCTTACTGAAAACATTTGGATGGAATGAGCATCATTGCTTATTGGCCTGTACTAATCATTGGCTATGTAATTACCTGTATATCAGTCTATTGGCCAGCAGAAAACAATACTTAATTGGATCAGATAAAGATGAAATCTGGAATTGTCTACATCTGAGGGAAAGGAAAACTATAAGTTTTATTTTAACATTATACCATGGAGAACTGGCAGTTATGTAGGTAAGTGAAACAGAGGTTTTTCAAGTTCTGTCAGACTATCTTTTTTCTAACCATCTACCATGTCTAATAACTTTAGTCCCATTGCCATTTTTTAAAAGTATATTAAAAAGGTGATGAGTACTTTTGTACTATTTCTGCAGAGAAGAAAAGATGAGGCCTTTTCACATACAAGGTAAATAAGTAATCTTGCGAGAATCAAATAAACTCTGCAATTTGAGTGTTATTTCTTATTGAAAAACATGTTTTTAAATGTGAGTATCAAATAAATGCTGCGATTTCATACTAAATGATATCCAAAACGTTAAAAATTGACATCACACTGCTGCAATTTTACACTTATTTATTTTGCTATTGAATTACTTTGTTAATGTTGTTGGTTTTGTTTATTGGTTTATCAAAAGCACATCGCCACTTATTTAAAAAAAAACGATATAAAGCAATTTTTTCCACCTCTATAAAAATGAGAGAGGGGATAAAGGAAAATATAGATAGATAAGATTAAAATATCAGAGAAAATTACTAGCAAATAATCACTAGGGAATATTTTAAAATATACTTAAATAACTTATTCTCAGACCAACCGTGCCTGAACACATTATTATAATTCACAAGTTAGAAGCTTAAATAATTATTTTTACCAAAGCATCATAAAACACAAACATTTTCTCTTATTTATATCAATTCATCAGTCAGATAAAATATGGTTACATTTTCATTTACCATGGTCAAACTTCCTCCACTCACAACTTTGACACCATCCATTTCAGATAACTACAATAATGACTATTACTAATCATTATCGAAACTAGAGATTATCTCTAGCACAAATATAAACTTTAAACCTTAGTTAAAGAGTAATATATGTGATTTTTTTATTTATTTTACTCACGGAGTTATTAACCTTTCTCTTTCCTGTGCTTTATATCCTATAGATATAATAAACACCTCCATACTTCCCCATTCTTTTTAAATTCACTTAAATAAAGATATAACAAATGATCCCCTTTTAAACTAAGGTTTAAAGTTTATATCTGTGCTAAAGATAATCTCTAACTTCGATAATGATTAGTAATAATCATTATTGTATTTTTCTGAAATGGATGGCATTAAAGTTGTGAGTGGAGAAAGTTTGACAATGGTAAATGAAAATGTTTACTCTAGATAAATACTTTTCATATAATAAAGATATATAGGACAGATGGTGATCTGGGCCAACTGATGAGTGCTGGTTCAGCATGAAATGCATCTTGGGGGTCATTTAACTTTTATTATATCTTTATTTAAGTGAATTTAAAAAGAATGGGGAAGTATGGAGGTGTTTATTATATCTATAAAAATTGTCAATGAATTGATATTAATAAAATAAAATGTGTATTGTTTCAAGTTAATTAAAAAGGATTTTTTTTTAAGAATCTGATTTACAAATCGTAGAACTTTGTTGGTCTGCAAATAAATTATATGCTGTGTATTTACTAATCACTATTTACAGATTTATTAAAAATATTAAAATAAAAGGTGCTAGTATTATAGACAAAGATGCCATTCGATGGTGTCATTTTCATGCTAAAACTATAAAATATTAACATTCCCAGGCCATTGATTTTAATCATTTTAATGTGTTTTTTGTAATGCGAAAATAAAAAAAAAAACAAAATCATCTTTTTTAAATATTATTTTTTATTAACATATACAAATTAAATGATAACAATAAATGTAAAATAAAATCAACAAATTACAATTTGATTCGTGTTTTTTATTTTGCTTTATTAGAAAAAACAATTTTCGATTGGATACTTTTTTTAGTGGGGTTACGGCTTTTTTTGTTGTTTAAAAACTCATAATTGGAATAAAAAGTAAAATTTCATAGTCTTCCTTTTAAATTTTAATTATTACAGAGAAACAGATATTATTGTGTTAACGTTATTTTTTACTTTTTTAGTCTTTGTTTTACATTTTAATTTTTTACAGAGAAACAGATATTACCGCTATTTTCTACTTCAAATAGAATGACAACAAAAAGTAAAAGTTGTTAGGGTTAGGTTTAGGGTTAGTTTTAGGGTTAGGTTTAGAATTAGGGTTCTGTTGTTTGTAATGCCAAAATAAAAAATATCAAAATCAAAAATAAGTGATAACAATAAACATAAAATATATTCAACAAAGTATACCAGTAGTCGGAGAAAATAAAGAAAGCAAAAGTTTTTTAAACAACAACCTATATGTCTTCTTTACTTATTAACCATGTTTATAATATATGCTTTTTATAAAATTTAAGAAGAGCGTAGAATTGTACTTTTATTATTGGATATTTTTGTGTTACTTCTATTTTTCACTTCAAAAATAAACACATGGTAGAATATTGTTTGTCTCCTGGGATGTTATGAACAGTACATTATTTGACGCATTACCTAATTCCAACTCACTTTACACATATATCTTGTCAACATTTTACCACTAAAACTTCAATACAGTACGGTGTAAAGAGTCGGATAATTATTACTTTAGAAAATCTGAACATTTTAATACTTTTTTTTTAAAAAAAAAATTCAATCAAAACAACATTTCCATCCAATTCAAATACACACACCCTCTCACCAAGCCATAACAATTGTATAAACTGTGCAAATTCACCAAATTTTTTTGCTGCGATGTGACATAATGCTGTACTGCAATGCGACATAGCAGCCTGCAATCTGTAGCACAACAAAAAAGTTGTATTATAGAAAATGTGGGTTCGAATGTGTTGGCCATGGAAACAGCATTTTTATGTGTTTAGCATGAAAACAGCACCATCGAGCGGCATCTTTGTCTATAAGATTACAACCGAATAAAGAGATATGTTATAAAAAATTATCAAGAACTTATATAAAACTTTTAAATTCATTTAAATAGTGTAATAAGTGAATTCAATTATTAAATGCATCCCATTGCTTTTTAATGAAAAACAAAGCCATAAATCATCAGTATGCGATAATATAGCTTTGAGAGTCAGAAGATTTTATACATCAAACAAATGCCCAGAAATTCTGTTAGCCACATTAAAGATTTCACTTTCTGACTAATAAGAAAAACTAGTCTGGGGATTTTGATACCAGTAACCAACTGCTATTCACAGATTATTCTAGAGTACAAAGATGACCCTAGAGGGGGTAGATTAGCAATGCTACTGTTAATGCCTATTATTAAATGTAAGTTAAGAGAATCATGTGATGACAATGATAATATATATATATATGTGTGTGTGTGTTAAATTTTTATTCAGAAATCAGATATAATAATTAGACAACATGATAATACCTCAACATTAGGAATAGTCCACTTCCATCAACACAATTTACTCAGCCTCTATGTCATTAAGATAGACATGTATAAATATTTTCAAAATAAAATGCTAAAGGATATGAAGCTTACATATATTTAAGTAGGAAACTCCACAAGACAAATTCACTAATATCAGCATTGCACAGTAATAAAAATATAAAAGAGTTATTGAATTAAAAAAAAATGTGATTATCAGATAAAAAATTTTAAAGTTTGCGTAGTAGGAATGGTCAAGTTCTTCAGGAATAAAAGCCACCTATACTACTTTTCATTCATCTTTGGAATTAATTTTGGGTTGTTAAGAGCAACACAAGCCATCAAATGTTGGAACACTTAGCAATTATTTTGACAGAAACCATTTAAAAGCTAAAAATTTAAATTTTCAAAATATTTATTTTTTACTTCTCTTTAATCTCCCCTAGTTTGTGGGAGGGGGAAAGATAGATGCAAAGAAGCATTCTGAATGTTAATGGTAATAAGTCTTATAATCTATATTTCGTTATTGTTCTGAATTATTATTTTTTTCTTTTTTTTTTTTAAAAAAAAATGTTTCTGAGTATTTTTCTTGACATCCTTTGCAATCCCGTGTTCATTTGGTGGGGGTGGGATTTCAGTTCAGGTGTTCATTTTCTGAGTTAAAATAGTTGTTTGAATGCGATTAATTCCTGTTATTTATTACAGTGTAAGTAGCATATGTGTATATTTTATGTGTTTTTCTGGTATTATTTAATAAAATTATTTTTTAGTGATTGTTTTATGCTGAATAGGTGTTGATTGGGTACCTTTTATTCAATATATTTTCAGGCTGAGAAAATATAATTTTTAAGATAAAAAAATTTTGCTTTACAAAGTTGGTTGTTTTTAATTACACATTTATTACTGCAAATCATACATATGTTTACTCATAATGTTTTGGTATGTGTTTTTAAAAACTATTTCTATAAATTTTTTAATATAAATTAAGTGTCAAAGTATCACCTGCATATGTGTATATTTTGTATAAGTATATGTATATTTCATATAATATATGTTTCCCTTTTAAAAATATATACCTTGGATATTATTACTGCAAATATAAGGAAAACATAATAAAGCAAAATATGTAATTAATACAAAAGATTTTGTTATTTTACTATTAGCAATAAATTTGTACTTGGAAAGAAATAAAATTTATTGGGATGCCATACTAAAACTCAAATAAATTTTTATAAACAATGCTTAAAGCAATGAAATTGCATTTTAAAATTTACAATTTTAAAAAAGACAAAAATAATAGCTATGAATGGTTTTTCTTTTTTACACAATTACATTATCCTGCTTTACATTATTATATTTTTCTTGACTTGTATTCCTGAAAAAAAAAAAGAATAAAATCTGAGTCTAATCACATTTTTACCTGAGACAAAACAAAATTTTACAAACATTTTGCCAAAATTATCATAAACATATAAACAAATTATGAAAAATATATAATTTTTATATTGAAGTTTTAATAAAAAACAAGCTCTTGCATTTTGAGAATAAAAATTATCATCACTGTTTTCAGAAATTTGGATTAGGTTCAATATATATTATCCATATAATCTCATATTCAATGAGGATCATGGAGTGTTTTTTTCAGAAAAAGTATAAATGTTCCACTGCCTTAGATTATTGTTTTATTGTTATTGTTTTTGGTATTAGTATTGTAACGGTCAGATTCGTCTATTTTGCTAACACACTGCAGAATTCAAACCCCAAACATGAAACTGAACACTCTAGGAGGAGTTGCCTTCTAGATAAACTAAGATCGAATCTAAAGTCTAAATTCCACAATGCCACCTACGTGATGACACATCTGATGCTACTAATAATTTAACCTTTTAACCAGTGTCTGGTGGTCAGGGAAAAACAAAGAGACTCTATACTATGAGATAAGCTTGGGTTTGCTAACTAAACACCTATGGATGGTACGAAAGAAATGTATAAAAGATATAGACCGAGACAGTGATATGGATCAATAAAATAAAGGATCAAAATTTAGTAGATTTAAAAGATTTATTACAATATTAAAATATATATAAAATGCCCACTGTCTGCATATGTTAGACAGTGATGTTTACTAAAATGGGATTTAAAACAGTGTTACTGACAATTTACATTGAAGTGGTTAATACATTCTATATCTCAGGCTAATATAATATTATAATAATGTGCCTAAAAGAGCTTGTGAAGATGTGCGAGGTGCTTTGAATAAATTAGGAAAGGTTTAATAAAATAATTTGCAACATTAAAGTTTAATATAACATTTCTTGAATTAGAGAATAGAATGGACTGATGCTTGTTAAGCTATAAGGTGGGGATGTGACCAAGGCATTTATATTTATAAACATAGTTAAGTTATTATTGGGAGGTTGGTGTTGCTAGTGAGAAATTTCTGTATAGGATAGAGGGTGTGATATGTTTAAATCACTGGAACTTTGCAAATAATAATTAAGTAAAAATTATATAATGGATATATGAGATAAATATGGAGGGTGTTTCGCCATTGATCCATAAGAGTGTGGTGTCACAGGCAGCTGAATTCTGGACTCATCCAAAACTTAGTGACTGGGTGACAGCTGCATATAATTACCAGGTGTGACAATTGAGTACACACTCTGACTAGGAACTGCAGAAAGTGAAAGGGTAAATGGTCTTAGCCATTTAAAGCCCTTTAGGAAAAGCAAAGTGGTCTCAAAACACCCAATACACCTACTAGCAACACTCGACTAAAGTATATAATGCATACAAAAGGGATTTATTTAGTTTAAGAAAATGCCTAATCAATTCCCCAAATAATTATTTAAATAATATAAAATAACAATTGGTCAATTGTTAATACAGAGTTTAATATAAATAAATAAAAACAAATAATATTTCCAAATGCTTTCAACTCTTATGAGTCCTTATCAAGGCAATGTAAACAATTCTATTTTCTCCTAGGTGATGAATCTAACATTTCATTGTATTGGCCAGGAACAACTAGTCGGAAAGCTGGTTAATTTTGAATTCATAGCACAAGATGAATTTTGTATAATATATGATTCTTTAATCTTGCATTTTTTTATCATGTGTTTCATTCATTAATATTGTAAAATCCTTTGGACTACATATATGGCCTGTATTATTTTGGTGAACATAAAAAAAATAAATCTATTTTATCTTCTTTTTTTTTTTTAATAAATTTTTTTTTTTTTTAGAGGAAAAATTTATATTTTTTTTTTTTTTTTCCAAAATATATTGCACTACAATTTATTTCTGGGCATCTAATAGAGTATACAACACTGCTTTTATCCTCCTTATTTATTATTTCCTTAGAATTATTTATTAACCTATTAAGGTTAGGTGGAGTTCTCCATGCTAATCGAAAATCTTGACTTAAAACTTTTATTATATTTTTATTAATATTGGGAATAAAAGCTAATGACGTCCATGGTTTATTATTCATATTTATATGGTCACTATTATGACATTGTTTATAATGCTTCAATACAGTAGATAATAGCATTTGTTTATTATAACCCACTTGTATTAAATATTGCATATAACATTTTATATTATCTTTCATAAACATTTCATTTGAACACAGTCGTTGATTACATGTTAAAAAAGCGCTAAAACCAGCTAATTTGTGTACTAAAGGAACATTAGATGTTGGATGAATGTAATCTCTATTATCTTTATATTTTACAACCATTTTATATACTAATTTATCATCTACCCTTGATATTTGCAAATCTAGGTATTTAATACTAGAATTGTCTTCTCTTTCTATTGTCCAAACTAAACCATCTTGGTTCTGCGAACTATCAAAAATTTGCTTCTTAATGTCTGGTAGCCCATATATCAAAACATCATTCACATATCTACAATATAATGTGTTCCCATTTTTTACAAATATGGGATGCACAATTCGCTGTTCTATATTATCTACAAACAAATTATTTAATAATCCACTTACAGCCAAACCCATTGGTCATCCTTTTTCCATTCTATAAAAGTTACTACCATGTGCTGCAACAATATCACTGCTTATCCAAATTAAAACATCTATAATGAAAGATATTTTATCCTGTGGCATTTCTTTAGCACACAATTTATCTCTCAAAATTGTAATAGATGCAGATCGATCCACTGATCCATATAATTCCACCACATCCAATGAAACAAACTCGTACTTCTTAATTATAGCTGTTTTATTAAGTATAGTAACACAATCAAATGACAATTTTAATGTATATTTTCCAAACCCAACAAAATCTAAAATCCACTTAACTAAAATTTTTGCTAGCTTTTGATAATATGCCCTTGTAAAATCCATCATTAATCTTAAAGGAGCATTAAGCTTATGTGTTTTTACACTCACAAACATTTGCGGAATAAAAGTTGCTGATGGATAAACTTCCCTATATTCTTTATTAGTAAGAAACATTTTACCACGTGCTCTTAAAATCTTTGAAACAAACTTATCTTTCATAGCCTTTATATTATAATTTTTAATTCTAATAAAATTCAATTTCTCTATTTGTTGTTTAAGTTTAATTTCATATGTTTCTTTATCCATTAATTTAAAGTTGTAATTATAAATTTTATTAAATGCCCATTATTATATTAAGTAATAATTTACTAAGGCTGTAATATTCTCTTTTTTCTTCATAGCGTAAGCTTGTGTTTTAAGCCCTATAGAGGTCCCTACCTTCGTATTTTTCAGACGCTTATTTCTAAGGTTATAGCCTTAGTAAATTATTACTTTATCCATTAATATAAATCTATGTAATTTATCTTCCTTAGAACAAATCAGCTGGTTATTATTTAAAAATAATTTAACATCCTTCAAAGCCTGCTGTTTATTATAATTCAATTTATTAGATAATGCATTAATTTTCGAAGAAATAACTTTAATAACATTTTCTTTAGTAACAATACCATCGTATGCTGCTTCCGCATCTGCAATTACTTCAGCCTTTGCATTTTTCCACGAACTATATACATATCTAGGTCCAAATGATAAAATTTCACTTATGTTATCCGGAATTTCATATTTAGATAAATTAACTACTTGTTGATTATTATTTCGCAATTTAATATGTAGTCCAAAGAATTTTAAAATATTAATGAATGAAACACATGATAAAAAACGCAAGATTAAAGAATCATATATTATACAAAATTCATCTTGTGCTATGAATTCAAAATTAACCAGCTTTCTGGTTAGTTGTTCCTGGCCAATACAATGAAATGTTAGATTCATCACCTAGGAGAAAATAGAATTGTTTACATTGCCTTGATAAAGACTCTTAAGAGTTGAAAGCGCTTGGAAATATTATTTGTTTTTATTTATTTATATTAAACTCTGTATTAACAATTGACGAATTGTTATTTTATATTATATACAGAAGTATTATTTATTTATAATTATTTAAAGAAAGTCCGCCCATTCTCGACCTCAAATTATAAGCTTTGAAATTAAAGCAAAACAATATACATTTTAAAATGGGAGAATGCATTTTTGCAGGGTTTAAAAGAAAGCATACATTTATTTATGTAATCATGCATTTGTTAAACATTTAATCATTGATGTCACACATATTCTCATATTAGGCTAAAATCGATAACATGTGGATTTTAAACTATAGAATTATTATACACATTGACTAAGAGTAGGATAGCCCTTGAACAGAGCGATTCACGAGATAACAAACTGGGAAATAATTTATAATTTAAAAATGCCTTAATGGTGGCATCTTGCTTTAAATAAATGGGAATAATTCGCTTGGTCAAAGACTATTCTGACACATTATCATAATAAAAGTAAAGAAACAGATTAATAAATATAAAATATTAACCCAAGTATAGAAAGAGAGAAATATTAATTACATTACAGCATTTTAAAGAAAGAAACAATTGGAAAGTAAAGCAAAATGGAAACAATTTAAATAGCTATAGCTTATTAATTAGAGGAAATAATCACAAGAGTTCTTAGGTTAAGTTTTGGGATTACCTTGTTAGAAGAATTTGCAGGTAGTTTCAGATAGATTGATTGTCGGAAGTGTTCATATGAGTCGGCAGCAAACTCTGGTTATAGTTCATATTTCAGCAGCAGTAGCAGTTTTAAGGTTTCCTATGTGACAGCATCAGATGGTATGGAGCAGTGGCCGACCATTCCTGAGGGAAAAATAGCTTCTTGCCAGCTCTACTTCATCATTTTGAAGATTGCAGTTTTAAAGGCTGGGTGCTTCAGAGAGATTTAAAACAATATTTAAAAACATGGTAAATCTATTTGAAGATGAAATATCAGCTTCAAATATTTAAGTCTGCAGGTAAGTAGCAATTAGAATGTCAGAAAGTCTCACAAAGCTCAGCAACAATTAGAATCTCAGAATGTAGAATACTTAGAATTATGCCTAGAATTCTTAGAATAAAATACCTAGAATTCTTAAAATAAAATACTTAGAATGACAAACAAAAGAAAACCCTTCTATATATAGCAGAATTATACAATAAAACTGCCCTGGAGCATTACAAAAATATTCCAAAATTTTCTATCTTATCAACTGCAATAAAATCCATCCAAACGTCCAAAGGAATTCAACAAAATTTTAATTAATTTCTATTGTTAATTTACCTGTCATCATTCGGATTAAAACTTTAATTTAATAAAAAACTTTTGCTAATTAAAAAGAAATGACCTTAAGTGGACATCTACTTTCTTTCTTGATAAGCCCCTAGAACATTAATTAATTAAAGCTATTGTTTCTTACCAGCCCTCATTTATTTTAAACAGAAAATATGTGGCGTGATTTTAAAATCTAAAAAAAAATTATTTTAATTTTAATGTTTAAAGTTTGAATCTATTTATGAGACGAATATAAATTTATTTTAAATCAAAAACAAATATTACGAATGTAATATATTTTGTAAATAGATTCAAACAAAATAATTTTAAATAACAATTTATTATTTTAACATAAGTTTTAAAATAAATATATCACAGTGTGTGCACAATTACAACCTCTATAACCTATTTTTTAAATAACTCCCTTTTATGTGTACATACACAATTTATAACATTTTATTTATACTGGACATAAGTTATACAAATATATATACATGAGCATTATACTTGTGGTTTAAAATTGGGCAGGATTTTCAGCATATAAGCACACTGCAGACACACTATGATACACTGGGGGTTTAAATTAAGGTATGAGGGCAGGAAAGAGGTGAGAAAAGGTGAAACAAAGATCTGAAAAGCAGAACTTACTGTTTCAGTATATAATTCTTTTAATAATGTATATACTGCAATACTGCTTTTATTGATTTTTTAATTGATAAAAATCCAAACAATTCCATACTTATTTTGTATTGGCAAATATCAATAATCTTTATTCTATTTTTCTTGAAGAAAAGATGTCTTTTAATAGCATTCCTTATTTCTGATCTTGTTTTCTCTCAATGTTTTTGGAATAAAAACAATATGATTTTTTGCTTGTTTATTAAATATTTGATTATTTTTATACACTAATTGGTTGATATTTATTTAAAGCATAAAAATACATATTTTCAATTTAATTTTAGCCTATGATGATTTATTTTTATAAATAGAGGTTAATAAACTTGATCATATTATTAATAAGAAAATCATGGTATAGGTTTGAACACATTTTAAATGAAACTCATCACATAATGCCATGACCTTTAAAATTTGCATCATGTTAGAATTTTTCAAATGTCTTGGTAATTATAAAGCAAATTTTAGATTTTAAAATAAGAATTTGATAGATTTATCACAAATCCACATTTATTCATTTGCATTACAAAAATACAATGTAAAAATAAAAAAATAATTAGTTCATTTTCTGAAAATGTATTTATACTATCTTCACTGGTAACATTTACATTCTTTGTTTTTATTTACAAGTTAGTTTTTAACTATTTATAAATTTTAAGTTTGATTTTTTTAGAACATTATTCATTTATAAATTAAATGGAAAAATAATTAAATCTAACTTATTGATCTTTAGCATCCAATAAAGATTTTAAACAGAAGTGAAAGGTTAAACATTTTTAAAATCTTCCACCAGGTGGAACAATAGCAACTGAAATTGCTCAAGGCATTACTAAAGAAATGCTCTCAGTAAGATAAACATTAAATGATTGTGAATTAATTTATGTTATGAAACTCACTTCAGTGATGAGAGAGGCTGAGAGCAGAACAAAAAAATTATAGATCAACTATTAATCAAAGGATGAGTGAAAAATATCAAATAAACAAGCTATTATATTGTTTGAATTAAATCTTATAATATTCCAAGTAAGTGATTATACCATAAAAATAATAAATACATGAGACCCTATAAGTGAATCCAAGCCGCTTGCCTAAACAATTACATAGGTCTGGATTTAAGCTCAATAACCAAACATTTTAATAATCTTAGTTTCTTTTCTAATGCAAAAATCTTTTTGCACTAGTCTAAGAAAGTTAATAATAATGACAAATTACTCATCATCCCAATATCCATCTAGAGCAAGTAATCAGTGATTATCAGATATTAGTATTTGCAAATGTCCAGAGTTGTTACTGGATTTTGTTTTATCAGTGAGGATTGGGATTCAAACTGTAAAGAAGACAATTATGCATCTAGCAATTAATTTTAATTCTATTTTATTATTCAACATCTGAAGAGGAATTTAACTGCAATATCATTTGGTAATCTCTGGTTAGTCAATTTTACTCTAGATGTCACTAGAGTATGAACCTGCTCTTATCATGCATTGGATGAACTGAACAGGTGATCAGATTAAAATGCACATTTTCAGCCAGACAAAAATGTGCTGGCATTGAATAAACAAACAGAGAATTGTAATATATATTTATAGTTATTGACCTGAAATCAGATTTATATAACCGATCAGGCAGAATTGTTTGGGTTACAAATTTTAGAATGCTTGAATTTTTAGTTTTCAGCTTGATAAGTAAAATGGAGTGAAAGATTATTGCAAAATCTATAAATGCATTATTCCCAGTTTTAAATCTGAAGCCTTATTGAAAAAAATATTAGCCAGAAGATCTAAAGAAGAAGATTCAAATTAACATCTGTCATTTATTGATTACATAAACTGACTATAGATGATACTAGAACAGGAAGATACTTTTGCTTTATATATATATTATGTAAAATAGAATAGGAGTAATTTGTTTGGATTACTAATCATTATGCAATAAATAATTTAGTTAAAATTACAGGGAAACTTTGCCTTAAGATTTATACAAATGAAAATATAAGCCAATATCTCTAGATCTCATTTATAAATTTAACTGGGAAATGTTATTTTACAGAAAGCATATCTAAATTATTCTGTTTTTTGTGTGTGTTGATTCTTTATGTGGGTCTTGGTAATATTCACATCACATTTCATAGTCCTAATCATGTTTTCTGTTGCCTATCCTAATCTGACAAAGTTATCCTAGATCTGATTAGTTTCCATAATTAATATGTTTGCTTGGAACTGCTAGTTGACTTTTTAAATAAAATGAAGACTTTTTTAAAAAGTAACTTATTATCCATTTACTAACTTTTTTATGTCCTCTCCCATAATATTCTTTTATAGTAATTAATTTTACTCAGTTCGTTTACTTAATATTGATGTATGCAATCTAATTTTACAAATGTATATGTATACGTTAATTCGTTCGCAACCATACTCACCATCATCATAATATTTTACTAAGCAGCCGTAACTGAATACTTTTACTGATTCTGAATTTAATGGTAATGTGTGTTGGATGTAGACTGGTACTTTAAAAAATATTTTAGACAACTTTCAATGATCTACTTAGATGTATCTCAGGCCAATAACATGGCAGATAGGCGTACTAACTCCTACACTAGCAGATTTTTAAATATCCATTTAAGACAAAGATCATACTTGAGGAAAATAAATAACACTACTAGACAAACAACAATAATTTGAATGTTTGTAACATTTATTGGCACTATAAAAATTATCAAGATTGATACAAGTAATTTAATAATCATATGTATGCTTTGTAATAAATTATAATTAATACCATAAGTATTATTATAACAGAAGATAATAATACAAGAATAAAGATAAGAAAGACAACAGTCGCCTTTTTCATTCCGCTATAGCTGACATTAATATGTGATGATGTTTCTGAGCAAGTTGATAGAGTAGAATCCGAGAACTGGCCGATTATCAGTTCCTGGAATTCGGAATCAGTTAAGTGTAGGGAAATAATTTCTCCTAAGCTGACCGTACTTTCTCTGTCATCAAAAGATATTTTACGTTTTTGGGGGGATTTCAGAAACATAGGCTAAACAAAAAGAGTAAGTTAAGATATCAACAAAAAAAGTATATATTTTACTAAATTAACCATATTTATACAGTTACAGATTTAGTTTGCTTAACTAATAGTATATAATAATTTCTATTTATTTATATCCAAATTTATATCCTTACAATATATATATATATATCAATATACACACATCAATATACCCATAAATATAAATACTTATTAATAAAAGTTATAACATATAGGAATATATATACATAAATTAAATAATATATATATATTCATTATACTTATATCTTTATATCTTTATATTTCTATCTATTTATCCATCCATTTATTCACTTACCCATACATCCATTTATCTGTCTATTTAACCACCTATACTTTTATCTATTCATTTATCAATTTATCTATCCACCTATTTTTCATATATTTATTTAAGTATTTATATAGTTTACTTTCTATCTATTTACTAACTCAGTTATTCACTTATTCATCAATCATCAATCATCAATCAAATCAACTATATATTTATCTATCATCTACTTATCTATATATTTAACTAACTCTAATTACCCATTCATCTATCTATCTATCTATCTATCTATCTATCTATCTATCTATCTATCTATCTATCTATCTATCTATCTATCTATCTATCTATCTATCTATCTATCTATCTATCCATCCATCCATCCATCCATCCATCCATCCATCCATCTATCTATCTATCTATCTATCTATCTATCTATCTATCTATCTGATTGTCTGTATGACTGTCTACTTATTTATTTGCCTATTTATTTTCTAATTTTATATTATCCACTTTCAAGATAATTTAAAGTATCAATAATAAATTTTATAAAGTATTTACAAATACTTTTTCTTTTTAATACATGTTCAACTATTTTTAAAAAGTAAAGGTGTCTGTAAATAATTTATAAAATTTGTTATTGATTCTTTAAAATTTTTTGATGATAACATTGTTGCTTTTTTTGAAGATGGGTATTATAAAATGTCCAAAGGTTGGATTGGCCTATGGGTTTTCTTGTTGTTGCACAAGTTTTCAATTTTGTTTTGTCTATATATGAGAGTAGTATTTTAGATATGTCTACTTTTAAAGTTATTAATATTTACAAAAGGTATGTGAATGACGTTTTTGTTTACGAAAATGCCAATACTATAAATTTGCCTATTAAGGAGTTAACTAAATTGAATGGCTTGAAATGAGCTATTGAAAAAGAATAGGACAAATGTTTTAAGTATTTGAATTTATTTATTACTAAAGATAATAGTGTTTTAAGTTATAAATTAATAATCAAACCATTGCAAAAAAGGGAATTTTAAATTAAAAGTACCAATTATGCATAAGGTGGTGTTTCATAATAAGAAATCATGTCTTTATCAGTGTGATAAATTAAAAAATATTAAAATTTTTCCAAGGATTTTGTTGAAGTTGGTTATAAGATTAAACAGGTTAACAATACTTTATGTCAATTTAAAAAGAGTTATAATGATTTAAAGCAGTTAAAGATTGTTAACAAAAAATGGATATCTGTTCCATATATTTCAAATGCTCAAGTGAAAATGGTACAAGTATCAACGATTGTATACATCGCTTGACAGTTCTGGTGCTACTCAGAAAGAGTTAAATATACCATTTTTGATACAGCCAGTAATGCCTTGTAATGTATTATGCTAATTGTCTCACAATTCACACTATTTTCATGCAGCCTGTTTTGACTCTACAAATGATCGCTATTGAATCTGCTATCATATAATTTGAAGGTGTTTAGATTTGAAATCAACATAACATTTGAACTGTCATTTAATAAAGTATTATATTACATTTAAATGATGTACTATGATGGCCAAAAAATTTTCAAACCATCTCAGTGGTTGTGAAGATTTTGTAATGTTTTAAAAATTGGGAAAGTTTTGTTACAAGCCCGACTTCTTAAATAGTCACGGCAGTCGCAATATGGTTGTGAGACATTAGTTTGTTAATGTGTTTCTTTGTGTTTGTATTTTAATTTTGTTTAAATTGTTAATTTATTATTAGAAGAATAACATACGTATATTAAATTTAATGTAAAAAAGGTGGTAAATAATTTTTTTCTTATCATTCAGTCTGATTAGTTTGTTTATCAAATAATGATCTTTTGGACAATCGTCAAAAACAGCAGGATACCCCCCCCCATGCCTATTCTAGCGCTACATGCTGACATTTTAATTAAGTTTTTTGTTGTTGTTTTGGTGTTTCAAGTATTAGAAGAATAATGAATATTTAATATAATGTTAAAAACGTACCTAAATAAAGATTTTGTTATTGTCATCATTAAAAAACAATACATATACTTTTGTAAAAATGCCACCGCCATATTTGTTGATATTAAAAAAAAAGACATTTAGTTTTTTAACATTATTTAACAAGGAAAAAAAACACATAAAAATGTCAATTAGTTGTTGTATTGCTGTTGTTAAAAAAAGAATACATTTCATTTTGTAAAAATGATGCCGTATTTGATCGTTATTAAAAAAAAAGACATTTAGTTTTTTAAAAATATTATTTAAAAAAAAAAACAAGAAAAGGTCAATTAGTTCTTGAAAGGTCATGGGAAGATAACATTATATTTCATTGTTTTTTGTTAGCAAGAGCGCCAACAAGTGAAGTGTAGGTCGTTGATACCACTACTGAAATTTTTTTTAAAAATATGTATATATGGATGTGTTTAATGTTTCATTTTTTATTATAAATAATGTTAAGGAGTTAGTGAATAATTCTAAAAGAGTCATACCTGTCAAGCAAAAAAGTAATGTTGTTTATCAAATTTTTTGTTGCTATATGTTATTTTATGCAGGTGAATGTAAGTGCAATTTAGAAAGAGAAATAAAGGAGCATTAATTGTTATATAAATGCATGAAAAGTAATAATAATAATGATTTAAGGTGTTCTTCAGTTTTCTTGGATCATGAAAGGACATGTACATATAAATTTAAGTTTGACTTTGAAAGTGTTAAGATTCTTCATGAAGAGGAAAACCGTAATAAAAGAAAATCTAAGGAGGCAATTTTAATAAGTATAATTAAAATGAATATAATTAACAGACAAACTGATAATTTTAAAATTCAGGATTCATGGGATTTGAGTTGATGATTTTACTTCCAATTTGAATTTAATGGCAGTTGAAAAGGATTAAGGATTTAATAGAAAGTACTTCTGGGGATTGAAAAATTGTATATAATAATTGCCATTATATATATTATTTCTACTGTTTTATATATATATATTGTAATGGTATGAAAAGTAGAGCTGCTTTAACCTAACTAAGAGATGCAGGTAGAAGGTGTTCGAATCTCACCTATTACTCCATATTGCTACTAAGTGACTTACTCCTCAAATCTTATTACAATTTACTCTTTATGTATGCCCAGTTGTCAGGGAGAGATGAGGTCGCAAAGGGGAATTTTAACAAAGAAAAATCAGGTTTAAACTATATAATAAAAACACAGACAATTAATACATAATTAGATTAGTGAATGACATTTTTATTGGTTGAAATAACAATAGAAATGATAAATTGAGACTAAATAATAAAAAAAAACTATTTCAAGTTATTTTCTTGCATCTGCAAACATAGATGTGTATAGGTATACATTAGTAAGATCCATTTAATGTATTTTAAACAATTGTATTGTTATTGCATAACATAACCAACAACTGAGGAGGGACAGAAAAACACAACTCTAGGGTGACATTACAAAAAATGAATAATTTATTTGGGTTAGCTAAATAGAAATGAGACTAATGTTCAAATCAAGCCTCATTTCAATGACAAATAAAAGATAAAACTTCACAGCAGAAATTTCTCAGTTTTACATGATAGTATTTTGAACATATGAATGTCAAGGCTTGAATTTATTATAAAATAAAATGATCGCGGTCTTTGGTGATTCAATTTGTGGGTATAGAGAGTGAGTCTCAGAACACAAAGGCTTTATACAAAGCTAACTGGGTTTGAATAGCACTCCGGGTCTAAACACAGTTAGAGGAAAGGGGCTCATTCGCCTCAGCATGATCTGAGCTCAGATGGAGTATAAATGCTTGTGTCCAAAAGAAAAAAAAACTACTTGACAAACTTAGAGATCCATTTTCATCAATGGAAATCCAGGAAAGGTGTTAGCATATGAAGCAACAATGACAGGATTGAAGTAGAAGTGCCAAGATACCCAAGAATCACCAAGTAGCACAATATAAGAAAATGCGGTCAAACAATCATTAAACTTTAAAAACCTTAAGTAAATATACATATACCTTCAAAATGTTATGAGACTGAGAAAATATCCACTATAAAATATTTGTTAAGTTCCCCCATATTTGAATTAATATTAAAATACAAGAATGATGGACCTACTAATTAATAATGAATTGCTATTTAACCACTTCACCCACAGAATTAATGAAGATTTCCAATTTTACTTTATATATATTGCTCTACCCTACCCTCTCTTACATTTAATAATAATAACAAAAGACATTGAACATTTAAGGTATATACGTTCTATGCGAATACATATATTAATAAAACCCAGGTTGACTTTAAGAATGATAAAATATAAGACATGATTGGATCTTTGCCTAAAACTATAAATTGTATATTTAATATTTATAGTCGTATTTATTGTATTTCATGATAAATCAAAAGACATGCAAATATATAAAAAGACAAAAAAATGATTAAGCTTTCTGCTTACCTCTTTAAGCACTAATATATATATATAGGCTGCAGAAAGGAGTTTGCTATTAACTGAAAGGAGACCTTTTGCTTCCTCTTGGATGCCTTAAAGGAATTGAGCAGGGCAAATTCCTAAATCCACTCCATACGTTTGTCGTTGCAGCTGTTATTACTGTGTGATTATTCATGTAGTATAAAAACATGGATGGAATGCTCATCAACACCCATTGAACAGCATGGTGAGTTTATTGGCTTTTTACCTCTGAGTTTAAGATCAAGAAACACCATGATCTTTTTTCTCAGTTGGCAGATAAGGCAGAATGAATGTATGTGTAAATGATGAATATTTTCCAATAATTATACAATTATGACAGACAAAAATAAATCATGGCCCTTATTCGCAGAAGGATGTAAAGTCACTCAAGGCAGTGATTGGTGGCTGAAGGTGGAGGGTTCTAAGAATCCCCTGATTGCAGACCCAGGCTGCCATTTGTTAACAATTTTTTATTTAGGTACTTACAACGGCAGATCACTTTCAGTGAAGGAAGATTGCAAGAATTAGAAGAAGAATTGTCTTATATTAAATGGGATATTATTGGACTTTGTGAAATTAGAAGAAAAGGTGAAGAGACAATTGATTTAAAAAGTGGGCATGTACTCTATTATAAAGGCACAAATATTGGAAATACAAGTGGGGTAGGATTCATTATAAATAAAAAGTGGAAGAACAACAATGTTGAGATTGATAGTGTATCGGACATAGTGGCAAGATTAGTTATACAACTTAATAGCAGATACCAAATGCAGATAATTCAGGTTTATGCTCCAACAAGTTCTCATAGTGATGAAGAAGTAAAAGATTTTTATATAGATGTAGAAAAGACTTTTGATCAGAGTAAACAACATTTTAAAATTGTTATGGGAGACTTTAATGCTAGAATTGGTAAACAAATGAAAGATGAAAGTGCTGTTGGTAATTTTGGTTATGGTAATAGAAATGAGGGAGGACATAGACATGTGGAGTTTGCAGAAAAAAAACTTTGTATTATGAATTCTTTTTTTGAGAAAAATGTTAAAAGGAAATGGACATGGAAGCATCTAAATGAAGGTACAACAGAATTGGATTATATTTTGACTAACAGAAAATACATATTTCAAGATTGTAATGTTCTTAATAAATTTAACTCCGGAAATGATAATCGATTAGTAAGATGTAAAATATGTGTTAATGCAAAGCTAGAGAGACAAAAATTATTACAAAAAACAATATTTGCAGTTGATATTCCTAATCTTCAGGAACATTCTAATGAATTTAAAGTAGAACTTACAAATCGGTTTCAAGTATTAGTAGATTTTAAACATGATTCATATTTAAATGAAATTAATATGAAAATAACTGATACACTTTTAAAAACTGCAACAAAGATAGCTGGTAGAAAAAGCAGCAATTGACGAATAAAATTTCTACTGAGACTAGAGAATTTATGAAGAAAAGGAGGAATATGAAGATATGTAAAAATGATGCATTAAAAAAGATTGAATATCTCGAATTTTGTAAAATGATGCGGAAAAGAGTTGAAAATGATATAAGAAAGTATAACTGTGAAATAGCAAGGAAAGCTATAGAAGAGAATAAAAGTCTCAAGAGTGTAAAACAACATTTTGGTATTGGTAGGAAATTTATATCTGCAATAAGAAAAAAGATGGAATTATTACTAAAAAAAGAGATGACATCATGAAATGGGTAGAAGATATTTATCAAGAATTATATAGTAATAAAGAACAAATACCTCATATCTATTACATCTTCTGAATTGCCCAGAATTTTAAATGAAGAAGTGAGACATGCAATTAAATGTATGAAGAAAGGAACCGCTCTAGGTAATGATGGAATTATAATTGATATATTAAAAGAAGCAGGTGAAGAAATATAATTTTTTTTAGCAAAGTTATATACCAAATGTCTAAATGATAAAGATGTACCAGATGATTGGAAGAATGCAGTATTAATATTAATATTATAGAGCCATCAGCATTTTATCAGTTTTATATAAAATTTTTACCAAGATAATTACAATTCCTCTATAGAGAACATTCGATTTACACCAGCCAAAAGAACAAGCTGGATTTAAAAGTAGTTTTAGTACAGTAGATCATATCCAGGTATTGAGAGAAGTTATAGAAAGGACAAATGAATATAAGTTGCCATTATGCTTTGGATTTGTAGATTATGAAAAGGTATTTGATTCTATAAACTTTTCTTCAGTGATTAAATCATTGGATCATCAAGATATAGATCCAGGATATTGTCATATTTTAAAGAATATTTATAAAAATGCAACAGCAACCATTAGTTTACATAATGCTACTGGGAAAGTCAATATTGAAATGGGTGTAAGACAGGGTGACTATATTTTCAAAACTTTTTACAGCAGTGCTGCAAGAAGTATTTTGTGGATTAAAATGGAAAGGTAAATGAGTAAAAGTAAATGGAGATTATTTAAGTTATTTAGAATTTACAGATGATGTAATTGTTTTTGAAAATAATGCTTTAGAGCTGCAGAAAATGTCGCAGGAGCTATCAGATGAAAATAGAAAAGTAGGACTAAAGATAAATGTTAAAAAGATTAAAGTAATGTTTAATGGATTTTCTCAAAGTATGAAAATAAAGATTGATTATGATGAATTAGAAGAAACATAATGGATGAAATTAATGGTCAGTTTTTAGAAGAAACATAATGGATGAAATTAATCACAGAATTAAACTTGGTTGGAGTGCTTTTGATAGAAATAACTTGATACTAATAGGAAATATGCCTATGTGTTTAAAAAGGAAGACTTTTAATAAATGTGTTTTACCAGTTCTTACTTATGGATCTGAGACTTGGAGACTTAGTAGAAGAGCAATACAGAGACTTCAGACCACTCAAAGAAGTATGGAGAGATGCATGTTGGGATTTACAAGAAGAGTTCGAAAACACAATATGTGGGTAAGAGAACAAACAGGTGTTACTGACCTCATTGAAAAAATTAAAAGACTGAAGTGAAGTTGGGCTGGACATATTGCTAGAGGAGATGATAATAGATGGACAACTGAAATCTTAAACTGGATTCCAAGAGGTTGTAAAAGTTCCAGAAGATCACATGTGAGATAGATGGATGAAATGAGAAATTGTGCAGGGGTGTTGTGGAGAAGTGAAGCTAAAGATTGGAGGAAATGGAGTGAACTTGGAGAAACCTTCATTCTGCAGTGGATTGATAATGGTTGTTGTTGATGATGGAGGTGGACGGGAGGAAAAGTAATATCTTTATTTCAAGAAACTTTAAAAGAAATTTTAGAGATCCCGTCTTCAATATAGTGGGTTGATTATAGAATATCTAAATTAAATTGAACTATTTCTCCACTCCAGTCCTTCCTTCATAGGTTATACATGTATGCTTAAAAAAATACAAAAGAGAATAATTTCGTTTCTCTCTTGATCAAAAAAGAAACGTAATTAAATATACAATTAAAGGAAGCATAATAGAGAATGGTAAAAAAAAATCATATGATAAAATATTAATATACTATGTTATATAATTTGACGCACATATTTCTATGACCTAAGTAATGAAAAATAAAATAAAATTGGAAGTTACTGGCAACCCTTTTTTTATAGCATACATCTTTACTTAGATAGTCCTATGAATATTCCAGTCCACTACACAAGTGATGTTTTATTTTGATTTCAGTCCTTCATTATCTTTGATCAGCAGCAGGCATGGCATTTGGTCAGTTAAGGATTGTTTTAGCACTACTCTATATTATGAGGTTATATCATTCTAGCTCCAGTAAAAACAGGAAACTGTCGAGAGAGAGAGAGGGAAAAATCTACTCAGCCTGTCGAGAGAGAGAGAGGGAAAAATCTACTCAGCCATTTCCATTATAGCACCCAAAAATTCTTTGTTTTCTTTGAATATTTGTGGTTCAAAAATCCACAGCAGGGACCTAGTATAATCTTGATTGCAGAGAGCTTTTTCCAAGCAAATAACTATATTTTTTCTCCAATAAAAATATCTTTGTGACTGCCAAGCAGTTGAGCTGAGCCGGGTAAAAGAGAGAGAACAATAGAAAAGTTCTCAATTTATACCTAACTTGTTGGCCATCTTACATTCCAATGCCATTGTTCTGCTATCTTATTTTAATTACAGTGTTTTAATTAATTATTTCTATTTAACTAATCATTTTCGTCTTGCATTGGTGCCTCTGTACCGGTCAAAATCGTGTATTCATTCAACAAGACCAATAATCCAAGCAAAAGGACCTTGAATCCAGCCATGCACAAGATACATATGTCAGGACAAGGATGAATCCTAACATATTTGCCTAAACTATTGCCTCTCTGACTAATGGATAACGTTTGTGATGACACCAGCAGTGCTTGGTTTTATTCCGTCCCAGCTGGAGGTCATGGTTCACATAGAGACTCAAAAATAATAAAGGGTTTATATGAAAAATCAATGATTTAATGGCTTCTTACGATTGCAGAACGGTACAGATATGATTTGATCGATTACTAATGGTTTGCACCGTAATAATAATAATTCTTTATGGCAACATTATAAAGAAGTGAATTTACATCAAAGAAATATTATAAACAAATAGAGTAATTAACCTTAGAGATAAGGAGTGATGACAAACTAAGCTTATTTAAATAACAATACTATAGGAATTTATTAAGGAATTTAGTTGCGGTTCACGTCCCGGCGATGGTATGACACTTAAAAAAAAAAAAAGAAAACTAATCTTTTTCACTAATGAGTTCTGTGTTTTGACGAATTTTATTTTGTTATCTAAAATAAAATCTTTTTAATTTTATTTCATAAAATTTATGGAATGTTTTAAAGTTTCTCTTTAATTTAAATTTAGCCTACATTTACTGTGGTTGGACTCAGGGTCTTTAGTTAAATTACAGCGAATAGTGAAGTAAGCATGTATATATTTAATATGTATATGTGTGTAGCTTTAATATATATATATAGAGAGAGAGCTAATGATAGTTTAAAAATAGTAAAGTGTTTATATATTTATAGTGAGAATTAAAAACTTTCTGCAGTGTGAAATATTTTTGTAAATCACTCTAGTTGTATATAGAAATGTTAGTCATCTTTGCTCCAAAATGATCCATTGAATTAAAAAAAAAGATCCATTGAAAGCTGCTTCGAAAGAAGTGCCCTGAAGAAATGAGAAGAATTACACCCTTCAAAATCGATGTGTACTATGATATATTGTGTCTTGCATTATATGGTAGAGAGGCAGAGTAGCAGATTCTGGTATTCAACATACATGGATCCTAATTTAAATTCTGTTATTTCTACTCTCGTGAACTTCATTTGACCTTCCAGTAATAAATCATTTGATTATTTTTTTTACTAATCTTTACGTATTACTCATAGTTGAATGCATTTAGAAAAGTACAAATAAAGTTGGAATGTCTCTAAAAGCAATTAACCATTCAATTAGATGAGGATGAAAATAACTCAACATACAACTACAGATAAATTCCCATTGACACAAACTTTCTGACATTCGTTTTTATTATATATCGTTAGTAATCTGTCGTCGCTGCCCACTTTTTGAATAAAAAATAATCGAACGATATATTGCTTAGGGATTTTAAATACAATTCAATTATAAGAAAGAAGAAGGTTGAGCTTTGGGCCATGGACCTTGAGTTCTAGGTCGTGAGTCATTACAATAACCCTTTGGTACGATTTATTCTACTATTCAAGTATTTAGACTTTGCGACAAGTTTAATAATTCTTTTACATCATTGATATGTTACTTGCATAAGTAAAATCACTGAAAATATGTTTTTTATGTAAATGTAATAAAGAATTTTCGACTTAATAATAAAAAATCAAATAATAGGAAATAGAGAAGTATATAAATCATTCTTATAAGCAAACTCACTTTTTGAATTTCGCCTAAGGAAGTCATTGATTTACGAAAAATCAAATCTTTTTTTTGTCATAGGTTAAGTCAAAGACAATTGAAATGAATGGAATGGAAACCATTCATCCCTTATTAACAGCATTAAATGCTGATATAAACGTAAAATAGGAAAATCACATGATGCATATAAAATATTGATGTCAGAAATATTAACTACTCAATAATGAACCTAAATGAAACAAAAGTTAAATCGCGCGCTAATATTTTATTCCATAATAAAAATGTCAAATCTCCTTAAGGCTACTAAATCGATGAGTATTGACTTATTGAAACATAATATCAAGGATATGAAGGTAGAATTATGGGATAGAACAAAAAAGTATGATAAAATTGCAGATTATAAATTAGTTACAAAATATGAAAGACTGTGACACTTTATAGAAGATATAACTTTGTTATAATGGACATGTGTCGAGAAACAATTGATGGATGTTGAACCCTATTCACAAACAACTGCAATGAATGTAGTAAATCTAGCATGAATAAACATATACATGCATTAAATATGCATGATAATAGAATTACTATGCCGAAACAAAGATAAGACTTTAAGACTCTCAAGAAAATTGATTCAAAAACTATTGAAGACTATCACAAAGATTGGTGGAAGCTACAGATTCTATGCAAATGTCTAGTGATGACTTTTGAACACCAGTGAAATTATCTATAAAGACGAAGTGAAGTTGGGTAAGTTGATATATATATATCCAAAACATCTGACCTACTACATCAAGACACAGACAAAGTATTATACCAAAGAATTGACAGAGTAGTAAATCATTGACCACTAGAAAACAAATCTTTGTGTATCTTTAATCCTTATAGCATAGTAACCATAGTAACTCATTATTACCATCATTTTTAATAATTTTCCGTCACCTTAAGTTTTTTAATTTAATTCTGTTCCTACAATCCATAGACTCTTTTGTCTATATCATACCAACAACATTATTTCATCTCTTCATCTTATAAATGGTCTCTTTATAGGTGTGTTGGAATCTTTTGGGATCCATTTACAGACTTCAACTGTCCACTTATTCTCGTTTAGCAATATATTATGTCCAGCTTCATTGCAGTCTCTTTATTCTTTCAAAAATGTCATTATTGCATATTAGGCTCTCTTATCCAAGTATTTGGGTTTCGATCTGTTTTTTGCGGTTCTGAATATACATCTCTCTATACTTCATAAAATAATTCATTATCCCTGACTTGCTTTTCTATCAAATATTCAAGTCTCAGATCCATAAGTAAAAACTGACGAAACGAATTTATTAATACCTGGAATTAAATTATCACTAGATAAAATATTACCATCCAAGTTTAATTCTATGATTAATTTCATTCATTAGTTTTTTATCAGTATTAATAACCCGACCAGGGCATGTAAAGTTAATTTCTTTTAATTCATAAATGATTAATCTTTATTTTTTTTCCTGTGAAAATATTAAAAATAACTTGAGTCTTTCTTAGCATTTTTGATTCTCTTTTCTTACTTTGGAGCTGATAACTCTTGGAACATTTTGTAAAGCTAAAGCTCGGTAGTATTATTAAAAAACAATTACATAATATATATATATATATAGGGTATATGAGTACAGACTTTCACACGTCACAACCCTCTCCACACTATCTCATAACCCTGATACACTTAAACACATATATGTTGAAAAGATAAATGATCACCAATATATGTATTTCATGCTAAACCAGCAATCATCAGTTGGTCCAGATTACCATCTCTACACATATATGCAATAAATGCTCAGATATATATTAAGATAGCCAAACCTCATACTTTAATGGACAGGCTTCAATCTACTCCACACTCCAACTCTTCAACCATCCATCCAATTAAAATCTGTGCTTATATACCCTATATATTACATATAGACACAGGCATATAATAAGCCTGCGTGTTTCAGTAATTACATCATATATAAATCTTACATAATTATAACATATTTTTATTCCCTTAGCTTTTGTAATTTAATTCACAAAATAGTTCTATAAAATTGCTATAACACGACACTGAGATATATATCATCATGTCCTAAATTTTAATCATCATTAATCTGTTTAAGTTTCAGCATACGCATTTTGACAAATATTCTTCAGAATATTTTGATGGTTCAATGCTTTAGTACTGTAGAAATATACATAAAATCAAATACCTTTCCATAATCTACAAATCCAAAGCATAAAGGAAATTCATATCAATTTATACCTTATGTAGTTGATCTAGATATAATTCACTGTTGTAAAAATTCTTATAAATCCAGCTTATACCGTTTGTTTGCTAGAAGTCAAAGTACATTGTAGAGAGATGTAATTATCTTGATAAACTTTTTTGCATAGAACTGCTAAAAACTGATAAGTCTATAATTTTTAATATTTTTTTATTATTTATTTCGAAGATCAATAATACTACAACATACTTACATTATCTGGAACATCTTTTTTATTTAGACAGCTGGCATATAGTTTTATCATTTTTTTTAATTCTTTACCTGCTTTTTTTTGGAAATAAATTGAATTAAGTGTCAAAGTATTATCTGCATATGTGTATATTTTGTATAAGTATGTGTATATGTCATATAATATATGTTTTCCATTTAAAAATATATACCTTGGGTATTATTCTGCTAATATAAGGAAAAAATAAACCAAAATATGTAATTAATACAATAGCTTTTGTTATTTTACTATTAGCAATAAATTTGTACTTGGAAGGAAATAAATTTTATTGAAATGCCATACTAAAATTCAAATAAATTTTTATAAATAATGCTTAAAGCAATGAAATTGCATTTTAAAATTTACAATTTTAAAAAAGACAAAAATAATAGCTATGAATGGTTTTTCTTTTTTAGACAATCACATTATCCTGCTTTACATTATTATATTTTTCTTGACTTGTATTCCTGGAAAAAAGAATAAAATCTGAGTCTAATCACATTTTTACCTGAAACAAAACAAAATTTTACAAACATTTTGCAAAAATTATCCTAAACATATAAACAAATTATGGAAAATATATAATTTTTATATTGAAGTTTGAATAAAAAATAAGCCCCTGCACTTTGAGAATAAAAATTATTATCATCACTGTTTTCAAAAATTTGGATTAGGTTCAGTGTATATTATCCATCTAACTCTCATATTCAATTAGGATCATGGAGTATTTTTTCAGAAAAAGTATGAGTGTTCCACTGCCTTAGATTATTGTTTTATTGTTATTGTTTCTGGTATTAGTATATAATTCTTTAATAATGTATATACTGCAATACTGCTTTTATTGATTTTTTAATTGATAAAAATCCAAACAATTCCATACTTATTTTGTATTGGCAAATATCAATAATCTTTATTCTATTTTTCTTGAAGAAAAGATGTCTTTTAATAGCATTCCTTATTTCTGATCTTGTTTTCTCTCAATGTTTTTGGAATAAAAACAATATGATTTTTTGCTTGTTTATTAAATATTTGATTATTTTTATACACTAATTGGTTGATATTTATTTAAAGCATAAAAATACATATTTTCAATTTAATTTTAGCCTATGATGATTTATTTTTATAAATAGAGGTTAATAAACTTGATCATATTATTAATAAGAAAATCATGGTATAGGTTTGAACACATTTTAAATGAAACTCATCACATAATGCCATGACCTTTCAAAATTTGCATCATGTTAGAATTTTTCAAATGTCTTGGTAATTATAAAGCAAATTTTAGATTTTAAAATAAGAATTTGATAGATTTATCACAAATCCACATTTATTCATTTGCATTACAAAAATACAATGTAAAAATAAAAAAATAATTAGTTCATTTTCTGAAAATGTATTTATACTATCTTCACTGGTAACATTTACATTCTTTGTTTTTATTTACAAGTTAGTTTTTAACTATTTATAAATTTTAAGTTTGATTTTTTTAGAACATTATTCATTTATAAATTAAATGGAAAAATAATTAAATCTAACTTATTGATTTTTAGCATCCAATAAAGATTTTAAACAGAAGTGAAAGGTTAAACATTTTAAAAATCTTCCACCAGATTGCTCAAGGCATTACTAAAGAAATGCTCTCAGTAAGATAAACATTAAATGATTGTGAATTAATTTATGTTATGAAACTCACTTCAGTGATGAGAGAGGCTGAGAGCAGAACAAAAAAATTATAGTTCAACTATTAATCAAAGGATGAGTGAAAAATATCAAATAAACAAGCTATTATATTGTTTGAATTAAATCTTATAATATTCCAAGTAAGTGATTATACCATAAAAATAATAAATACATGAGACCCTATAAGTGAATCCAAGCCGCTTGCCTAAACAATTACATAGGTCTGGATTTAAGCTCAATAACCAAACATTTTAATAATCTTAGTTTCTTTTCTAATGCAAAAATCTTTTTGCACTAGTCTAAGAAAGTTAATAATAATGACAAATTACTCATCATCCCAATATCCATCTAGAGCAAGTAATCAGTGATTATCAGATATTAGTATTTGCAAATGTCCAGAGTTGTTACTGGATTTTGTTTTATCAGTGAGGATTGGGATTCAAACTGGAAAGAAGACAATTATGCATCTAGCAATTAATTTTAATTCTATTTTATTATTCAACATCTGAAGAGGAATTTAACTGCATTAACATTTGGTAATCTCTGGTTACTCAATTTTACTCTAGATGTCACTAGAGTATGAAATTGCTCTTATCATGCATGGGATGAGCTGAACAGGTGATCGGGTTAAAATGCACATTTTCAGCCCGACAAAAATGTGCTGGCATTGAATAAACAATCAGAGAGTTGTAATATATATATATATGACCTAAAATCAGATTTATATAACCGATCAGGCAGAATGGTTTGGGTTACAAATTTTGGAATGCTTTGAATTTTTAGTTTTCAACTTGATAAGTAAAATGGCGTGAATGATTATTGCAAAATATATAAATACATTATTCCCAGTTTTAAATTGATAAAAATAAAAGCCAGGAGATCTATGGGCAATACCAACAAAATAGTACGTATTTATTCATATATCAACCTGCTAGTGCAGAGAATGGCTCTGGCATATATCTACCAGACCAACGCCAGCAATGGATGAGCCAACATTAACAAAGTGTATTTATTATTCATCTGTACAATTTTATTATGTCAATAAATATATTATTAAATAAAATAAGAAGAAGATTCAAATTAACATCTGTTATTTATTGATTACATACATAAACTTACTATAGATGATCCTAGAACAGGAAGATACTTTTGCTTTATATATATATTATGTAGAATAGAATACGAGTAATTTGTTTGGATGACTAATTATTATGCAATAAATAATTTAGTTAAAGTTACAGGGCCTTAAGATTTATACAAATGAAAATATAAGCCAATATCCTTAGATTTCATTTATAACTTTAACTGAGGATTGTCATTTTACAGGAAACATAACTAAATTATTCTGTTTTATTTTGTTGTGATTATTTATGTGGGTACTGGTAATATCTACATCACATTTAATAGGCCTAATCATGTTTTCTGTTGCCTATCCTGATCTGACAAAGTTATCCTAAATCTGGTTAGTTTTCATAATTAATGTGTTTGCTTGGAACAGCTAGTTAACATTTTAAATAAAATTAAGAGTTTTTAAAAAAGGGATTTATTATCGATTTACTTTAACTTTTTTAGGCCCCCTCCCATAATATTCTTTTATAGTAATTAACTTTACTCTGTTTGTTTATTTAATATTGATGTACGGGATCTAATTTTACAAATTTATCATCATCATGATCAACCATCATCAATCCACTGCAGGATGGTCTCTCCAAGTTTATGTATGCGTTAATTCGTTCACAACCTCACTCACCATCATCATAATATTTTACTAAGCAGCCGTAACTGGATACTTTTTACTGATTCTTAATTTATTGGTAATGTGTGTTGGCTGTAGACTGGTACTTTAAAAAATACTTTAGCCCATTTTGAATGATCTACCTAGATGTATCTCAGACCAATAATGGCAGAAAGGCGTTCTAACCCCTACACTAGGAGTTTTTTAAATATCCATTTAATACCAAGATCATATTTGAGGACAAATCACGATAATTTGAATGTTTTGCAACATTTATTAGCACTATAAAAATTATTAATATTGATACAAGTAATTTAATAATCATCATTATGTTCTGTAATAAATTATAATTAATACCATAAGTGTTATTATAGCAGAAGATAATAACAAAAGAATAAAGATAAGAAAGACAGTAGTCGCCTTTTTCATTCCGCTATAGCTGACATTAATATGTGATGTTGTTTCTGAGCAAGTTGAAAGAGTAGAATCCGAGAACTGGCCGATTATCAATTCCTGGAATTCGGAATCAGTCAAGTGTAAGGAAATAATTTCTCCTAAGCTGACGGTACTTTCTCTGTCATCAAAAGATTTTTTACGTTTTTGGGGGGATTTCAGAAACAGAGGCTAAACAAAAAAAGTATATATTTTACTAAATTAACTATATTTATATAGTTACAGATTTAGTTTGCTTAATTAATAGTATATAATAATTTTTATTTCTTTATATCCAAATAAAGTTAATATAAATGCTTATTAATAAAAGTTATAACATATAGGAATATGTATATATAAATTAAATAATATATATATTCATTATACTTATATCTTTTTATTTCTATTTATTTATCCATCCATTTATTTAATCATCTGTCAATCCATCCACTTACTCACTTACCCATACATCCATTTATCTATCTATTTAAGCACCTATATTTCTATTTATTTATTTATCAATTTATCTATCCACCTATTTTTCAAATATTTATCTATTTAAGTATTTATATAGTTTACTTTCTATATATCTACAAATTCAGTTATCCACTTATTTATCAATCTTCAATCATCAATCAATCATCTATCTGTTTACCTATCTATCTACTTATCTATCTATCTATCTATCTATCTATCTATCTATCTATCTATCTATCTATCTATCTATCTATCTATCTATCTATCTATCTATCTATCTGTCTGTCTGTCTGTCTGTCTGTCTGTCTGTCTGTCTGTCTGTCTGTCTATCTATCTATCTATCTATCTATCTATCTATCTATCTATCTATCTATCTATCTAATCTATCTATCTATCTATCTATCTATCTATCTATCTATCTATCTATCTATCTATCTATCTATCTATCTATCTATCTATCTATCTATCTATCTATCTATCTATCTATCTATCTATCTATCTATCTATCTATCTATCTATCTATCTATCTATCTATCTATCTATCTATCTATCTATCTATCAGTTTGTCTGCATGACTATCTACTTATTTATTTGCCTATTCATTTTATAACTTTATATCATTCACTTTCAAAATAATTTACTGAATCAATAATAAATTTTATAAAGTATTTACAAATACTTTTACTTTTTAATACATGTTCAACTATTTTTAAAAAGTAAAGGTGTTTGTAAATACTTTATAAAATTTGTTATTGATTCTTTAAAAAATTTTGATGATAACATTGTTGCTTTTTTTGAAGATGGGTATTATAAAATGTCTAAAAGTTGGTTGGTTTATGGGTTTCCCTGTTGTTGCACAAGTTTGCAATTTTGTTTTGTCTATATATGAGAGTAGGATTTTAGATATGTCTACTTTTAAAGTTATTAATATTTATAAAAGGTATGTGAATGACGTTTTTGTTTACGAAAATGCCAATACTATAAATTTGCTTATTAAGGAGTTAACTAATTTGAATGGCTTGAAATGAGCTATTGATAAAGAATAGGACAAATGTTTTAAGTATTTAAATTTATTTATTACAAGAGATAATACTGTGTTTAGTGTGTTAAGTTATGAATTAATAATCAAACCATTGCAAAAAAGGGATATATATAAATTTTAAATTAAAAGTACCAATTATGCATAAGGTGGCAAGTTTTAGATATTTTTTGTCTCATAATAAAAAACCATGTATTTATCAGTGTGATAAATTAAAAAAATATGAAATTTTTTGCCAAGGAATTGCTTGAAGTCGGTTATAAGATTGAACAGCTTAATAATACTTTATGTCAATTTAAAAAGAGTTATAATGATTTAAAGCAGTTAAAGATTGTTAACAAAAAATGGATATCTCTTTCCATATATTTCAAATGCTCAAATGAGTTCTGTGATTCTAGGAATTTTATTTTGTTATCTAAATTAAAATCTTTTAATTTTATTTCATAAAATTTATGGAATGTTTTAAAGTTTTTGTTTAATTTAAACTTAGCCTACATTCACTGTGGTTGGTCTCAGGGTCTTTAGTTAAACCACAGCGAATGGTGAAGCAAACATGGATATATTTAATATGTATATATATGTAGCTTCAATATATATATATATATATAGAGGAGGGCTAATGATAGTTTAAAAATAGTAAAGTGTTTATATATATATATAATGAGAATTAAAAATTTTCTGCAGTGAGCAATATTTTTGTAAATCACTCTAGTTGCATATAGAACTGTTAGTCATCTTTGCTCCAAAATGATCCATTGAAAGCTGCTTCGAAATAAGTGCCCTGAAGAAATGAGAAGAACTACACCATTAAAAATCGATGTGTTCTATGATATATTGTGTCTTGCATTATATGGTAGAGAGGCAGAGTAGCAGATTCTGGTATTCAAAATACATGGATCCTAATTTAAATTCTGTTATTTCTACTCTCGTGAACTTCACTTGACCTTCCAGTACTAAATCATTTGATTATTATTTTACTAATCTTTATGTATTATTCATAGTTGAAACATTTAGAAAAGTACAAATAAAGTTGGAATGTCTCTAAAAGCAATTAACCATTCAATTATATGAGGATGAAAATAACTCAGTATATAACTACAGATGAATTCCCATTGACACAAACTTTCTGCCATTCCTATTTATTATATCGTTAGTAATCTGTCGTCGCTGCCCATTTTTTAAATAAAAAATAATCGAACGATATATTGCTTAGGGATTTTAAATACAATTCAAGTATAAGAAAAGAGAAAATTGAGCTGTGGGCCATGGACCTTGAGTTCTATGTCGTGAGTCATTTCAATAACCCTTTGGTCCGATTTATTCTACTATTCAAGTATTTAGAATTTGCGACGCAGTTTAATAATTCTTTTACATCATTGATAAGTTACTAGCGTAAGTTAAATCATTGAAAATATTTTTTTATGTAAGTATAATAAAGAATTTTCGACTTAAAAATAAAAAAAATCATATCATAGGAAATAGAGAAGTATATAAATCATGCTTATAAGCAAACTCACTTTTTGAATTTCGCCTAAGGAAGTCACTGATTTACGAAAAATCAAATCTTTTTATTGTCATAGGTTAAGTCAAAGACAATTGAAATACATGACATGTAAACCATTCATCCAGCATTAACGGCATTAAATGCTGATATAAACGTAAAATAGGAAAATCATGTGATGCATATAAACTATTCATGTCAGAAATATTAACTACTCAATAATAAACATATGTGAAACAAAAGTTAAATCGCGCGCTAATATTTTATTCCATAATAAAAATGTCAAATCTTCTTAAGACAACTAATTCGACGAGTATTGACTTATTGAAAGATAATATCAACGATATAAAGTTAGAATTATGGGATAGAACAAAAAAGGATGATAAAATTACAGAATATAAATTAGTTTCAAAATATGAAAGACTGTGACACTTTATAGAAGATATAACCTTGTTATAATGGAAACGTGTTGGGGAGAAACAATTGATGGATGCTGAACACTATTCACAAACAACTGCAATGATTGTAGTGAAGCTACCATGAATTAACATATATATGCATTAAATATGCATGATAATAGAATTACTATGCCGAAACAAAGATAAGACATTATAATAAAGACTCTCAAGAAAGTGATTCAAAAACTATTGAAGACTATTATAAAGATTGGTGGAAGCTACAGATTCTATGAAAAAGTCTACTGAATATCCGTGAAATTATCCATAAAGACTAAGTGAAGTTGGGTAAGTTGATATATTTTGGATAAATATCCAAAACATTTGGCCTATTACATCAATACACAGACAAAGTATTATACCAAAGAATTGGCAGAGTAATAATAAATCATTGACCACTAGAAAACAAATCTTTGTGTATCTTTAATCCTTATAGCATAGTAACCATAGTAACTCATCATTACTATCATTTATAATAATTTTCAGTCACCATAAGTCTCTAATTTAATTCTGTTTCTACAATCCATAGACTCTTTTGTCTATATCATACCAACAACATTATTTCATCTATTCATCTCATAAATGGTCCCTTTGTAGGTGGGTTGCAGTCTTTTGGGATCCATTTTCAGCCTTCAACTGTCCACTTATTTTCATTTAGCAATATGTTAAGTCAAGCTTCATTTCAGTCTCTTTATTCTTTTAAAAATGTTGGGTTTCGATCTGTTTTTTTTTGCGGTTCTGAATATACATCTCTCTATACTTCGTAAAATAATCGATTATCTCTGACTTGCTTTTCTATAAAATATTCAAGATTCAGATCCATGAGTAAAAACTGGTAAAATGCGTTTATTAAGAACTTCTTTTTCAAGCACCTAGGCATAAATTATCACTAGATAAAACATTACCATACAGGTTTAGTTCTATGATTAATTTCATCCATTATCCTTTTATCAGTATTAATAACCTGACCAGGATATGTAAAGTTAGTTTCTTTTACTTCATAAATTATTAATCTTTATTTTTTTTTCTGTGAAAATATTAAAAATAACTTTAGTGTTTCTTAGCATTTTTGATTCTCTTTTCTTACTTTGGAGCTGATAACTCTTGCGACATTTCATAAAGCTCAGTAGTATTATTAAAAAAACAATTACATCATATATATATATATATATGTAGGTATATGAGCACAGACTTTCACATGACCCACAGCTCTTCACACTATCTCATAACACTGATACATTTGAACACATATATGTTGAAAAGATAAATAATCACCAATATACATATTTCATGCTAAACCAGCAATCATCAGTTGGTCCAGATTACCATGTCTACACATATATGTATTAAGTGCTCAGATTAAGATAGCCAAACCTCATACTTTAATGGACAGGCTTCAATATACCCCACACCGCAACTCTTCAACTGTCCATCCAATTGAAAATCTCTGCTCATATACCCCATATATTACATATATAGACATAGGTATATAATAAGCCTGTGTGTTTCAGTAATTACATCATATATAAATCTAACATATTTTTATTCCTTTAGCTTTCTAATTTAATTCACAAAATACTTCTGTAAAACTGCTATAACAAGTCGCTGAGAGATATATCATCATGTTCTACATTCTAATCATCGTTAATCGTTTTAAGTGTCAGCGTACAATTTAATCACTGCTTTTGCATTTTGACAGATATTCTTCAGAATACTTTGATGGTTTAGTGATTTACTTACTGTAGAAATATACATAAAATCAAATACCTTTCCATAATCTACAAATCCAAAGCATAAAGGAAATTTATATCAATTTGTATCTTATGTAGTTGATCTCAATACTTAGATATAAGTCACTGTTCTAAAAAAATTTTTAAATCTAGCTTATACTTTTTGGTTTGCTAGAATCCAAAGTACATTGTAGAGAGATGTAATTATCTTGATAAAATTTTTTGCATAGAACTGCTAAAAACTGATAGGTCTATAATTTTTAATATTTTTTACTATTTATTTTGAATATCAATAATACTACAATATGCTTGCATGATCTGGAATATCTTTTTCTTTAGACAATGTAATATAGTTTTATCATTTTTATTTATTTCTTTACCTGCTTTTTAAAAATCATCAATAATAATTCCATCATTTCCTGAAGCTTTCCTCTTTTTCATAAATCAAATGCATGTTTTGTCTTTAAATTTATAATGCATGACAATTCAGAAGATTTAGTTGGTTATTTGTTTTCCTCTCTTTATTACAATATATTTGTTTTTGGTAAAATCTTTAACACATTTCATAATGTTACTCTTTTTATTAGTAGTTCCTTTTTCTTCTTATTGCTGAAGTAGTTTTTCTTCTAATCCAAGACGTTGTTGTTCTGAATTATCAACAATGTTTGACAATGGTATGCTTATAAACATCAGAGCTACAATAACAGGAGGATTCATTCTATTCTTGATTCTTTGTTCATAACCTGGAAAAAGGGTAATTTACTCTCTCTGTTTACATAAACACTGAGTTACATTTAATTTAGAGTTTATATAATATAAATAAAATGTCAGTTAATTAAAACAAAATTAAAATTAAGGAGGTGATTTTTATAAATAGGAATAAATTGCATTTAATAAAGAGACAAGTTGCTAACATTAAAATAGGGGATTTATGAGATTTGAATTGATGATGTATGCTTCTGCTTTGGTTTTTTTTTTTTTAATTTAACGACAGTTGCAGGTTTAAGAAATTAACCAAAAGTACTTTTTCAGATTTGAAGATTGTTTTTAATAGTTTATTACCGTTAAATTTATTATTTTTATTATAATATATATATATATGTTGAAATACATGGGTGAGAATACAAACAGGTGTTGCTATTTAAATGAGTTAAGAGACTGAAGTGATTGAGATAAACATATTTCTAAAAAATGATAATAGATGGACAGTTGAAATTTGGATTCCAACAGATTGTAAAAGACCTAAAAGGAGACCACATGTAAGATAGATGAATAAAATAAAGAAATGTCTTAGGTGATGTAGAAAAGAGAGGCTAGCGAGTAAAGAACATTTATTGAATTTGGAGTGACCTTTAACCTGCAGTGGATTGATAATTGTTGAAAAAAATGATATATACATATTGAAGCAGTCAATCCTAATTAACAATTGAGCTTCATGGTCCTTCATACTTATCAAGTTACGAATCCAGGTTTAAACCTTATGTTCCACCCACTCCTATATTTATGTATATCTATTTTATGTATATGTTTGAGATGTGCATCTAAAAATTATAAAGTTTAGCTTTTAATATTTTTTTACTATTATTTGTTATTAATTCTTCTTATTAAAACCAGAATATATGAGGTGCAGCTCAGATATATACATATAACGGGAGAAATTACTAACATGACATTAATTTGACAAATATTTTTTTTGAAGTTTGTAAAATTAAAACTTTTCATTTAAATTCTTTGATTAAAAGCTGTATTTTTTTTCTTTTAAAAATCCAAGATGGTGTATGCAACTGTTAATTGTCCAAAAATAATTAAAAGATTGGAAATTTTACATTGTCTAATTTTGGGAAAGAATGTCTAATTAAACTGTACTAAAAGTAAAAAAGGAAATCAAATTAAGAATTTCTACTTTTGCAATTAACATTTTATCAAATCTATTTCTAATCTGGAAATATATTTGAATATATTTTTGGACAAATTATCTAACAGTTGCATTTCCAAAACAATAGGTGAAGGAAATAAAAAAAATTCCTACTAGATAGTAATCGCGAATGAAATTAAAAAAAGGATATTAAAAGCATTCCTCAATTACTCAAGGGCAGTATATAATGGGCCAATTTTTGACTACCTAGAGAGAACTAGTGTAGATTAGCTGTCACCAAAAACACTCCATGCTACTTTATTTTCCAAAATGTTGAACGAGTAGTAAAACTAACCACCCTTTATTGCCTTTGCTGATCCGTCTCTTGCCACCAATAATCATCTTGCTGATGCTCCAAAATAATAGAAAGTATGATCTAAGAATGGAGAAATGCCTAATAGAAACTTGCTACTACATTGGAAATTCTTGGAATCCTGTTAATTTGCCATGCTGGAGCCGAACTGTCAAAATGGACTCTTTAATATAGCAAGGTAATTAGCCTAAGAACCACCTATAAAATTTACATCTAATTCCTTCTAAAACTAATCTCAACCTTGGCTGTCCAGATTTCTTAATTAAATTGTTAAATTAAATGTTTTTTTTGTAACTGTTAATGTAAATTTTCTCTCATACTAATAATTTTTCTTTTATATATAAAGTGTCATATGCTCTTATTTCTTTAATTTTGGTGCGGTTCCTTTCTTAATTTTAAACTATGTTTTATTTTATTATTTTAAGTTGCCAATTTAAACAATCTTGTGAGCCACATGTATAAAGTTATTTTTCTCTATCTATTCAGACCTCTTTGGGTTGAGGTTAACAAAACCCCCTCCCTTTTGAATTAGATATACAGTACATTCTTAATTACTATGCTCACCAGATTGTTTCTCAAGTTGACCTAATTTCATGATTTTCTTTAATGCAATAAAAAGGTTATTATTTATATATAAATTTTAAATCCCCCCAAAATTAATCCTGTTAAATATTTTATATGTCGCTCACTTAATTCTGAAAAGATGATTTCTTATTGTTATTTTTTTAATATTCTGTACTTTTAATATTTCAAAGACATGATTATCCTAAAGTTATAAAATTCATGAGGGTGGGATTTCAATATGTTAAATAGCAAGGAAGAAGTAGGGGGATAATTTTAAAATCTATTTTGTATGAATTAATTCTTTCCCATATATATATTACATGGCATAGTATTAATTGCCTAACTTATGGCATTCAAGTGAGGTTCATGTGTCTTAAAATAGTAACTCCCATTTCATGTCATTAAAGACATAGTGTTATGCTGCATTGCTTATATATGGCTTAGTTTTTTAATATTACATGCTTCTAGTCTGGAGGTTTGTGATGAGTTTGGACCCATAGACATTCTTTACACCCTATCCAACAGACAGTTGACTTTCCCGGGATCATTTTCATATAACAGGCCTCTCATGTCAGTTGCATCAGAGAACCCTGGGACCATGCCAAGCCTAAGTAAACTTCTCTAAGCAGTGCACTAAAAAAGGGACTCTTCGCCATTTTGTTTTCTTTGTTTGGAAGCGCAATATCATTTTGAATTTTTCTGCTTTCATATCAGCACCACTTCTTTCATTATTATTAATTAATTTATTTAATGAACTCATTTTGATGCTATAACAATAAAATTGCACTTTGCTTATGTATATATATCTTTCCAATAGTAGTAATTAGTTTAATTAATAATGTGGTTTTCTTCTTATTTGAAACCCCCCACCATCACAATTTATCCTGTTTATTTAAGATTATACATCTGTTAGAAATGTGAAGTGTTCTTTTCTTTTTAAATCTGAATTTAAAGAATGGGTAAAAATATTTTGTTCATTAAACAAATAAACTTGATTTAAATGTATGTTGTTTTATTAAATATTCACAAATATTATCATTAATGAGTAAACCATTTTTAAAAATATATTTTATTGATTTTCATGACCAAACCGGCATGAAAATAGTTTATGTAATATGTATAATAATTCCTAGAATGCTCCATAAATTTGTACATTAATCATCACCTTGCAGAACCACCATTAAAGCATTAATTCAAATATGTTGGAAGTTTGTTTTGTAATCAAATCATTGACATTGTGATCTCACCTACCAATTATACCTATTTAAGTATAATATGTTGTTTATTCATAAGAGCATATGAATCACAATATCATGATCAATTGTATGTAACTCTCTACTTCCGAGTAGATCATCTTGTCATGCACATTCAAGTAAATATATAATTAATTTACTGTTTCATTAAATGTTTTATTAAATATTTTATTATTCAAACCACTTATGTAGTTCAAATTTATCTTCTCTCCACTTCCATACATTCCAACATATATATGTGTTCTTTTGTTAAATATGTCTCATTGTCTCTATCGCTCTTCTAGTGGGCCAGATTTAAAAATTAATTCTCATGTGCCATCATTATTTATGTTATTCATTAGATGTTCAATCTGGGGTTTTGTGGAATGGGTTCAAATCTAGGTTGGTTCCTGATATAAATCTCAGGCTTGACTGGATTTGAAGTACATTTCATGGAGTTCCAGCTCATGTTATATGGATCAACATATTTTGACCAGTACATGGATATTTTTCTGCATCTGGATGCCCAATCATGAGGCCTTATTAATTATTCCCATACCCTGGATTGGTCACTAGTATATGTATATAATGTGTTATACCTAATCTAATATATATGTAATGTTCTAGAAATAAAAATAATTTGTTTTGTGATATTGAGTTTATAAAAATTGATTACCATTGTGTTAACAAAGGAAAGAAGAAATACCATGTTTTTCACCCAGAAATTGTAATAAACTGATTGAGTAAATAAAAGAAATCTTGCATAACCAGTAGCAAAATGTTAGATTAAAACTTGTGTTCTGAAATGTTTAAAGTAAAGTAGTCAGCTTATAAGTATAAAATTCATGTGTAAGCTAAAAAAAAAAACATGTGCTACGAGCATAAGTAGGAATTTTTTTTTAGTAGTTGGTTTTATGAAAGAAAAGTTTGTTTTTGTGTTTAATAATTAAAAGTAGAGTTTATTGTAAAGACAAAACCCATGTACTACAGCCATAAGTACAGAGTAGACGTAAATTTTCTTCTTTTTCAATGTAATACTTGAAATGAAAATATCAGTCTATGCTACAGATAAGAAATGTAGAGATGTTTTTCCAATGAAAAAAAAAATCCAATGGTTGTTATTCAGATATATGTAAAAAGTCTTTAAAATTAGTCTAAATCATTGATTACTCTGTGTTGGCTTGTGCCCTTATAAAATAAATTTTGCCAACCAGTAGTGAGTCACATGCCAAAAATGTTGGAAGTGGAGAATTTGAACCCAGACAAATAGTATTGAGAGCAAAAAAACCTTGTTTTTATTTAATGATGTCATGTATAAATATTGAATATATATTAACCAGACTATGAGTTTTCTTTTTCAGATGCATGTGTGTAATCAAGGAGAAACCAAATGAAGAGATGGATAAGATATTAGGATCACAGGGGTAAATGTTGAATAAAATGTTTATGTAAACAAATTTTGTTAGCAAGTGAAAGTTAGGGTATCATCAAAATGATAGTTGACAGTAGACACAGAAAATGGGGAAGCAGTGGCTGGTTAAGTGGGAGATGATCTTCAGAAAGGTGGGGAAGGTGTTTATTAATGATCAATAGTATAAAATATATCAATAGAATTTTTTTTCAGTTAATTCATAAAAGGGAAAAGGATTTAAAAATACGAGGTACCAGGAGGTACCCATTACTACTGAAACAGTAAGATTTGCTTTGAAGATCTTTGTTTCACCCTTTTCTCACATCTTTCCTGCCCTCATACCTTAGTTTAAACCCCCAATGTATCATAGTGGGTCTGTAATGTGCTTATATGCCAAAAATATCACCTAATTTTAAACCATGAGTAAAACGCTCATATATATATTTCTAATTCCCAGCAGAAATAACTAATATAAATTATGTGTATGTATACGTAAAAATATTCATTTAAAAAGTAGGTTATATAGGTCATATTTATGCGCATACTGCGGTATATTCATTTTAAAAACTTAAGTTAAAATAATATTTTGTTATTTAAAATTATTTCTGTTTAAATCTATTCATAAAAAAAAGATATTATATTCTTAATATTTGTTTTAGTTTAAAATAAAATTATATTCATCTTATAAGTAGATTTAAACATTGAAAATTAAAAGAAGTAAATATGTTATTTTAAATTTTAAAATCACGCCATAGATTTTATGTAAAAAGTAAATGAGGGTTGATAAGAGAACAATATTTTTAATTAATATATTCTAGTGACTTATCAAGAAATACAGCAGATGTCCACCTAAAGTATTTTTAATTAGCAAAGGCTTTTCTTAAATGAAATTAAAGTTTTAATCCAAATATCTACAAGGTAATTAACAAGAGTAAAATTAATTATAACATTTATTAAATTCCTTTGGATGTTTGGATAAGTTTAATTACAGAATTTTTTGGGGGTATGTTTGTTATGCTTCAGGGCAGTATTATTGTACAGCTTTCATATATATAAGGCTGGTTTTATTTTAACAGAGGGTGAACAAGTGAGTAGTGAATAGTGGGCAATTAGTCTTCAAGAAAATTGTTATTAAAGTTCGAAATTAGTCATCAAGAAAATTTTAAAGTCTTTCAATTATATTTATGAGTCAAAAGCTATTTTGTAAAAGTTGAATTTACTGAGCATTAAGAATTTATTCCACTAGATGAAGCTAAAGCCAGGTGTATTCGGAGAACTGCACCCCCCTTCCTTTAACGAGAAATTTCAAATGTCAGAGTAGAGCCAGCAAGAAGGCTATTTTCCTTTCGGAAATGACTGTCTGCTGCACATTATGCCATCTGATGCCTTCACTTAAGAAGCCCTGAAAACTGCCATCACTGCTGAAGATGTGAACTTTGAACCAAAAGTTACTGCCAAATTCTTGTAAAGGCTGCTATCAAACTAGAAAAGTATCCATATAAAAATGCATTCGAATACTCTACTTCAAATGAGGTAACCTAATTAACCTAAGAGCTCTTGTGAAATTATATTCCTTCTTATGAGCTACAGCTAATTTAATTTGTTTTCTATCTTAAAATGCTTTTTTTTGTAAAATTTCTATAACTTAATAAGTGCGCTGTGTCTTTATACTAGGGTTAATATTTTGTATTTATTAATCTGTTTTCTTTTATTATGATGGTGTGCCAGTATAGCCATCAATCAAGCAAATTACTCCTTTTCTTTTTGTTAAATTAATATGCTACCGATTAGTGTGTTTTAATTATAAATTGGTCCTATTTTAATATCTCGTTCGTTCGAGGGCTATCTTACTATCTTTTAATCATTACATAATTATGCATTAAAAAATCCATATGTCTATTGGTTTTAATATAATGCAAGGATATGTGTGAGGTTAATGAGTGAATAATATATAAAGGCATGATTTTGTATTAATTCCTGTATTCTTATAAAACCCCGTAATTATGCATTTTCCCATTTGAAATATGTTTTACTGTCTCTTGCTTAATTTCCAAAACTTATAATTTTGAGGTTGAGAATGTGTGGACTTTCTTAAAATAAATATTTGAGAATTGATTAGTCACCTTATTAAACTAAAATGAGTCCTTTTTAAATATTTTATGTACTTTTTTCGAGTGTTGCTGGTAAGTATATCGGATCTTTGAGACCACTTTGTTTCTTCAAGGGCTTTAAACAGCTAAGTCCGTTTCTTGAAGGGCTTTAAACAGCTAAGTCCGTTTTTTTGTTTTATTCCTGTGGTCCCAGTTAGAGTGTGTACCAGAATGGTCACACCTGAAAATTCTATGCACTTGTCACACAGTCACTAAGAACTTTAGATGAGTTCAAACTTGGGCTGCCATGTGACACAACTTCCAACAGAATTAAGGCAAGACACCATCCTGTATATCATTTTTCTTATTTATTGATTAGTTATTTTGCAAAGCTCAGTGGTACAATGTACCACATCATCCCACATCATCCAACCTTTACATTAAATCCTCTTAGCACCACTGATCTCTTAATGTGAATGTAGTTATTTCCATTGATTTGCATGTCTTAATCACATCCTTTATCTTATAGCTTAATAAGTATCAGCCCATTCTATTCTCGAATTCAATGTTTTATTGAAATCTTTACTACCTCAATTCTTTTAATTCAATAATTTATTATATTTACTCAAAGCAACTCACATATATTTGCAAACTCTCTTTATTAATTTTATTTAGGCACATTATTGTAATGTTATTGCATTAACCCAGGATATAGAGAATTAATTAACAACCCATTATGTAAATTTGACTGACATTTTGTTTCAACATACATTTTTAATTATTCAACATCACTGTCTTACATACCCAGATAATGCATGCATATATTTTTTAAATCAATAAATCTTTTGAATTTTAATATTTATTTTTGATTCTAATTATTTACTTTCTTGATCCACACCACTCTCTCAGTCTACATCACTTTTATATATCTATTTTGTACCATCCACAGATGTTAGTTAGCAAACCTAAGTTTATATTGTAGTATAGAGTCTCTTGTTTCTTCCTGATCACCGGCACTGGTAAAAAGGTTATATTATTAATAGCATTAGTTGCATTATCACATAGGTGTTGCTGTGGAGCTTAGACTTTGGATTTGAACAGGATTTCTGGGAAGCTGCCCTTCCTAGTGTTGAGTTCAGTGTCTGGGTTTAAATTCTGCAGTGTGTTAGTGAGATAGATGAATCTGACCATTACACTACACAACTCATGCAGATCCAGATCTTCAGTGGTGAACCATAGGAGAGTCCACAGGAACATTTGGAGAGTTTAAAAAAGTTGTTTTCACTTTATAGGCTGAGCGATTAAGAAAGAATCACCATAGCTAGCCAGCATTTGGAGGAGACAGCTAAAGATTGGTGGTAATCATTGACACACAAACCAACAAATGTTGATGAATACTGCCACACCTTGTTCAAGATCTTCTGGAGTAAAGCAAGGCAGAAATACATCTTTCACACCATAACCATAGAAAAATTCTCAGCTGATCACCAAGAATCATACGTGCAGTTCTTCCTGAAGCAAATCGCTAGGTTTAGGTCTCTTCTAAATATCACATGGTCATAAGTGCACATAATTTGGACCATAAGACAAAACATGCTGACAAGGGTGCAAGAGATGATGATCATAAGTTGGATTAATAATATAAATAAAATGACTGAGTTTTTAGTGTCAATGGATTATGGATACATTGATCTAGAAAAAGGAGAACCCAAAACAAGATTTATACCACTAAGGCAGCATGAAAATATGGAACCTCAATGTTTATCTCAAGGAAAAAGAAAGGATGACATCCAGGAAGGTCCAGGGTACTTTAATAAACAAATGAATCATTTTAAATCAAATGTTAGCCAAATGACTAACATAATAAGTGAGAAGAAAAGCATGGAGGATGTAATGACCACAAGCTTATGCCCTATCATTGAAGTGACAATAGACTCCACCAAGGTATTAGCATTAGTTGATTCAGGGAGCCAAGCATCGATTGTCTCAAAAGCATGGGTCCAAAGCATAGATAGAGAGCAGGAAATTATGCAACTGCCAACATATCCTATCCAATTAACCTTGGCCAATAGAAAAAGAATCGTGAGTGAGAACAGTCAAATATGATTAGAAGTAGAGATTAATAAAAAATTGATGGGCCACACATTTTTAATTGTGGCTGTATTGATCTATGACATGGTCTTGGGTTTTGATTTCCTTACCCAAAATAATGGAATTATCAATTATCACAAAAAATGCTTTTTTAACAATGAGCCATCATGTTTCAAAATACCCAACAAGCCATACCTGAGAATCAAAAATGTTTAAATCCAACCTGTTGATCCAGCATTGATCACAGAAAATGTCCACAACTCAGCCATTATGGAGTTCAAAGACAAACAAAATATCCATAAAATGTTAGAGGATTACACTCATGTGTTCTCACTGACCCCTGGAAAAATCAAGGAATACACTCATAGAATTTAAATAAGGGATGAATCATATACCCAATTCAAAACATATTCCATCTCATTCCAATACTGGGATGAGATGGAGAAACAAATTCAACAAATGATTGACTGGGACATTATTGAGTGGAGCCCATCTCCATATAACAATCCATTGGTCATGGTGAAGAAAAAGAATGATTTGTGGCTGTGTTTGGATGCTTGTAAACTAAACAATATGACCATCCCTAAAAAAGAGATATCCCTCCACCAATACAGGAAGTATTAGTCCAGTTGGCAGGACAGACTATCTTCTCCACCTTAGACCTTATTGCCAATTATTGACAGATGGCCCTAGACTCTCATGACCATAAGTACACCATGTTTCAATATGGAGGACATACACACATGTTCAAACTAGTTTTCTGATTAGTGATGTCTTGTTGTTAAAGAGATTTTTAGTTTTGTTTGGAGTCCATGTTTTACATAGTCTGCCTTGATTAGAACACATTAGCATTAGAAGTACTTTGCAATTATTTTAATGGTATATATTAATATTTCTGCTAAATAACAATGAAAGTATTGGTTTTTATTAATTTATAATTTGTATCTGAAGAAATTTGTATTTTTATTTTAAAAAATTATTCTATAAACAATCATTTTAAAGATGTAGTCTGACCATACCTTGATTATTAAAACCGTCCTTTTGCCTTAATAAATATGACATAACCTGCAATAACCAATTATTCTGAAGTGCCTCATTATAAGTATATTAAGACAACTTATTTCAAATGATATTGAAACTTTTTGAAAATTTTGATAAAATATCAATATCATTATCTTCAACCATCACTTCAATAAGCATTCTTTTCTCATCTATGTATCTCTCATGTAGTGCTTTTTAAATTTTTTACAATATTTTGACATCAATTTGACTTCAATAGTACAATATTGACATCTTTTTTAGTAATATATCCAGCTTTATTCTATTTCAGCACATTCGTTGGTTGTTTTCTCATCCCTGGTGTTCACCATGGAATGGCGTTGATGCTAATCAAAAACATATACATATAACGATTTCGGGGCCGGACCTAAATGATCGATTTGATCTAAAAAGATCTAATTTCTTAGATTTGTAATAAAGTATTCTACTAACTAATACTATTATATGATGTTAGTTTTTTAATTTTTGTAAATGTTTATTAATCTTATCTTGTTTTTGAGTTTGTGTGTGTGTGTCTTTAAAGTTACGGTGTTTTTCTAACATTTTTTTTTGGACTTTATGTGTGTCTTTTTTAAAGTTACAGTTTTTTTTTTTCAAGAGTAAATCAATACTTTTATTCAAAACCAAGATGTAATAAGTAAATGTTTATTAATCTTAGATGGTTTTTGAGTTTGTGTGTCTTTAAAGTTACGGGGCTTTTTCTAATTTTTTTTTTGGACTTTATGTGTGTCTTTTTAAAGTTATGGTGTTTTTTTTTTTGCAAGAGTAAATCAATAATTTGATTCAAAAGCAATACGTAATAAGTCAATGTTTATTAATCTTAGATTGTTTTTGAGTTTGTGTCTTTGTCTTTAAAGTTACGGGGCTTTTTTGAATTTTTTTGGACTTTACGTGTGTCTTTTTTTAAAGTTACGGTATTTTTGGTCAAGAGTAAAAATCAATTATTTTTACTTAAAAAGCAATATGTAATTCTAAATCTATCAAAAGTAAAGTCATTTATATACTACAATTTAGAATTGATACCCGACTACTATTAGTAAGGACCGTCGTTGAAAGACTCAATTGAAAAATGATACCCGACTAATTTCCATTTTCTTTTTTTTTTAGGGGACAGTAATGAATCAGAAAGTGGGTTGTTTTTGTTAAGTCTGTCTATATATAAAAAGTGCCATTATTGAAATACTAAAATTTAAAAATGATAGCTGACTATTTTGTGTTTCTTTTGACAGTAATTAATCAGAAAGTGGGTTTTTTTTTTTTTTTTTTGGTAAATCTTGTGTATATATAAAAACAAACAAACCGTAATTCAAATACTCCATTGAAAAAATCAAACCCTGTTGAATTTGCTTTTTTTTTTTAAAGACAGTAATTAATCAGGAACTGGGTTGTTTTTGTTAGTGTGTAGATATAAAAACTAATCTTATTTTGAAATAATAAATGTAACAAAAAAAAATAATACCTGACTAATTTTATTTTTTGGACAAGTAATTACTAATAATTAGACACTGGGTTGTTTTTGTTTGTGCATATATATATATAGCAAAAGTAACTGGTCACGGACGAATTCTCATGAAAATGGTACTTTTCACATGATCCTTCAATTTTTTTCCCTTCTGCACCCTTAAAAGCAATTTTTGAGGATTACCTATTCATAATGGAATCTTCAGGACATTATTACTAAACTTACAACAGTAAAGTAAGTTACAACACATTAAAAAAATAGACATCTTATCAAATTTAAAAAAACTACAACTGCTTCAAATACACACACTCTCACATGAAACTACAAAGAAAATAGATATCCTACTATTACCAGAAAATGATGAACAAAATTAACTACTATGGCAGCCAATCAAGGCATTTCTTTCTCTTTGCTTTTAGCATAGAAAAAAGCCATAACCAGCAGCCGTTGGGAACTCACTCTGTGTTTTAGCATAGAAAGAAGTCTCTTTGTGTTGGCTTCTGTCACCGCCACCACCTCCTCCATCCAACATAATGTTAGGTATCTTTTCTGCGTTTATAACATAGAAAAATTTCTCTTTTGTTGGATGAAGGCCGGTGAAATGGTATATTTCTAGGAATTGACCTAGAAATAGCGACATCTCGAGGCAAACACCAGGGATGAGAAAACAACCCATTCATTTTTCAATGATCACCACAACAGATAATCTAGTTATAAGTATGGTGGCAGTACCAAAAATGCATTAATCTGAAAGAAAAACTCAAATCATCGAAGGAAGAATAATTACATGCATTGTAAAACATATCAAGATTCTATTGTCTTATTAGAGAAGAATTTGATTAAAACCTTTTAGCTATAATTAATTAATCTTGTTAAATTACTTATTCCCCCCTCCATGAAGGATTAAAATTATTCCACACAATGAAAGATTAAGAAGTAACAAATAGAAGAGCAGAGCAGGGATTCCCACTTTTTTTTACCATCTCTCTTCTGCTGCTAATTTGCTAAGAACTGTATTTGGAATTTTGGAATTGCACTCCTAGAAAGTATGGACAGGAACTGGATAAATCTACCTCCTAAAGTCTCAAAACAGATCTTGGATTATTGAAATGCCTCAATATATTATTTATATATGCCTTCGGGTAAAATAATTGTAAATAATTTGTTAGCAAGCAAATTGATTGTTGTAATAATATATATATATATATATATATATATATATATATATAGTAATAATAACAAGTCAGATGTCACATGACTTATATATAGCTTGCACTTACAAATATGTAAAATTAAGAGCGTACTAATAGCTCTAAACAAACTTTTTTTATATTTATGATAAATACTACTACAAGAGAAGGCATTCAAATCATTTTTATCTTGGATTGTCCCCATTCCCAGACCAGTTTCAACGTATGGGTCTCTTCAGTGAGGAGTTGGGACATTAGATTTAAAAAACCAACTCAAGCAAAGCATTTATCTAAAAGTTAATTGTTAGAAGAAGATCCAAAACTTTTAGACATCTACATGTCTTTAAAGTCAGCTCTCCAACTGAAAAAATCATATGGGCCTGAACTTAATTCAGATACTCCATATATTAGTAAGCTTAGCCATTTAATTTAGCCAAAGCCACAACAGCAAAATAATAATAGTAACAATTAACTTTTAGATAAATGCTTTGCTTGAGTTGGTTTTTTTAAATCTAATGTCCCAACTCCTCACCGAAGAGACTCATAGGTCAAAACTGGTCTGGGGATGGGGACAATCCAAGATAAAAATGATTTGAATGCCTTCTCTTGTAGTAGCATTTATCATAAATATAAAAAAAGCTTGTTTAGAGCTATTAGCAAGCTCTTAATTATATATATATATATATATGTTAAAATGAAGATTTGCATGGGTTAAGTATATAAAATACATATTTTGTGGGTTCATCCGTGTTAAAAACTTTTAATATTAATTTACTGACGTTTCGACCTGGTCACACAAGTCATCCACAGAGTTATAAAAGGTAGGAAAAATGGTTGTAGAGGCGCTACAATCACTGATTTGAAATAGAACATTAAAATTCCACCAATAGTAAAAATGTTACATTTAGGAATGTTTTTTAAAAAAATCTTTCCAAATAGGAGGAAGTTTGCATGTATCGTCTCGCTTATTGATACAATCTGGCCTTTTAAGTATCTTAATGGCTTCTAATTTTGCACTGGTAGAGATTATCACATCTGGATATGATCCTGGTACTAGAAAAATCAATTTTATGACCTGAATCTATAGTATGGAGTGAGAGTGCTGATGATGATGAGTGTTGTTTAACTGCATTAGCATGCTCATCTCTCCTAACACTGATGTGATGATTACTCATACCTATGTAAGAAGCTTTACAATTTTTACATGAGATTTGATAGACACCATGAGATTCAAAAGGGATTGAATCCTTAGGCTTGGTTATTATATTGCTGATCTTTTGATGAGCAGAAAATGCTGTATCTATATTATAGCATTTTAATATACGTCCGATACTGTCTGTAGTTCCTTTTACATATGGAACACAAATCCTAATAGCTGATTTATCATCTTTTTTGTTTCCTATTTTGTCTATTTTGGGCTTGAAAAAAGGCTTTTTTTTATAAATTTGTAATTATAGCTATTTGCTAATAGAACACTATTAATATGATTTATTTCTTCTTTCAGATGTGTCTCATCTGAAAGATTAATCGCTCTATTTAAAAGAGTTTTGGCTACAGAAACTATCTGAGTTGGGTGATGATGAGAATGTAAATGTAAATATCTGTCTGTGTGTGTATCCTTTCTGTAAATAGAAAAAGATAAACTATTTGGTGTTCTGGTGACTAGAACATCAAGAAAAGGGAGTTTTCCATCAGACTCTGTCTCCATTGTAAATTTAATATGAGGATGCATATTATTTAAATGTAAGAAAACATTATCTAATTTATTTTTTCCATGTTGCCATATGACAAAAGTGTCATCTATGTATCTGAGCCAAATGAGAGGTTTTAAAGATGATGATTCTAAAGCACGAGTTTCTATATATTCCATGAATAAATCAGCTATTACTCCTGAGATAGGTGAGCTCATAGGAGTACCAAAAACTTGTCTGTAATGCTGTCCATTGTATACAAAATATGTATTTAAGAGACAATGTTTAATTAAAACAATAATATGGTCTGGTAAATTGCAATGTTGTGAGATTATATTTAAAGCTTCATCAATTGGAATGTTTGTAAACAAAGACACGACATCAAAACTGACCAGAATGTTATTAGCATTAATTTTTAAACTTTTCAAGCCCAAAATAGACAAAATAGGGAACAAAAAAATGATAAATCAGCTATTAGGATTTGTGTTCCATATGTAAAAGGAACTACAGACAGTATCGGATGTATATTAAAACACTATAATATGGTGTAATGAGCACAGACGTTCGTTACATTGTTTTTTTTTATATTTATTAAACATGAAAGTAAATTAAAAAGTTCGCATTTAAAAATTTTCTTTAAGAATTAAAAATTGAAATTAAATATCATCTTAAACTCGTATATATTAAATCGCACAGATAATGAAAAATTATTAAAATAAAACTTTATTAAAGAAAGAGTATTTTAAAACAAAAACTTAAAAAGATTTAGAGATAAAAATATATCTTTGATTTGGAAAACAGGTTAATTAAAGAGAAATGGAAATGATTGTTAATTAGTTAAATGTAAACCAGCCTTGGGCATTTAAATGTAAAAACATCGGTCAGAGAGGAAAACAATAGAAACTTTTAGCAAATAAAATAAATCCATTGGGAAATCGGACCTCAACGAAAAAGGATCATCGCATCGATGACATAATGTAAATGCAATCCTTCAAATGAATATAAAAGGACATGGTTGAAAATTATTAGTGATTAGTTATTATGATTATTGCAATGTGACAGATAGATGTTAGTGCGGAGGCGCGGGAGAAGAGATTCAAGGACGCACATTTCAATCTCTTCAGTTTTGCCAAAGAAAGAAAGAGAAATGAACTATCGTTTTTCTACATTGAGGACCAGTTAAAGAAAGAACCTCCGGATGGATAAATAAATCGTCCAACAGAATATTAATCTTAGGACGACGTGGGAATTCACGTTCATGGCAAGCAACGGATAAAGATGAACTGTTTTAAACCGTAAGAACTTTATAAATAATGAACATTAAATTAAAACTTTCCATATTTAAATGATTGCAATATTATCCTATCTGACCAAGTTAATTTATTAATAATGTTGTTTGATGTATTTCTTTTATATATATATATATATATATATTTAAAATCATTTCCATTTATTTATTTATTTTTTGTTCTTTAAGTTTTATCATGATTTTTGTTTTCGTTAAACTAATTATATAAAATTAAACTTAAGTCGGGCGTGAATGGCTGTATAGATTTGTAAAGTTATATTAGGGGAGGGTAATCTTAGGTTATTTGTTTCGTGGTTAAATTGGGTCAATGGATTGGATATATTGGTGTGATTAGTAGATGTAATATTGATTCGCTACGGGCAGAATCGCTTCATACGCCGCACACTTCCATTTGCCTATGGAAGGAATTATAAGTCAGATACCGCAGTTCCTTTCTATGGAGTTTTTTGTTTTATTGCTCTTCTTTGCAGATAGATGTAATATTCCTATCTCATGAGAAGCCATTTCTTCTTATAACCTTTTATGCTGCCGTATTGTATTACATTGAATACATCGATATATCAGATGAATTGATGCCAGTTTGACTACGAATTTTAGCCTAAGGTTAAATAGGGATAGAATGTTTATTTTCAAAAGCAAATTTATGTGGTCTATTCATACTTGACCCTAAATAAAAATGCAGTAAATTTAAGTTGTTTATAGACGCTTGCATGGATTGGATCGGTTAAGTATGTTTTGGGTTTTCATATTTGATCAAAATATATAGACATTCGATAAATAATGATACCTTACGGTGAGTATCTAAAATGTATTTATTCGGATGTCTTTTAAGTTATTGGTGACAATGCAAGTATCTTATGGTGAATACTATTGGGTTACGTATAAATTTCCCTCCGCAATTGTCAGTAATCAATAATTTTGTATTTTGATCATTTATGTTTACTTTGAAATGTTTTTGACCGTGAAATCTATGTAACCGATCTATAGCAACATATTATAACAAGCTTTTATAATCCCATCTGTGCGAACTTAATTAAAATGTAAACTGATAATATAATAGAAATTAAAATGTAAATTAAAATCTAAGGTAAAGTTAAAAATAATGTTAAAATGTAAAACTAATACTAAAATAATTTTAAATCTTATATATATGTGCATAAATAAACGTTTGTGTGTTAATTACTGGCAGTGGCTTATTTTATTTATTTTTTAATGTTGAAATCTAATTAGATAAGATATTATATTATTTAATCTCTGCTATTCCACTGAGCTAGTGACATGGGCTAACGACCTGAACCAAAATATTTAAAAAAAATTTTTTTTTTTTTGACTTACGTATCTGCCTACTTTATAAATTTTTCTAGGCTCAAATGCCTAGATGGCGCCCTTGTAGTGCAGATATTGTTTTTGCGGTTAGATTTGATCTTCACTTCCATTCTGATTGGTACAAACTGGCTACCCAACTTGGGCCGATCTTTAATAAACACGAGTGCCCTGAGAATTTTAAAAGTGAATCATGCCCGTAAATTTTTTTTCTGAAATAGTATAAATAGATTTGTTGTATTGACGTGGAGTTACACTTTGAAATTTTGTCTTAAAGGTACTGCCAGTCAAAAAATTGCGCATATGTAGAGATAAATTCCAGGAATAAAAACTAATAAATAAAACATAATAATAAATATAAATCATAATTTTTTTAAAAAAAAAAAAAGTCTTGTTTAAAATCTAATCATTTAACTTGCCTAAATAATACTTAAAGGTAGGAGAAATGAAACTTGGAAGGGAGGGGGCAGAAATTTAGCTGGTAGTAAGGAATCATCAGTCAACTTTTTTTTTTATCATTATATTTGTAATTACTGTTTTGTCTTTTTAAAAAAAAAAAGTTTTGTCCTTTTGAAATTTCATATATAACAAATTTGTGTAACGTAATTACTAACACTAAGTAAATTCTTTTTTTTTTTTTTTAATGTTTTTGTTTTTTGAGGAAGTTTACTGATATGTAATGATACATAAATATGTCATTACATTAATTTAAAATAAAAACTTAAAAGTTCACAAATAAGAGTAAAAAACTAAACGCTAAAATTAAAAATGTTTGTTATACGTATATACATTCGCACAGATGCTCTTTAAAAATATTTTTTTCATAAACAAAAAAAAAAAAGTATCTGAACGTATTTTTTTTAATAAAAAATACCAGATTGAAATATAAAAATATTTTAATAAAAAAATAACATAAGTTAAAGCAAAAACAGGTATTAATTAATTCCTGTAATCTGTAAATGGAAATGATTGTTTATTAATTATCTAAAAGATGTGAAAGTAAAAAGTCAGATGAAAAGTTAGATAAGAGAAGAAAGAAATTTTAGCTTGACCAATGGAAGCACTAAGTCTTGGCTCGGACCCTAACGAAAGTGATAGACTAGTGACGTTTTGTTCATTGAATCCTTGTGGATAATATAAAAAAGGGAAATATAGTTTTTTTCTGACAGTTCTAGCGTTGTGTGTTTGAGAGATGTGGTATGACGCACATACCACACTCTCTATAGAAAAAAAAATGAAAAGACCATGATACCTTGAACCAGCTATTGCCATCTCCAGAACATTACCTTCCAATGGAGGCGTCACGGGAATTGAAAGCAGAGGCCTGGACTCTTCTACCAAAAGCTATATGAAATGAACAATTGTTAAAATCAATTAAGAACTTTCGTCAAGTTTTACAAATTGATAAACAAGCCAACTGAAATGTTAAAACGGACTCTTATCTGACTTTTGTAAGTTTTTAAATCAAATTAATAATGTTTAATTTTATATGTTTCCGATTGATAAACATCATTTCCATTTTTTTTTCTTATTGTAAAGATTATTTAAATGTATGAAATTTAAGTTGTTTATAGATGCTTGCATGGATTCGTTTGCGGTTAATTATATTTTGGTTTTCATATTTGATCAAAATATATAGACATTCGATAAATAATGATACCTTACGGTGAGTATCTAAAATGTATTTATTCGGATGTCTTTTAAGTTATTGGTGACAACGCAAGTATCTTATGGTGAATACTATTGGGTTACTTATAAGTTTCCCTCTGCGATTGTCGGTATCAATAATTTTGTATTTTGATCGTTTATGTTTATTTTGAAATGTTTTTGACCGTGGAATCTATGTAATCGATCTATACCCAACATTTTTAAACAAATCTGTGCGAACGTATTTAAATGTTAAAATTAAGTCGGGCGTGAATGGCTATATAGTTTTGTAAAGTTGTATTAAGGGAGGGTAATCTTAGGTTATTCATTTCATAGTTGAATTGGTTCAATGGATTGGATATATTTGTGTAATTAGTAGATGTAGTATGTGATCCGCTACGGGCAGGATTATAGATATATGCCACACACCCTCTGTTTGCCTATGGATGGGTTTGTAAGTCAGCAGAAGACCGCAGTCCATTCCTATGGAGTTTTCTGTTTATTGTTCTACTTGCCAACAGATGTCACATTCCTGTTGGTGGAGAGTCAATGTCTTCTCTATTTCTACTTATTGTTCAGATGTAAATTCCTGACAATATAGTATTTTGTGTTGTCATATCATGCTACATTGAATACATGAATGTATCAGATGGATTGGCGCCAATTTGGTTGCGAAATTTGTTGCCTAAGGTTAAATCAGGGAAGAATATTTTCTTTTCAAATGCAGATCTATGTAGTCTATTCATACTTGACTATCTAAATAATAATTAAACTCATTGAAACTTAGTTAAATGTAAAATTAAAAGTTAATATAAAAATCTAAAATGTTAAACTTATTCCTCAAAATTTAAATATTATTTTATATGTGCGTAAATAAATATTTTTATATGTTAATTTCTGGCAATAGCTTTTACTCTTTGATATTTAAGATATAAATTAAAATATAGATTTTTATCTCTGCGTCTCCACTGAGCTAGTGACTTGGGCTAACGATCGGAATATTTAAATAAAGTGGAATCTTAACAGCGCATATCTGCCTACTTTATAAATTTTTCTAGGCTCAAATGCCTAGATGGCGCCCTTGTAGTGCAGATATTGTTTTTGCGGTTAGATTCGATCTTCACTTTACTTAGTGTTAGTAATTACGTTACACAAATTTGTTATATATGAAATTTCAAAAGGACAAAACTTTTTTTTTTTAAAAGACAAAACAGTAATTACAAATATAATGATAAAAAAAAGTTGACTGATGATTCCTTACTACCAGCTAAATTTCTGCCCCCTCCCTTCCAAGTTTCATTTCTCCTACCTTTAAGTATTATTTAGGCAAGTTAAACGATTAGATTTTAAACAAGACTTTTTTTTTTTAAAAAAATTATGATTTATATTTATTATTATGTTTTATTTATTAGTTTTTATTCCTCGAATTTATCTCTACATATGCGCAATTTTTCGACTGGCAGTACCTTTAAGACAAAATTTCAAAGTGTAACTCCACGTCAATACAACAAATCTATTTATACTATTTCAGAAAAAAAATTTACGGGCATGATTCACTTTTAAAATTCTCAGGGCACTGGTGTTTATTAAAGATCGGCCCCACATTGGGCACCAGTTTGTACCAATCGGAATGAAAGTGAAGATCGAATCTAACCGCAAAAACAATATCTGCACTACAAGGGCCCCATCTAGGCATTTGAGCCTAGAAAAATTTATAAAGTAGGCAGATACGCGCTGTTAAGATTCCACTTTATTTAAATATTCCAATCGTTAGCCCAAGTCACTAGCTCAGTGGAGACACAGAGATAAAAATCTATATCTTAATTTATATCTTAAATATCAAAGAGTAAAGCCACTGCCAGAACTTAACATATAAAAATATTTATTTATGCACATATAAAATAATATTTAAATTTTGAGGAATAAGTTTAACATTTTAGATTTTTATATTAACTTTTAATTTTACATTTAACTAAGTTTCAATGAGTTTAATATTTTATTTAGATAGTCTAAGTATGAATAGACTACATAGATCTGCATTTGAAAAGAAAATATTCTTCCCTGATTTAACCTTAGGCAACAAATTTAGCAACCAAATTTGCACCAATCCATCTGATACATTCATGTATACAATGTAGCATGATATGACAACACAAAATACTATATTGTCAGGAATGTACATCTGAACAATAAGTAGAAATAGAGAAGACATTGACTCTCCACCAACAGGAATGGGACATCTGTTGGCAAGTAGAACAATAAACAAAAAAAACTCCATAGGAATGGACTGCGGTCTTCTGCCGACTTACAAACCCATCCATAGGCAAACAGAGGGTGTGTGGCATATATCTATAATCCTGCCTGTAGTGGACCTCATACTACATCTACTAATTACACAAATATATCCAATCCATTGAACCAATTCAACTACGAAATGAATAACCTAAGATTACCCTCCCTTAATACAACTTTACAAAACTATATAGCCATTCACGCCCGACTTAATTTTAACATTTATATATGTTCGCACAGATTTGTTTAAAAATATTGGGTATAGATCGATTACATAGATTCCACGGTCAAAAACATTTCAAAATAAACATAAACGATCAAAATACAAAATAATTGATACCAACAATCGCAGAGGGAAACTTATAAGTAACCCAATAGTATTCACCATAAGATACTTGCGTTGTCACCAATAACTTAAAAGACATCCGAATAAATACATTTTAGATACTCACCATAAGGTATCATTATTTATCGAATGTCTATATATTTTGATCAAATATGAAAACCAAAATATAATTAACCGCAAACGAATCCATGCAAGCGTCTATAAACAACTTAAATTTCATACATTCAAATAATCTTTACAATAAGAAAAAAAATGAAAATGATGTTTATCAATCGGAAAACATATAAAATTAAACATTATTAATTTGATTTAAAAACTTACAAAAGTCAGATAAGAGTCCGTTTTAACATTTCAGTTGGCTTGTTTATCAATTTGTAAAACTTGACGAAAGTTCTTAATTGATTTTAACAATTATTCATTTCATATAGATTATGGTAGAAGAGTCCAGGCCTCTGCTTTCAATTCCCGTGATGCCTCCGTTGGAAGGTAATGTTCTGGAGATGGCAATAGCTGGTTCAAGGTATCACAGTCTTTTCATTTTTTTTTATAGAGAGTGTGGTATGTGCATCATACCACATCTCTCAAACACACAATGCTGGAACTGTCAGAAAAAAACTGTATTTCCCTTTTTATATTATCCACAAGAATTCAATGAACAAAACGTCACTAGTCTATCACTTTCGTTAGGGTCCGAGCCAAGGCTTAGTGCTTCCATTGGTCAAGCTAAAATTTCTTTCTTCTCTTATCTAACTTTTCATCTGACTTTTTAATTTCACAGCTTTTAGATAATTAATAAACAATCATTTCCATTTACAGATTACAGGAATTAATTAATACCTGTTTTTACTTTAACTTACGTTATTTTTTTATTAAAATATTTTTATATTTTAATCTGGTATTTTTTTATTAAAAAAAATACGTTCAAATACTTTTTTTTTTTGTTTATGAAAAATATATTTTTAAAGAGCATCTGTGCGAATGTATATACGTATAACAAACATTTTTAATTTTAGCGTTTAGTTTTTTACTCTTATTTGTGAACTTTTAAGTTTTTATTTTAAATTAATGTAACGACATATTTATGTATCGTTACAATGGATACAGCATTTTCTGCTCATCAAAAGATCAGCAATATAATAACCAAACCTAAGGATTCAATTCCTCTTGAAACTCATGGTGTCTATCAAATCTCATGTAAAAATTGTAAAGCTTCTTACATAGGTATGAGTAATTGTCGCATCAGTGTTAGGAGAGATGAGCATGCTAATGCAGTTAAACAACACTCATCATCATCAGCACTCTCACTCCATACTATAGATTCAGGTCATAAAATTGATTTTTCTAGTACCAGGATCATATCCAGATGTGATAATCTCTACCAGTGCAAAATTAGAGAAGCCATTGAGATACTTAAAAGGCCAGATTGTATCAATAAGCGAGACGATACATGCAAACTTCCTCCTATTTGGAAAGATTTTTTTAAAAAACATTCCTAAATTTAACATTTTTACTATTGGTGGAATTTTAACGTTCTATTTCAAATCAGTGATTGTAGCGCCCCTACAACCGTTTTTTCTACCTTTTATAACTCTGTGGATGACTTGTGTGACCAGGTTGAAATGTCAGTAAATTAATATTAAAAGTTTTTAACACAGATGAACCCGCAAAATATGTATTTTATATATATATATAACAATTGTTATATTATTATATATATATATATATATATTGAAATGGAAAATATGTTACACACATTTTTGCTTCACTGTCTGGTGATTCAAAACATTGAATCAGAGGTTTAAACCCAGTTATATATGTGTAAATCACTAGAGAGTGAAAGGACACACATACAAGTGTTTTAAAACCCTCCTTTGCTTTGTGCTTTCATAAGTTAAACGTTTTATTATAAAAGAATATTTAATAATTTTAAGTCGGAAATATTTAAATTTCCATTCCCTTTAAATAATCATGTATGTGTGTTCGATATTACTAAAAATATATTTTTCGTAATTAAATATTAAATATTATGTATATTTATTTTATAGTTCGCGCGTATTTTATTTTATGATGCAATACCAAAGAAAGTTTTAGAGAGTAATTAAAATATCTCTGAAACTTATAAATAAAACAATATTCTAGATTTAATTTAAAAAAGGTAATTAATAAATTAAAATCCCTTAGCAAACATAATTGGGCAACTTACACTATTACAGAGAGCAATGCAGGAAAAAAAAAAACAATATCTGGGAGGATGATTAGAACATTTTGTATTTGAATTTTCAGCTAAGGATATGCACTGGAAAATTTTCATGTTTATATATTCATTAATCTTCTATCTATTAATTGTCATTGTAAAACATACTCCTATGATGTCAGCAAAGTTCTATATTTTGGTGCTAACTGATTAGGAAATGATTTGACAGGATAAACAAGTATGTAACATTTTTCATGCAGTTTAAAATTTTTTTGACACAAGAAGTCTTACAATGTTGCCAGTATTTTTAAAACTCAATTAATAATAGTGAGATTAAAGCTATACTTAGAAGAAACAAGTGTTTATGAATTCACAATAAAAATGTATATATCGCTTTTTATAAACAATAAATGGACCATAATTATGACATTCTCAAATTATTTCTAAGATTTATCAAAGTAAATAAATGATTTCATGTTAATTTTGTATCAATTTGAAAAGATAATTTATAAAATGTTATAAATAAGTTTCACTTGTATTATTAACGAGGGGACATATTGCTGAAAGTATAAATCAATAAATAATGATTTTTAATAAAAATCTTAAAAGATTTTAAGTAAAACGTAAAATAATATAGGTAAACTTAAAGATTCATAGATTACAAATATAAATGTGAAACCATGTCATTAAAAAACAACTTGGAAACAAAATTCTATTCATACGTTTAATAAAGGGTTAATTGTAATTAACTCTATGCTTGAGAAAGGTTTATATAATTTTGTAAATGAACCGAAAATTTTTTATTTAGTAATTTTCGGTGATTATATTAAGAAATAATCATATTCAAAAGTAATCACAAGTATTTAAAATCAATAAAAACAAAACAAAATAAAATAAAAAGAATAAAATACACACAACTTATTGTAATTAAAAATCTTTATTTTTTGACTTATATGTTAAAATTAAAAAAGTACATACAATAAATACAAAATATTATAATTTGTAAAACTAAGTATACTATTGATAACTCATTATCTTGTTAATATTTGAAGATCATTGTAAAAAAAAAAGTCGACCAGTTGATTCCTAAATAGAAAATATTCGAAATAAATACACACCCATATCTATCTGTCTGTCTGTCTGTCTGTCTGTCTGTCTGTCTGTCTGTCTGTCTGTCTGTCTGTCTGTCTGTCTATCTATCTATCTATCTATCTATCTATCTATCTATCTATCTATCTATCTATCTATCTATCTATCTATCTATCTATCTATCTATCTATCTATCTATCTATCTATCTATCTATCTATCTATCTATCTATCTATCTATCTATCTATCTATCTATCTATCTATCTATCTATCTATCTATCTATCTATCTATCTATCTATCTATCTATCTATCTATCTATCTATCTATCTATCTATCTATCTATCTATCTATCTATCTATCTATCTATCTATCTATCTATCTATCTATCTATCTATCTATCTATCTATCTATCTATCTATCTATCTATCTATCTATCTATCTATCTATCTATCTATCTATCTATCTATCTATCTATCTATCTATCTATCTATCTATCTATCTATCTATCTATCTATCTATCTATCTATCTATCTATCTATCTATCTATCTATCTATTCACTAGTAGTTATAACATGTACTGTTCTCTACTGTCAGAACTTTAGCTTTTGTAAAAGTAAAATGAATTTTATTTACATCCACATTTCCTAGATTTTATAAGAATATCTGAATTAATAAATAAACTTAATAAAATAAATGAATATCAGACACACACACATGTTAAAATCTCATTCAATATGACTAATAATTTAACTTCACCAGGTAGAATTAATTTTTAATCTTTTTAGTACATTTATGAGTAAACACAAAATATTAAACATGAACTTAATTATTAACCATACTGAAGATGCTTTGTTAATATTTCCGTGTTTGATGTTTATTCCTATTAAGATCATTTGTCAATTTATCTATCCATAAAGATCTGGAAATTGTGAATGCAAATTGAATTTATTTTACATTTACACATTTGATAAGATTATATAACTGATGTGTTGAGAATTTGTAGAGTCCACATTGCGTATATGTAAACACCAGAATGACCAAACTGTCATTCTGGTAGCAACAAAGTGACTTGAGAAGAAGTGGTAGTATTGTGTGGTTGAAATGTTCCAAGATCACAGTGTGATTCTCATGTGTGAGTTGTTGAACAAGAACAAAGATTGCTGAGGTAGCTGCTTGATGATTGTTAAGATTGTCATCAGTAAGGTCCCATAGATCTTGAAGAAGCTTGGCTTGGCATACTTGTGGTGTCACTGAGTTAGGGTTATTTGGCAGAGTGGTAGATGCAGTCTGGCATAGAAAATAATATTTGTTTGCTGTATTGATAGGGAATTTGTCATGGCATGAGGGTTAATAAAGGATGACTCTATAATGCCATTGGTATTAGAAAGAGCAGTGTTGATAGACTTGATTGTACAGGTGAATTGATAGGGGGATCCATGTTTGACATTAACTTTGGAGCAATTGCTATATGTTAAGTCTTTAGTGGTTTCAGGGATGGATGAAGGAATTTCTAAGTTATGCTTAGATGCAATAGGATGATTTTTGTCTTTGGTAGATGAGGAATTTTTAGATTTTCCCATTGTACTTGGAGTGGCATTATGATTGGTCATGTTGTTCTTTTTGATTTGCTTTTTACTTTTGATATAGCAAGCCTCAGCCTAAAAAGGAAGAAACTCCAGAGGGCAAGGAGATGGAGACTTTGAAATAGGTTCTTTGGTGATGGTGTTTTTAGTTAGGTTTTGTTTGAAATTTGATTTAGATAAAATTTTTGGTAATTTTTGAAGACTTTAGTTCACGTAGTTTAGTTTTTTGCACATTTTTGCCACTAGGGGCAGCAGTCACCTTTAAATCATTTGATAGAATGAAAAGTAACACAAAGAAAACAATTTTGAAATGGAAAAGTTAAATATGCCTGGGTCTCATTTTATGTGGTAGATAGGTTCCTCAGAAAATGTGCACAAAAGAAATCACACAAAAATAGACTTAACTTACCTTGAAAAATGGGGGATACATACCGTAATTTTTCAAAAATCACATAAAAGCAAAGCAACAATGTAAAATTACTTTAAAATTCGCATAAAAAAAATAAGAAAATAAAATATGACTAATTAAAAAAATTGATAAGACAAACTTATTTAATTTTATTCAAAACAATATATTTTTATGCGTAATTTACATTTTTTTCATATATATATATATATGGTATTTTAATCATTATTGCTATTTGAGACATCACATAAGTCATGATGTGATGTGATGTGATGTACTGTAGCTTCTCCTTAAACAAAGTCAAGAGGAAATACAGCTAAAACATTTTCCAATCACTGTTGATCCTTCCCATATTGCTAAGTGATCTAAAATTGAAATTTTTGTTTCCAAAGGAATTCATTTTCTTGGGTGTATTTTCCTCTTCATTAGGGTAAACTAAAAGTTTAAAATAAAAATAAGAACTTACACTTATGATAATAAAAAGACACTGACTCACCACTGTTGGGCAAAATTTAATTAAAACAATTAAAAATTAAATTCTTATTTTTGTCTTTAATTTTTTAATTTTCAATTCCGTTTAAAAATCAATTTTCATTGTTTCACATCACACTAATTTCAGATCATGTTACATAATTTTTAAATTGTTAATTACAATTAAAAATCACATTTTAATTGTCAAATTTAATTGTGCCCACCACTGTTACTCACCTTTTAAAAATAAACTTGCAGACACTAAATGATTAATTGATTACATACTCTTTTTTAAAAAAGCAAAAATAGAATGTGATTTAAAATGCAAAAACAACAATATGCATAGTATAGGCCTCTATAACGTTTGAACAGAAAAACATTATAATCTTGTAAAATTTAATGTGTATATATACATAATGGGGAAATCCTGATTTTAAGTAAAATATGAACTTCTTTATTGTATAAAATCTATTACAGTACTATTATAAAGCTCTGAAAATATTGAAATTATAAGATGGAAGTCGAAATCTGATAATACGCTATTACTTTAAATATGATGTGTGAGTGCATGAAATTTATATTATTTAAAGTAATAGCACATTATTGGAGCTGATCTTCTGATCTAATAATTTTTATCACATAAAAGAAAACTGCATACAAAGGATATTAAGAAGAAACATGAATCGCATAACTTCAAAATCGCATTAAATAAATCCACATAAAATGAGACCCGTGTGTATATTGATGTAAAAGCAAAAAAAAAAAAGACACTGGAAAAATTGTTTTTGATAATTTTAGTTAAGGAATAAGAAAATTGAGTGGAATCTTAGGCGATTAGCTACCCCAGAAGAAGGGAGTGTCTGAAAAAAAGATAGTTAAAAGTGACCTAAATAACTGAAACAACCCACAAAAAACTTTACAAACAAGTTCTGAGTGACAGGGGGAAATGGAATAGGAAAAAAAAATTAAGAATCTAAGAGGGAATAAAACCTTTTATGGTCCATAAAAGTCAAACTACCCACAAAACGGGAGGGGGGAGATTAGATTGTTAATTGTTAATAAGCACAATGTAGACACAGAAATTATGTTAAAAATACACTAAAACTGAGATTATGTGAATGAAAAAGCACATTAACAGCAAAATAAGACCTTTAAATGGTCAAATAAATATAAAAGATACCTTTAACTGCTGCAAAACCAACTTTTCAGAGCCATTCTGTGAGAGTTGTAAAGGAGTTGACCAACCAGTAACAGATAACATTAATATTTATTTAGATTATTAAACAAACAAACAAACAATATTTTGTAATATTGCAGTTCTGTGTGGTAAGAGGTACCTTCTGCAACCTATATTTCAGCCATTCTAGTCCCATGAACAGAGTTGACATCAGTGTGTGTTGAGATTTTTTCCAGAAAAATACTAAGAAATGAAATTTTTTGTAAAAAAAAAAAAAAGTAAACAAAATCAATAATTTTGAACGATAAAGAAATATAAATTGTAAGAGTTTTATAAGCGCTTAACCTATTTTTTTTTATATGAATTCGTAAAACAAAACAAAGGATTCTCAAAAAGAAAGAAATTCTAACAATTTCATTACAGCTTTTCATGTAGGCGGAAAAAAAAGTTTAGATAAATTATTAATCAACTTTTTTTTTGTAAATACACATAACAAAAAAAGGAAACAAAAGAAATCAAACAATTCAGAAGAGCAAAGAAATATAAATTATAAGACTTTTATTAATTACTGCTTTTCATGCAGGTGAAAAAAATTGTAGAAAAATATTCATCAACCTATACTTTTTGATAAATACACCAAACAGAACAATAAAACAGCGAAAGCATTCAATTCGGTGGTGGGCAGATTCCAAATTGTCATAATTTTGGACTATTTCCAAATACAAAAAAAGCACACACACAATGAAATTATGGAAACAAAATCAAAATAGAAAAACTACTTACACTCATTAAATTTAAATCAAATGAACTGAATGCAAAAAAATAATAAAGTATGTTTTAAAAAACAACAACAACATGTTTTCCAAGCATATTTTGAAAAAGACAATGTTTTTGCAACTGACATCTATAAATAATGCAAAATAATAACAATCAAAGCACGTTTTAAAACATCTAAATCACCTTTTCAGATCTTTTTCAATATACATCGCATGATTTATTTTCTTTCAAATTGATATCATCGCAAGATTACAATGGTTGTGAAAAGTCTCCTATCTCTTCTATATTGCAGGATTAATACTCAAGTACCAGATTATTTTATATTCAGTTCAGGAAAAAATATATGTATATATATTGTAACTCTCATGTCTGAGTTTACAGGCATTATTTTTATGTGAATATTTTTGTTTATTTTGTATAACAAAATATTAAAAATTAAATATATAAATTATAATTTAAAGTATTTTTTAAAATGATAACAATAAATGTAAAACTAAAATATATTATACTTTTTTTTAAAAAAATAACTATTTTAAATAAAAGAAACATTGCTCAAGAGACCAATAGCAAATGATTGAGGGGGGGGGGAGTAAAACACTAAAATCTAATCATCAGCGCTTCAAAAAAGGAGTGAATGATTGTTACTTTTTCATTGTATCTTTTACTGTATAAAAGTTAATAAAATTTGTAAGGATTATATAAGTGAATATGCATTTAATGGAGTAGAGAACCTTCCAGGATGATTTCGCTAATCTTTTCAGCATTATTGCTGAATATGGAACTGTAAACAAAGAAATATCTTAAAATTAACTTTGATCCTGCCGACCTGTTCATCACTATTCAATGCTAAAGAAATATTTGACATTTATTTACTACCAGAAGAAAACTAGCCATCTAAAGTGATTATCCCAGAGAAATGTACTTCTATAAGTAGTCTTGAATCCATCCATTTTAAATGCTTAGAAGTAAATTGCAATGAAAATTCTCTTAGAAAAAATGCCATGGAATGATGTTAGCATTGCATAGCAGATAGTTAAAATTGATGATTTCAGTGGCATATTCTCATATTTATGGAGACAAAAATATATGAGAGATAACAAAGACATTAATGTAATTAACTGACCTTTCTATAACTATTCACAATGAGTTATTATAAACAACAAATATTTTTTTTTCTCACCCATGATACAAATATTTTTTATTATTGTTGTATAATTCTATTTTTTTGTTGTTTGCCATTTCTTATTTGAATCCAAGCTGATTGTATATTTTGTTAATGTAATAAAGTTTTAGGTGGAGGGGGGTGAACTTGTTTCTAGGTATGTTTAATTTAATTTTTGCTTGTGACTATTACAGATTTGCCAATTAAAAATAAGTTGTATATAGTCACTCTACCATGAACACTAGATGGAGCTAACCAATGGCTCTAAACAAGCTTTGTTTTTATAAGTGCCAAAAGAGAAAGAATTCAAAATCTCTATCATTGACCCTACCTTCAGATCAATTGGCTTCAACCTTATGCTCACCTCAGTGGAGGGCTGGGTCTCTAGAAACTAGATCTAAAATACTAACTCAAAAGTCAGCACTTATAAAACAGGTTTCTATCAATTTGAAAGTTTGAACTTTTCAGACATGTAAATGGGAAGGTATTTTGTTTGGTTTATATAGGTGGTCTAAATTTCACTTGAAAATATCTCTTTATTAATATATTAAACCATGGTTGTGGATAAATTTTAGTGTTTAGCTTTCTAGGCTAGTATTGCAATGTTATATGAATTTTGATTTTATTTATTTTTTAGTATTTATGTCCATCCTTATATCACTTCAATTTTTCACAATCGTTTTAGCATAAACAGAAAAGCAATTCACATTCAATTTTGAGAGCCGAGAAATAATTGTTGCTATATTGCCAGTATTTGAAATAAAATTAATGGACATTAAAATATGGACTGAAGATTTTTATATTAATTAAGACAATGGATTCAAAAAGCAAGTTTTAAGCAAAGAAACAAGAAAAATTAAGGTTTCATTCTTTATTTTTATTTTAATGAACTGTAAATGCTTTTTAATGCAATGATAATCAAATTGAGATGACAGCATATTTTAAAAAATCATCATCATCATTATTCTCATCTATTATCAATTCATTGTAAGATAAAGTTACCACCAAGTTTAATCCATCTTCTTTGATATCTAGCATCTCTTAACCATTTTAACCAGCTAACTTTCTTACTTCATCCATCTCACACGTGGTCTGTTTCTAGGTCTTTTACAAACTCTTGAAATCTAGCTTAAGATTTCAACTGTCCACCTATTATTCCTTCTTCTAATAATATGCTCAGCCCAACTTGACTTCAGAAGTTTAATTTTTTCAATAATACCAGTAACACCTCTTTGTTCTCTCACCCATGTATTTAGTTTTTAATCTCTTTTTGCTAATCCTAAACACATATCTCCATATTTAATTAAATAGTTTGAAGTCTTTATATTGCTCTTCTGTTAAGTATGCAACCCTCAGATCCATAATTAAGAACTGATAATATGCATTTATTAAAAATCTTCCTTTTCAAACACATAGTACCATATATGTCACATTATTCCAAACTATTTCAATATGATTTGACATGCAGCCCATTAACCCTATTCAGCAGGACTACCCGAAAATATTGCATTGTTATAATACATCACTTCAATTTTTTGATATCCTTTTTTTGAATTCATTTTTTTTACAAGAATGCTACTAATATTCAAATGTAAAAAAATAATAATTGTAAATTAAAAAATGTCCATTCAATAGAAGTAGTTTAAAATATGGTTACAGTATTTTTGTTTTTAGTAAGACAGAAGTATAAAAAGCAATTTTTAGATAAACAATCCAAAGGGAATTTATGATTTTATCTTTTGTTCTTTTTTTTTAATTTTTATTAACTGTAAATAGTCCTAAATTTTTTTTCTCAAATTAAATGAAAGTCTGTGTTTACAAATATCATTCCAGCTATTGCACATGGGTCAAAACTATATGATTTGAAATATAGGCTGCTAAATTACATTGTTATTGAATTGTAACATGTACAAAATTTGATGAAAATCGTGGTAGAAATAGGTTAAAAAATAATTACAAGATTCAACCCAAATAGACAGAAATATTAAGTTATTTAAATGTGTTTAAAAGGCAACAATTTACCCATGAAATTTTGACTGAGACAAAATAATATATGAGGAAGAAATATAAAAATATTCAAAATGATCCATCATGAAGTGAATATTTGGAATTCTGCAAAATAATATGAAAAAGACTTAATAATGTTGTAAGAAAATATAACTATTAATTGGAAAAGAAAGCTATAGAAGAAATAAAAAGCATCAAAAATACAAACGAATTTCAAAGATTTGATGGAAATTGTTTCCGCCATAAAAATTAAAAAGCATTATTAAGAAAAGACATGCCATAATGAAATATATGAAAGACTTCTACAAAGAATTGCATAAAAATAAAGAACGAAAAAACAAAGTAACTCCTACAATGACACTATCTATTAAATTACCAAGTATATTAAATGCAAATGTTATATATGCAATTAAAACATCTATGAAGAAAAAATACAGGAAATGATGAATTATTATTGATATATTAAAATGAGGACATAAATATATAAAAAAACTGTTGCGCAAGGATACTTACCAAATATCAAAAGGATAAAGATATAAAAGAATATTAGAAGAATGAATTAGCAATATTGATAGTTAAACAACTTGTTAAAGAAGATAACAAAAAATTTAGAACTTCTTGAATTATATTAGTTTTATATAAAATCTTTACCAAGATAATTACAACGTCATTACAGCAAACTTTGGGCACAAATCAAGCAAAACAGAAACATAATGGATTAAATGCAATTTTAATTCAGTGAATCAGAACCAAATATTGGTCAAAATACGAAAGAAGCGATTAAATTTTATAGTGGCACAAAGAAGATAAACATTGGAAAGGAATCCAGGAGAATACTACTACTTCTTGAAAATGTTTTACAGAAGTTTTATAAAAAAAATATTTAGTGGAACAAAATTAAAAGCTAAGAGAATAATAACATATATGGATTTTGTTTAAGTTGTCTACATTCCTATGGTGTAGTTGTTTTTGGAGACAATACTCTAAAGCTTAAGAAAATATTGCGAAAAGTTATCAAATAAAAGAAACAAATTAGAATTAAAGATGTTAATGTTCAATAGATTTTTTGGACGAAAAAAATAAAAATTGATAACCAAAAATTAAAAGATAGTAATTACAAATTGCAAATATAATGAAATAAAGAACAAATATAGAAACTTCAGACTACTTAATGGAGAGTGAAGGTATTTGTGTTGAGGGCAACATAAAAGAATATAAAACAAAATATATTGGTGAAGAACAAATGGATCTGAAGGATATCATAAAAATAATTTCAAGGATTTAAAAAAAACTGAATGAATAATATGGCAAAACAGATGGCCAGTTAAAGATTTAAACTGGATTACAAGAGATTTAAAGGCCTAGAAAAAAATGACAAGTAAAATAGATGGATGAAGTGCAAACATTTGATAATATGACGATAAGCTAAAGAGTGGATAAGCTGGATTAAACACAGAATTAAATGAATATTATTTGACAAGGTTGAAATTGACATTATGAATTAAAGGTTTAATTTGTTTATAGTTACACAACGTTGGACAGTTATTCTAAGCTCAATAAAAATTATACAAAATTAATAAACCTTGTATAAAGTTTGGGTTGAAGATAAATGGAAATAAATTTAAATAAAAAAATAAGAGAAAAGATTAAAAATAAGTAATGGAAAGAAATATATAGAGCAGGTTAATACTTTTAATTATTTGGGAAACTATATGTGGAACTAATTATAAAGATATTAGAAAAAAAATTGCAATGACTAAAATAATAAGAGATGCAAGATTATTTTGCATTAAAACTAGACTTAAGAAAAAAATTTCTTAGTTGATTTGAAATATTGCTTACATGGAGCAGAAACACGGACAAATAGACAAAATACTTATATTTTATTTAATGTATGTAAGCTAAAATTTTAAGTAAACGCATACGCATTTTTTTATGGTTACAACAATCATTTATATATATATTATCCTTCTCTCACTCTTTCTATCTGTCTCTCGCACGCGCACAAAATCATATATATGAAAATAAACACTAGTGAGAATGATTGCAAGTTTATCCACTATATTTAATTTTGCATTATTATTAAATTTTAAAAGCGTTTTTTTTTCCTACGATAAAATGTTTTAAAAGCATTTAGACGCGCTAAAATAAATAGAGTTCATACATATAAATCATTCTCACTAGTATTTCTCTTTATATGTATGAATGCACACACACACAGATATAATACATTTAATTATGCATTAATAGTGCATTTAATATATTTACCTTTTAAACTTACTTTTTGTTTAAATATTTATAGTGGCTAAGGCATTGTTTTTACATATGCTGCTATTAGGGAAATGTTTCTGAATACATTCATCGACAAATGGCCCATTCTAAAATCAATAATTATTGCGTGTGAATATATATACAAACACATACAAATATAATATTTAATATAGCAAAACAAGTACTAAATATTATCATTCTTTTATATGTACGTGCATATGCTTTACTAAGTTGGGTTTGTTTTTCTTTCTTTTCTTTATTTTATTTGATTTAATATATTTTCGGTGACCTGCATCATAATCAACCCTCTCTTCCTCCTGTTTCGTAAAGTATATGCACCTACGCAAAAGAATTACATATATAACATTGAAAGAAAAATTAATATTACTATGCATTATAAGTAAAATATTTTTTAAATAGTCAACTTACTTTTTAGCATTATCCTCATACCGGTAATTGCAGGGCAGTGAGGGTTTAACATTGACTTTTGGATTGCTATTATAAACTTCTCAGATGTTTGAGAAGCCTTTTAGACCCTGATTACTTACCAGATTAAAAATTAGGCAGGTGTTTTCATTTTTGTATTTTTTCTAAATTAAACTAAGTGGAATTTATTGCATTCTATTTAAAATATTAGCTTTGAGTTTAACTGCTACCCCAATGTATATATAGTTATATCAGTTTGATTTACAAGTTTCAACAAATCTGCATCCGCAACATTGTCACGAACTAAATCAGATAAAATACATTGATGATTAATCATTTATTCTTCTGTAGATTATATGTTAAATATCAATTAAAAATAAATATAATTGCTTTTTTAATCAAAAATAAACATATGGAATAATTCAATTCTCTCTTCCCTTTTCCATGCGTAATGTTTTCCTAGATATCTTTAAAGCTTTCACTCTACCAGACATCTTGAAATTTATAAATAAGAACATGTGAAAAGGAAAAAATGATAACACAAGTGTTCAGCTAGAAGCTTAGCAGTTAGCACTCTTCAATTGTCCCAAACACAATCTCTTATGTCATCTTTAGATCAACATTTACTTATAGCAAATTATAATACTTTTATATAAAAGTATCAAATTGTTTGCAGTCACAGAAATATAACAAACCACTCCAGATAAACATGGTAACAACTACTATTAATTATTTGTTAGTCTAGAGATTATAAAATCATTCCAATGCCAGGTTTAAACTTTAAATCTCAGTTAAAAATTAAATATCCATTTCTAATTAAGCATAAACGTGGGAGTAATTTAACTTCCTTTTTTCATAAGTAATATTATTTTTAAGTTATATAATTTTTTTTCTCAGATATCTTTATTCATATTTAAAGTTTACAATGGATGTACTAAATACACACGCATAATTTATATATATATATATTAAATCACGTGGGTTCTCTGAAATAAGGAATCTCTGTCATTATGCCCAGAGAAACCAGTTACCACCTTCCTATCCATCTCAGCACAACAAGGCAGTCAAGCTAATATGGCTAAGAAATGCAGCATTGCCCTCTGTAAAATAAATATATACATATATTAGAGGCTGGCTATTTTGAAATACACAGTCGAATATATTTATATATTTATTTTACAGAGGGTGGTACTGAATTTCTTAGCCATATAGGGTAATTTAATATTTAGATACTTATTTCAATTTAGCATTAAACACTGGGATTATTTTACATATATAGGTATGGGTGAGTGTATTTCATTGTTTGCAAAAACCATTTTAAATTCTTGAATAGAGTTACATCAACCATGTTATAATATTTGTCATGAATGTTACCACTTTTTGATATCTATGTTATACAATTATCCATAAACACTTTTTGTTTTAAGAAATCAACTTTACTATTCACTTTTTGCAACTATTCTTTATAAATGTAGTTCATTTTTTATATATAAAAAGAAATAAATAAACTCTTTATTAACTACTAACATTGTAATAAATTTTTAGTCCATCTTACTTTTGTTCCTCTTCATATTAATTCCATTAAATATTATTTTTATTATTTTTTTTAAGTGTCATAGCATCAGTCGAGACGTGAACCTGCAACCTGGGCAACTGCCTGCAAGTGCAAGGCAGTCGCGCTGACCTCTCGACCACCAATGCAAGACTTAAATATTATTTTTACCAATCTAATTTGTATATTGTACATCATTTAAATGTTTTCAATTTTTTTTTCATCTTTTAGATTAGAACACACCTAGTCTTACACCCCTTGAAAGATTTCAAGTTGTTACCTTCATTTAGCCACTCACTACATAACCACTTTCTGAATTGTTCTAAAATATCTATGACCATTATCAAGTATAAAGAGCCTCAGTTTTAAATAATAAAGCAGTTTAACAGCATGTTTTCCTAAATTACTTGATATACCTCGTATTTATTATATGAAAGACACCATGTGGTAACATCTCTACGTTTTTTGTTCAAAACTACAGTTTCAAAAGTGGAGATGTGATTATCTGACATAAATACATTTTTTTAATAAATAAAAGGCAAAATAGCCTTTTTAATAATTAACTTATTGTAAGGCAAAGACTTAAGTGATCCCTCACAGAGAAATAAAGAAGGCAATACTTATCCAGTTTGGATTGCTGAATAATGAATGTTTGAGTGATATTTCATATAATAGCTAAGTATCATTTACTGAACAATGTTAAATTGTTAAATGAGCTAGCTGTTGGACAGCTACTTGAGAGAAAAATCTTAAGACTTTGGAAAGGATATCAATTGGTCTGGTTTGAATTTCAGCATGGATGCATGACAGATAATGCCTCAATTCTGCAGCAAGAAACCCTTTATTATAAATGCTTATATGTATCAACAACAACAACAACAACAACAACAATCATTATCAATTCACTGCAGGATCAAGTTCAATCCATCTCCGATCTTTAGCTTGTCTTCTCCACATCACCCCTGCACACTTTCTCATATATATATATGTTAATAAATGTTATATATAGAGTAAGTTAAAAACAAACCCTTAACAAGCTTCAAAAATACCCTCAACCTCAGACAGCGGTTTCTGCCTTTAGCGTCATCAGTGAGGTGCTAGGGAATAAAAATACTAGAATGAGTCTAGCATTTTATCAATGCCTAACTATTGAGAAGAAAATCTGAAACTTTCAGACATTTAAATGTCCAAAAATCTAGCTATCTAACTCAAATAGCAGTATGGGACTGAACTAAGTTCAGATACACCATATATTAATAGCTCTAGCAATATAAAATCGCCAAAGCCTTAATAGCAAAAAACTAAAATTAAATTGACAAAAAATCAAGTCAGATGACCTAATTTTAATAAAGCTCGCATTTACAAATGTTATATATAGAGTAAGTTAAAAACAAACCCTTAACAAGCTTCAAAAATACCCTCAACCTCAGACCGGGGTTTCTGCCTCTAGCGTCATCAGTGAGGTGATAGGGAATAAAAATACTAAAACGAGTCTAGCATTTTATCAATGCCTAATTTAATTTTAATTTAATTTTAGTTTTTTGCTATTAAGGCTTTGGCGATTTTATATTGCTAGAGCTATGAATATATGGTGTATCTGAACTTAGTTCAGTCCCATACTGCTATTTGAGTTAGGTAGCTGGATTTTTGGACATTTAAATATCTGAAAGTTTCAGATTTTCTTCTCAATAGTTAGACATTGATAAAATGCTAGACTCGTTCTAGTATTTTTATTCCCTAGCACCTCACTGATGATGCTAGAGGCAGAAACCGCGGTCTGAGGTTGAGGGTATTTTTGAAGCTTGTTAAGGGTTTGTTTTTAACGTACTCTATATATAACATTTGTAAATGCAAGCTTTATTAAAATTAGGTCATCTGACTTGATTTTTTGTCAAATGTTAATAAATAAAAATGATTGCTAAATTTTTAAATAATAAGATTGTAATTAAAAATTTTCATTGGTTTAAATATATTCTTATATGCACAAAAATGTTAATATATATATGTAAATATAATAAATGTGTACTTATATATAAATTTTTGCCAATTTTTTTTTTGACACAGTTTAAATTAAATTTTATTAATGTTATTTTTATAAAAAGGTCTCTTCTATTTTTAAATGTAGTCAGTTTCTGTATATATTTTTCAATAGCAATGAATTCAAACGTGGATTTCTTATCCAATAATTATTTTCGTATTATACACAGCATAACCACAGAAAATAAGACTAGTTCTTTCTCCAAGCTGCTTACAGCAACAACTTTGAATCAGTACATGTATAATATCATAATTTAGTTATTCATGTATAAAATATCTGGATCACATGTTACAATATGGAATATGATTATGTTTTATATCTTAGCCCAATTATATTCAAGGCTTTCCCTGTTATTACAAAATATTCCAAAACCAAAACATTTTTGTGTCTCATTGATTCACTATCATTGCAATCTTAATTATTCGAAGCATTTCATTTATTAGTTTTGCCCAATTTAAAACAAAATGTAATGTACTTTTCCATCTTGGGTTAAGTAAAAAAACACCCTTTCACAATTCATGTTGTAACTTGTTATTTAGACATGATATAGTATTAAACGTTTTGTGGTAAATAGATAAACTGTGTTGCTACATAAAAATGTGTTGATTCAGAAACATCACTACTGGATCTTTTAAGTGAATAACTATTTCATTAGATAGAATCATGTATTAATTATGAAAATAAATAAATAGATGTTAAAAAAAGCAGTAGAAATGATAAAATTTTAAAAACCTGTAAATATGATATATATATAAATAATGTATGGATATTTTTTATCTATCTGGGATTGCAATTTTCAAAGTTATTTGTTAATTTTTTTTCAAATGCTATAATTTTGTTGGATCTGTAGTAAAAAAAATTGAATAAATGACTTTACTTTTTAACTAAAGTTATAGGCATTCAGTGGTAATATATCTCTAGAAATCAATTGAGTACAGAGTCTAAATGATCAAAGAAACATTGATATTGAGCTCAAGATATCTTAAGAAATATAAGAGTTGAAATCAAAGAGCTAATTATAATACATTAAAGTCTTTAAATTTATCCAAAATTGACCAATTTATATGCAATATCTCAAGGTCAGAATGAAACTTCATAAATATGTACTTTCTTGGTATTTATAATATAAACTGGTTACAAATATTGTCTACATAAAATATAAGTAGTGTTTATATTGCAAAAAAATCATACACATTGTAACAGTCAGAAAACGTGTGACTCATAAACATAGTGCAGAATTCGACCACCACAGAGAACAGCAGCACCATTGAGGTAGCGAAGCCACCCGTGGTACTGAGTTCGAACATAGTTTATCGGTTCCACAATACAATCCACGAAACAATGCATCTGATGCGACATTAGTAAATATTTTTTTAGGCATGGTGGTCAGGGATATGCAAGAGATTCATGATTTTATTTTCGAGTTAGCCAATAATCAAACTAATATTAGTTAAACATTCATATTTATATAATCTAGGAAATATTATATAGAATGGGTATCAAATAAATGAAATGTAACTGCAGACGTATAGTTTAAAATTATTTATTAACACATTTTAATAAGATCATTTACTAATAATATTTTATGGATAAAAGCTTCAGTAGCGGGATTTGTGACATGATTATATTTTAAAGAATACATTTATTTAATTGTTTACAAAAGGGATTCATTTATTTGAAGGCATAATCTAGCTACCTAAAATTCTTGAGTAAGTATTTCTAATGCATGCCTGGAGGGATTTATACCTTTGTAATGCAAGAGTCTAAAATAAGGTTTATAAGAGTAGCGGCAGACATATATTTATTTAATTAAAATATTTATTTATAACTAAGGGAAAACATTTATTTGAGAGTGAATTATGAAGATAATGCAGAGGCGGAGTGATATATAGAATAATAAAATTAAGTAAAGGAACACATGGTATGCTTTAGAAAGGTGATATGGAATGACAGTATATCGAAACTGCAATGCCATGAATGAGTTTATAAGAATGTCGGGCTGGTCTCTGCCATCGGCCCGATGAAGTAAGGTGTCACATAAGCATAACCAGGGACAAGCAGTCCATGTCACAGTTTGCCGGCTGGCTGCATGACATTGTCAAGTCCTACAGGAGCACCCATTATGTCCGCTTGTGTAGGACGACTGGGGTTAATTTCCACCCTGAAGAATCCGGAAATTTCACGGTGGAATGGGTCATCAAGTCTCTAAAATGTAACACATGTATAATGTATAAACGATTATGATAAGATTTAAATAGATTTCTAACTCGGCCCTACATTATCAATATTTACTAAAGAATGTTGGTGACTCTCAAAGAAATGTAATTTTCTAAAATGATTCATTAAGATTTAATAAACACAAAACATATATAAACTGGGAATTATTACAACTAATATGCCAGCCATTTGTGAAATAGTAGACCCTGCATTACAATAAATGATGCATTGAATGCGTGTCGATTTATATGAAAGTTATATGAAAGTTAAGTTATTTATGAAAGTAAATATTAATGAAAATTTGACACACATTCACTGTTTCAAGCAATCATAGATTTAAACTTTGAAAATTGAGAAAATTATGAGCATGCAATAATTAAATAATAAATATAGATAAAATGTAGCTTTTAGAAATACGCACCCAAGAAAGATAGAGTGAGGTAAGCTAGATTATTAGAGAAATTTGCACATTAAATTAATTATTCAATTTTAGTTATACAAATGATAGTTTTTACATTTTATAATTTAGATAAGTAATATGAAGAAGAGCTATAGCATATTATTAGAGTACTCTAGAGTTTGAACATGGACAGGTACCTGTTTTATAAGAAGTTTTCCGAGTCCATTGGCTTAGTAGCAAATAGTTCATGAGTGGTAATTCTTTCTTGTATTTAGATGTTTCATTTACTTTAACAGCAGCAGCAGCAGCTTTCTCATTTATTTCAGGCAGCAGATCTTCATGGTGAATTTATGATGGGCAATGGAAAGTTCAGCATCTGATAGGCCATCTCCCAATGGAGAATAATCTAGGTACTTTTATTCGGTCATACCTTGGCAGGAACAATTTATTTTTATATTTTGGAGACTCTCAGTGATCGAGAGCAAAGCTAAAGTTCAACTGAATGTCTCCAGCAAGTCTAAGATGGCCTCTTTTCTTATCTCTTATCTCACATTTTTGTTAATGTATTTTAGGATATACTTAATCTGCCCTGAGGATAATCAATGCATTTTGCTGGTTTTAATTAGAAAGAAAACTGCCGTTCTATTGTTTACATTTACTAATTACATTTTGGGGAATTTTTCTTTAATTAATCTATTATCTATCACTGACCGATGCTTTTAAAATTTCAAAGACAAAAAGGGAAGCTAAGATTATTTTAACTTTTAATTAAATATTACATCAGATTTTTTTAGAATTATTATTAAACGAAATTTAAACAAAGCAATAAATACAAACTTTATAATCCAAAATAAATGATTAAAATTATACAAAATTATATAACTAAAAGAAATCTAAATTATATTATTTTATCCCTATTTATTGTCTTTAATTTGAGATCGAAATGTGTGTGTGTTTATGTTGAATTCTACATATATTTATACATTTTTAATATTGCTACACACACAATTCGATAAATTTGGGTGGGATAGACTGGTCAGTGAGAGATGACAGAAAAAGGTAAAACTTAAGATTCGAATACGAATCTTACTGTTTCAACATGTTATCCAACTATTGATTGAAATTTCCATTATCCCAAAAAATTTAAAAAAAATGATTTTTAATATTTTATAAGAAATAAATTAGTTGGAACTATATTTACAAACAAAATTAAATGAATAAAATACTCAGAAATTGCTTATACACATGGGTCTCATTTTATGTGGTAGATAGGTTCCTCAGAAAATATGCACAAAAGAAATCGCATAAAAGCAAAACAAGAAGGAAAAATTACTTTAAAATTCACATTAAAAAAATAAGGAAATAAAGTATGATTAATAAAAAATTTCAAATATTTGAAGAAAAAAAATAAGATAAACTTTTTTTAATTTTTTTATTAACTACAGTATTTAATTTTACATTTTTCATACATATTTTAATCATTAATGGTTGTTTGACTATTTGACAATATGCGTTCGTTTGGTAAATGTTAAGAAATCAGATCCATCATATGATGTACAACTAGCACCACTTTCAGTCTTGAGCTGTGTTAATGATTTTTTGTTTCTATATTTAAAAAAATGAGATTGTAATAAAAATAAAAATATTATCATTAGAAAGATCATTTTCAGTTTATAAATTCAATAAAATCTTCGTTATTATTTATTTTAAAAATCTAAAAAATTATTTATTTCTGTTATAATTAAGAAAATACATTTTAAAAGTTTAAATTTTTTGTTTATTTATTGCGATATTTTTATATGTAAATATAAATATATTATTATTATTTACTCATTAGTATAAGTAGGTTATTACATAGAAGCTAATATTCTAAATGCAGCTTCAGGCCATATTCACATAAGCTGCTAATATAACGTTATATTTTTGAGAAAAAAAAGTATTTCAAGTCAAAATAAGTCATTAATAATTTAAATTTCTTGATATCTAATAAATATAGTGAAATATGAAAGATATTAAGAAGAAACACGAATTGCATAACTTCAAAATTGCATTAAAATAATCCGCATAAAACGAGACCCAGGTGTAAATTAATATGTTTAATTTTAGTGTTACATCTGCTCTACTTTTTATCTTAGCAGAGTTTTGGTTTATAATGAGAAGTTAAAAGATCTATTCTTAAAATTTACAAAACTCACACATCTGAAAAATCATAAAAACAGATTTCAGATTAATATCAGTGTTTTATTCAGATATTATAGTTTCCAAGTAGCCATAAAATGGTTAACAAATTATATTATCTAGAAATGGTGTAATTTAGTTTCATAAAAATTTGATTCCTAAAACTAAATTAATTAATATAGGTAAAAGAGACAATAAATTGAAAGTGATAGATAAAAAAATGTTAAAACATTATAATAGTTAAGTCAAAATGAAATTAATTAATTGATGATAAAAATAGATAAATGTTAGAACAGTAATTAAATAGCTAACAAATTGTTAATAAGAAATAAGATTTATGACACAATAAAATTAGAATAAAAAGACATAACTAGGAAAATAAAAAAATGCTTTGCAGATGAGAAGTGATAAAATAAACCCAGAAAGCAAATAGTTAACATATACAAGATTAAAAGCAAAAAATATAGTAAAAAATAAAACAAAAAATGAGCATTTATTTAAGAAAATTATGAATGGAAGATTTTTTATATGACAAACTATAAGGTAATAAATAATAATGATACAATTTTTAAACAATTTTTAAACTGTTGACAGAACTTTCACTCTTCATCAGAAATGTCTTTAAACTTTTATATTTAATTTTTTATTAGTAATTGTTTTTATTTAATCTCCAGCATTCATCAGGAATCTTTTTAAGATTAAACAAATTTCTAAGAAAGCTGCAAGTTCACTGGAAACAGGAGAAAAAAAAATTAAAGTGCTTGAAAAAGTGTAAAAAAAGAAAAGCTACTGTATTACATTGAACAATAAAGAAATCGTTTTAATATTATAAACATTGATAAATGATTTTAAAGAAATTGGAGTTCAAACTTTTTGAAAGAAAACACTTGGAGAGGATGATTTGAAAAGTAAAATTTTATTTTCTGCTTTAACAGTGTGATACCAGGTGGCATAACACAAGCTTTTTAATCTGAAAAATATGGGAATAACTTAGAGTGAAGAATGGAAAAAAAAGATTATGTGGCTAACAGATTTTTCTGGGCATAATGAATGAGAGATTTCTGACACGATAAAGGAGAAGCCATAGTGCATCACATCGCATCACATCCAGAATGCTTTTCTTACCTGATATTTCATTAAGAATCAATCATTAAAAAACAATATGAATTTTTTTTTATAAATTAAAGAGTTAAATTTATAAATATCTTTAATTTTTTAAGAGCAAACAGTGAGCCATGAGCTCATGATTATTTGTTTTATTAGCTCAGATTTTGTACAAAAGTCACAGACGATGATTTATATGGTTAATTGTAAGAAAAGATTGTTATTAAAAATAGTGATATAAATTTTTTAGCAACAATTAATTGATTGCATTAGGCTTGTAAATCTCAAAACTTACAGATCATGTGATCTATCCATTCCAAACCTCGAATTGTATATCAAAAATTTAAAATCATTATAATTTGGGATTTAAAAATTCAAATGTATTGTTTGCAACTTGATGCAACCTAATTTCTTTTTGATAAAAGTTTTTATTTCTGTTTTGGGAATTCATATAATAAATTTATTTTTCATAGTATTGACATAGTACTAGTAGTACAAATTATTCAGAATATTAAGGATAGGTTTCAGTGATAATGACGATTTGGCACTATAATTAGTATTTTACAATGAATAATATTGATTTCTCCTTTCATTTATATTTATTTGTAATTCAAATTTGGAGATGTTTGTTCATCTGCATAATAAAGTAGTTTCTTAAATTAATTATTGTTGCTGCTCTATTTAGATTGTAATTATGCATGTATTTTTATTTAAATTAATCCATTTAAATATTTTATTTGTTAAATAATTAATTGTACCCTGTAAATCATACCTCGTTGACCTCCATACACCCTGGATAAACGTTTGTGGACTATAGAAATGCCAAATTATTTTTTACTGTTTCAATAAACCAATTTATATTCCAGATTGTTTTTAACATGCTTATAGGAGTGTTTGTGCTGCACTAATATGGTTGATATATTATCTCTAGACTTTTAATCAGATTTAATATTGTTGGTTGAATATGAAAATAACATACCCAGTTTAAAGTATTTAGACATGGCAATCCACATAAACAAAAATAAGAGTATTATAAAATGGTCCACAGTCTAAAATGTCAATGCCTCTCAGATTAGCAGAATTCAGAGTATTTCTTAAGAGAAATTTAATGCTTTGTAAATACAAAGCAGACAAAAAACAACATAGCTAAATAAGTATATGATCTATGTAGTATAAGTTATAATAAAAAATTCTGATGAATATTATCAAACAATTTTATAGAAATACAAAGCATTCATCATTAGATTTATGATATGGATGGCTGAAGATTTGGAGAGAGAAGAAGATTGAAGATTGTCCATTAAATTTTAAAGATTTGCTATCTTAATAAAAACAGCATTGATTTTATATATATATATATATATATATATGGGAAATAATGATCTGGACAATCTGATGAGTGCTGGTACAGCATAAAGTACATATATTGGAGATCATTTATCTTTTTCATATATGTGTGGTCATGTGTATTGATTCTATAGGATAGAGTGGATAGAAGTAGGGAGCTTGAAAGTCAAAGTTCAAATCCCTTCTAATATATATATATATGACAATAGATGGCGTTCTACCATAAACACCGTCAAGCATGTTTGTTTACATAAACGTCAGAGCAAGCATTCACTATCTCTAACTTAATTTCCACCTTCAGATCATGATTTCAAGCTATTTGCTATCATCAGTGAAGGACAGCATTTGTCCTTCACTGATGATAGCAAATAGCTTAAAATCATGATCTGAAGGTGGAAATTAAGTTAGAGATAGTGAATGCTTGCTCTGATGTTTATGTAAACAAACATGCTTGATGGTGTTTTTGGTAGAACAACATCTATTGTCATAAATACAAGTGTTAGCAAGTTTTAACTTGTGTTTTTGTTTTTCATATATATATAATAAATAAAATGTCTGTTAATTAAAAACAAAATTGTAATTATAATTTAAATAATAAATTTAACGGTTTACAAACTATTACAAACAATCCTTAAATCCACAGAAATACTTTCGGTTAATTTCTTAAACCTGCCTCAACTGCCATTAAATTGAATTTAATGGCAGTTGAGGCAGGTTTAAGAAATTACTTCTGCAGATTTAAGAAATGCTTAATGGTAGTTGAGGCAAGTTTAAGAAATTAACCGAAAGTACTTCTGCGGATTTAAGGATTGTTTGTAATAGTTTGTAAACCATTAAATTTATTATTTCAATTATATATATATATAAGAATAAATGTGTAATGGCCTGACAATTCTTAATATGTAATACTAAATCCATTACGCTTTCTCAAAATTTTTCCACAATGAATTTTTTGATAGTTTTGCATCCTTCAAATATAGCCGCAATCAAATCAGACAGTGGTGAGAATTGAATTGTGTTCACTTGAGAATACTGTTGCGAGTCAATGGGCATAGTATTTTGTTATGTAATCATAGGATATATCACCCTCTAGGTGGCCTGTTACAGCTCTAAACAACACTGTTGTAGTGTTAGCCATAAGTTAGGCCGCTAAAACAGTATATTGATGTGTGTTGTATGAAAAACAATGCCATCAAGCGTTAGATTCAGTATTCATTCTATTACCCTTTAAGATTACAATATATATATATCAATGCCACTCTTACATTTCAAAGGTATAGTTGCAGAGAATGGGGGTAATATAAAATAAGTTCTTGCTAAAAAAAATAAAAAACACTTCTAATATAATTTGTAGAATATATTTATTTGTAAATACAGTTTTTAGAATGAATTAATTTGCATTTCAAAATATAATAAATACTTATTTAACCTAAAAGTAGGGACTTTCCCTAATCACAATTATGTCAACAGCCTCACTTTCGCTCCCAGATAATGCGCATTACTAAACATTTATACCGTTAGAAATTATCATAAAGATTATTATATACAAACATATAGACTAATTAGTTCAATTCCACTTCGTATTTTTTCATGAGTAATATCTTAACTATATTTTAAAATTCCAATTTCACCACGGACACGTCATTCATGTGATTTCACATATGGTAAATTCCGAAGTTATAAGTATATTTAAAATATTTATTTACATAAACATTCGCTTGGAAATTTAATATTTTTAATTTAAATTTTATTTTTTTTTGTACAATATTAAATTTTTAGTTTGTAATATTTATAAAAAGATTTTGTTAAAAGAAAAATTTCTTTTAGCTTTATTTATTTATTTTTTGATTATTCTTTGTCAGACATTACTACAAGACTTATTTCCCCCGAGAGTGCGTTTGGTTGCGCAGTCTTTTGTCTTCAATTTTTAATAAACAGTTTACATGACAGATTTAAATGAAATATTTATTGATTTTTTTTTCTGTGCTAAAAATACAAATAAATGCAAAAAAAGTTTAAATCTTTAAATCAGCAATATTCGATCAAAAATTTATATTTTATCCTCAATACATCTTTCTTATATAATTTTGAAAACTCTTTATACATATCCATATCTTCAAAAATAATGCAAAAAATCAAAAGATAATTTATATAATTTTAAAATATGGTATATAGAGTTTTTAAGAAACGCATAATGCAGAAGTAGCGCACCCGCCTGCCATGTATACAAAACGTGGTACCAACGGGGTTAAGTGCATTTCAAGAGACTTAGAAAATATTCTCAGATAGCTGGCCCATTGCCAACAAATCTAACCGTTAATCCTCTAACATTAGTCAGCAAGTAGATGTTTATTTATTTTTAATTAAAGGATTAAATAAGAATGGAAACCTGATCAAATCAGCTTAAATCATCATTTCCTGATAAGCACTTGGAGCAGCGTTGCCATTAAATAGGATAATTATTAATTATTAAAATGGTCATTTTTCTTTTACATAAATGTAATTTAAAACAGTTTACTTCCCGTTATATACAAATAAACACAAAAACTTATAAGTAAAGTTTAAAAGAGAAGTTATAAATAATAAAAAACTAGAAGAAGCATTCTACATTAATGGAAATATTAATGCTACAAATAGAAAAGACACTTGCTTTGATATATCGAAGAAATGGACCACGTAACACGTGCTAATTTAAATATCTTTTCATATATTTTATTATATATTTTTAAGAAAGGTATGATTATGAGGCATGGATCCTCGAAAACGTTCATATTATTATTATTATTATTATTATTTATAACTTCGCTTTTTAACTTTACTTATAAGTTTTTGTGTTTATAAATGTAATTTATAAACTCTTTCATTATCACAGTTTAAAGCTTATTTTGCTATTGATAGACTATTTGCTGCTTCCAAATATAGCCGAGTTTTAATAAAAATAAAGGAAACAACAACAATGTTAAAAAAAGAAGAGTAAGATACAAATATCACATTGGTATGAGTTTAGTATAATCATCATTCAAAAGATATAAACAATAAGCAAAAAAGAAACAAACAGTACACTTAACTATATTACCTTGTGTTTGACAAATCCATTTTCACTAATTATAAAATCATAGTTTAAATTTATCAACAATGAATACCAAAGTTTTACAAATTAAAATTGTACAGCACTCAATATAATAGTTTGGTTTTATTTATTTTCTATATAAATCTACAAATATAGTAAACAAATCATCATGTAAACCCTTAGATGATTCTTACTGCATGGCTTGTTATTAAGCAATAAATAAATTAGAGATAAGTAATGACATTAGAAGAAAGTCAAGCAAGCAAATACTTATTTAGGAATGTATACTTCATACATCGCTGACCTATTTACAACTCGTGATTTAAATACAGGTAGAATTTAAAAATTATTTTTTAAGTCGTTAAAAATTTACTAATAAATTTGGGACCCCCCCCCCATAAAACTCGTTATTCATTAACTAAGATAGCCAGTTGTAGTATATAAATTAGGGGTTGACAATCTTTTTTAGTGATGGCCCAACTCAAACTTATCTGACATATACACGAGCACCATTATTTTTAAGAGTTCAAAATAAGAGAATATAAAAAAAATGATTGTTGTTGATAATATATCAAGAGTTTTCAATAAAGTCAGCATTTGTATAACATCTACATAATATTACTTTATAAATATGCTAAATGATTTATTATGGATAAAACCGATTATCTATAGTTTAGGGCATCTGAGCCTGGAAATCTTGGAGATGTAGAATGGCTCTATTCTAACAATGTAAGCTTATAGCTCACTACAAAAAAACCCCAAAAACAGTGAAACATTTTATCAAAGATCTGCATATATTATTATAACTGGAATAATGCCATCATAAAGAGACATTCTATCCATAGGAATTATAAGTGACATATACTGGTTCAATATCAGATATCATCTTTTTTAAATAGAAACCAATAAGCATATTTTACTAAAGACCAATTTATTATACATACTTTGAAAATTTTCATGGGCTAAATTATGGATTTTTAAGGATTGGAATTGATCCACAGGTTGACAATTACTTATCCCTGATGTAAGTAAATACATAACTATTTTTAGACAGAGAATAAAACAAAAGAAAAAAACACAAAAATCAATCAGAAAGTATCAATTGATTATCCTGACATGTTTAATATCTGTTTCTTGTTATTCCTGCACATAACGATCTTTGCTTTGTAGATGGCTATTTAATGTTACTTTGCCTTTTACTCTCTCTTTTTCTTTTTATATACCTTTTGTTATAATAAGTTTTCTTTTAGACAATAACTTCATAGTTTCTTCCACATTATTATTCCCATCTCAAATCATATCTTTTATCCAGACAATTTGTTTCTTTGCTTTTAATGGATAATGTAGTTTAACTTTAATAATACTCCTTTTAGGACTTGATTCTTGATTATCTAATAAATTTACTCTGCTTAAATATTATACAAAAGTTTGTTTGTTCATTCAACTACATCTTTTCCAATCTTCATTTCTTTTACAATCTTCTACAAATCTACACCATTAACAATATTTATTAATACTGTGACCAAACTTTAGTATTATTATCTGAATAATTTTTATCATACTTAGTAGTTTTTGTTTTTGCAATTAACCTCAATATGGTCATTTTTTAAAACTGTCTTTATAAATTTCTAATATCTTAAATCATCACCAAGTATTAAAGGGATGAAATTTTCGTTAATCAATATTTTCCAGAATACACATGTTGCTAAACGTTATATAAAGCTCTTTTTTTACTTACAAAACTTTCTTGATAACAAACTATATACAAATATTAGCATATTTCCAGTAGTATAAAATCATGTTACATAGGCAAAAAGATGATGAAAATGCAACCGTAATGTTATCACAATAAATTGCTTAACTCCAAAGAAGTGTGCTTCAAAATTGAAGAATGGATGTTCTAATATTATATAATCATGATAACTAATTTTATATAAAGCTTCAAATAGATGACTAACTTTCTATTTTAATAAATTTTTAAAAAAAGTCTCACTACCATAGTTTCATCTATTAACAAATAAATCTTCTCAAACTCACACATATATAAAATATTATATATTATCTAAAAACAAATTTATACTAAAATTTTCTCACAACCATGGTTTCATTTAATAACAAATAGACTGGCTCAGGTGAAAATCAACTAATTATAAACACACACGCACCTATATATATAGTATTAAATTTTAGTGTTAAAGTTGGTTGCCTTGACAACAGTTTTAAATTGTTGAATGTTATTGCTATTGGGATTGTATAGATGGTGCCTTAATTATATATATATATATAATAGAAATAGCCTTCTTATAAATCATTTTATAAACCGCATATTTTTAGTAACAAATAAAGTTTTCATGATTCTGACGGCATCAAATTTAAGATTTATCATCAAGTTTCTTTGACTCATCAGTCTTGTGAAAATTTTCTTTGATATTAAAGTTGGGTGTTTTTTGAAGTGATTTATGGGGAATCTACTTCTATTATATATATATATATTTACAAGCATAAAGCTAAACTAGTCAATATAAAATCAAAACTACCCCAAATCTAAAATTAAACCAGACCAGCATAAAAATAATATTAAAACACAACCTAAGGTTTCACTGCTACAAGCAGACTTCTCAAGTGTAAAGAACTACAAAAAACCACACATTATATATAATATTAAAAACTACCCACAAATCCATTCACTTCCCATCCACCCTTAATATTAAAAGAACTCTTAAATAAGTTAATTGCTTCAGAATAATAAATTTTCAATAATAAAGACTCTTTAATTCTTCTTTTGATTTCATTTCTCTCAAAGAAGACAACCTTAGCTTCATCAAAATCAATAGTGTGGCCTGTATCTTTTTCATGGACATACAAAGCAGAACTAAGATATCTATTTTTAACTCTACTTTTATGAACCTTTATTCTTTCATTTAAACTCAAACTACTCTGACCTATGTAAACCTTCTTACAAAATAAACAAGGAATAAAATATACCCAGGAATAGTCTTTCTATCAAAAACTTCTTTTGTATTATTTAATAAATTATTCAATGTAACACCCCTTTTCCAAGCAATTTTCTTATTTCCAAACAATTTACTATTTCTACACAATTTTATAAGAAGACAATTTAAATGGCAAAGAAATAAAATCATATTTTTCTTTAACCTTTACATCCTTACAAATATTACTATTAAATAAAATACTTTTAACAAATTTATCAGAGTATCCAACACTCAAATAATCTTTATAAAATTGATATTTCTGAAACAAAGCTACCCCACTAGAATTATTTAATTTAATATTCCTATGACAATAATTCCTTAAAGCAGCTACTTTATGAGATACAGACTGATAGCTATCAGGTTTAATTATAGATCTTAATTCTTTACTTTTAACTAAATGACTGCACAATAAACAATTAGTTTCTATATTTCTAATCACCAAAAGATCTAAAAATTTTAACTTACCAAAATCTAACCCCCCTCCTTCTAACACAAATTTTATAGAAGGATCACTCATTTACAAATTCCTTCAATTTATCATTCTCAACTACAAATAAACAATCATCAACATATCTGACAAATAATTTTACATATAAACAATTCTTTTTAATAATAATTTCCTCTTCCATAAAACTAATATAAACTGAACATACTAAAGGAGAAATAATATAACCTATTATCCACCCTTCCTTAATCTTATAAAAATTACCTCTATAAGTAAAATACATAGAATCTTCCAATAACAAAAGCAAATCTTTAATTACCTTAATTTTATTTTTTGATAAAGAACTTTTCTTAATCAATACAGACAAAAGAACATCAATACTGCTTAACCTATTAACAGACTGATACATATTTTCAATATCTAAACTTCCAAATACCCAATTACTTTCCATTTTAAAATTATTAATCTTATCAAAAGCCTCAAAAGAAGAAGAAACTGTGTACTGACCAAAATCAACAAATTGTTTTAAAAAATTATTCAAGAATCTAGAAATACCCTCTACAACACTACCTGTAAAATCAAAAATAAATCTTAAAGGAAAACCATCTTTATGAGTTTTAATATTCACAAACATCTTAGCTGATGTAAAATCATTAGGATAGCATTTTAAATAATCTACTCTATTAAAAATTTTTAAATTAACCATTTTCTTCATAATATCTATCAATTTTCTTTTAATCAAATTACCTGGATTTTTATCTAACAACATATATTTACCATTATTTAATTCTCTATCCATTTTCTCTTTGAAATCATCTCCTTTCATAATAACAAACCTACCAGCTTTGTCTTCACGAGAAATGATTACATCATTAGCAATTAACCTATTTTTAAGATGTTTAATCTCAGCAGGATTAATAACAAATTTTTTTCTTTCCTTTTTAAACTTTTATTCAAAATCGATTGAATACCAACTTTCTGCTCATCACTCAAATTACTAGATTCAATAGACGAAATTGTATCAAAAACTATATTTTTTGAATGAAATGGAACAAAATTAGGGCCTTTACCAAGAATATCTAATTCTCTATCATTTAACTTCAAATCCGTAAGATTAACAACTCTATCCTCAGAAACCTTATTCTCATACCCTTTATCACTACAATAAACTTTATTAACTTTCCCAAACAACCACTTTAATTTTCTTTCATATTTTTTACAATAGAAATTTGACCTATTCTGTCTAAATTGTCTCATAAAAAAATTCAAAATTGCATAATTAAAATCTTGCCTCCTTTCTAAATAATATCTATTCCTTTTATATAGATAAATAAATTTATAAAACCTTACAAAAGTATCTTTTAAAAAACTATTCAATATATATGTTTGTAACTTAAAAACTAAATTTTTATTTTGAATCAACTTTTTATTTTTACTAAAATTAATAACACAACACCTAGGAAAAACACTAAATTCCCTACATTTTTTAAGAAAATAAATCTGCCAACGTAAAGACTCTATCTTATCACTCAATTTAGACAAATTTTTAATCCTTCTAATATCATTAAATGGAAAATTATTAAAAATTAAACTCCACAAACCCATACTAAATACCCAAATTACCAATA
>JAQFVV010006359.1:643467-868715 GCA_028023455.1 Epiperipatus broadwayi | reverse complement strand
AACCAAAAATCATCATCACAATTTTTATATAACCATAAAAGAAGCTGTAGGGCATCCAAGTTCAAACCCTTCCAGATCAAAAGTTCTAAAAGCTTTAAACAGAGAAAGAATGGGTCTACAATTACATGATTTACTTGTTTGTGTGTTGATAGAAAGGTAATACACACATTTAAACTATTTAATATTTAAATTTTCTGTTAAAAAGCAAAGTTATAATGCATACATATAGGCAATGTATGTGTAAATTATTTATTTGTTTTATATTTCAAATATTCAACATTGTAACTTTCTTTAAAACTAAGCTATGCTTGATCAATTCTAACATTTTATTCTATACTTCTATTTTGCTTTTCTTTAATTATAATTGGGATTTAAAAGTTACAGACTTAATTAAATAATTGGGTTATAATTACTAAGCTAGCAATCATTATTATTTAAGGATAGTTTATGAATGATTTGAAAGAATGAAGGATGTGTGTACATTACATACAAAAATTTTACATTTCCTAAATATTGAAAAAAAGGAAGTATTAAATCTGTTAAATTATTTTTTTTGTACAATTGTTTGTTAAAAGAGGAAATCTGTTTAATCAGATATCAATCTTTGTAGCAATTTTTTTTTGTAAATGATTGTTTCACTTTGGAATCTTATAATGGGTGAAAACTCTAAAAATTAAATTGTCTTATCAAGATCTAAAGAAGGAAGCTCAAAGATTTGAAGTGTTACCTGGATGTTAAAAAAAAAAAAAAAACAAAAGAAAGGAAATAAGAATTGAGTCTATTTTTTTTTTTAAAACAAAAGTGTCTGAAAAAAAGGATTGAACTTTTCAGTTGAAAAATAATATAGTTGAAAATAAATTAGAGATCTAATTAAAACAAATTTGTCCAAAAATAGCAAGTGATGCTATCTCTGATTGGTTAAGTTAGCTAAAAATTGGATATAAAAAGCTGTCTTTGATTATTGTTATTATTGTGATTGATTCAGATTATTAAACTATAATATTGAACGTTGAAAATAAAAAAAAATGGCTTGCTAGAAAAATTATATGTATATTCCATTTGCCCGACCATCTGGGGAAGCTGCACATCACATAGGAAAGGAAAGATGTGTCTAAATAATATTCTACACCTTTCAACTGACCAGATAAATAAGATGTTTTTTTAATAGAAGGAAGAAAGCATTCACCTACATTCAAAGAAGATGAATTAATCTACTGAGAAATATTAATCATCAAGTCCAATTAATTGTTACAACAACTGATTTTAAACTCAAGAAAATTTACAAATGGGAAAACAACTGCTGTATTTCATCCACATGCTTGACAGGAAGAGAAGAAAAATTAATATAATGATTTCCAAATTGTCCACTAAAGCAAATAACCTCAATAGAGTCATCATCATTAAATAGTTATACACCTCAAGAAAGAGATTGTTCCCACATAGTAGCTGCAGAAATATAGACAAGTTTGAACCCTTGGAAAATTCGCCACAAACAAAAGATCGGTAATATGACTTTTTATATCTATTTTCTTTATGATATCAGTCTTAAGAAACATTTTAGCAATAAAGTGGTATATTTTATTTAAAGAACTTTAAAGACTATTCAGATCGATTAAAACAAGAATGTCTTACTAAAAATAACTTTGAGCTTCATAAATGATCTTGAATGTATAAAATGATTTGATTATTAATTTTACAATATTAATATGTAAAACAATTTTTTTTTTTATTTTTTTTTATGGTATTATGATTTTAGTTTTAACTAATATATTATTATTTTGGTTTTAAATAATATTTTGTTATCATGGGATAAAACACACACATACATAATGATATTTTATATGTGTATAATTGTGAGTGAATGTAAAATAGTGAGTAGTATTAGAATATTAGATTATTTTGTTTCAAGTTAAGTATAGCGTTTCAGAGGTAGAAGAGAGGGGGGAGATAATGATTTAAAACTATTTTCTAAAACTTGCTCTTTTCAATTTTACTAACATTTTTTTTTTTACATTCTATTTACATGTTGGATTTTTAAAGTATGTGTGCTAATGAGCAGATAATATTTTTTTTTTTTTTTAATACTTTTCTCATGGAGTGAAAATCATGGTCAATGTGACGTCCAACTTAATACAAAATACATTTGAAGGGAAAGGGGGAAGAACTTAAAATTAATCTGAGGAGTGTTATATAATCAATTATTATTATTATTCATGTCAATTTTCATATTTATCTAGAAATTTTTATGTATATGTTAGAAATGTAGTAATAAATATTAGTTTGTTTTATTAAACGAGGCGTATATATTTCATTAATTGTAGTCTTTGTTAAGTGTGATTATTCATCATCATCAATGGTTGAATATTAGTTATTTAAGATATAAGTAAATATGCTAAAATTAAGCAATAATTATGAATTTCTTTATAAAAATTAGTTTTATGTTTAGGCTTAGTCCTAGAGCTGTAATTGAAACTCTTGTCATTATCGTTATTATTATCATCATCATCATCATCATCAACGCTTTAATTAATGAGCTGTTTAACTGTTTAAAGGCCATAAATAAATATTGATTTTATAATATTTAGTGATCTCTTAGTATTATTATAACCACGTCCCATCATCTATTTCATGCAAGGATGAGTGAATTGCCATCCTAAATTATTTATATATAATCTGAGCTAGTAAACTTACAAAACTATTGAAACACATTTGTTATGCTAAGATCTGAGAAATGATTTATGTCTAATATACTCCACTTTGGTTTAAAGATGTTTTACTTTTACCTAACTATTAGTGCTTATAGTGATATGGCTCAAAAAGCAAAATCTCTCATTTTTTTAGAAATAAAGTACCAAAAAGGGATTCAAACCCGGTACATGTGAAAGGTTATCAGATATAACCGTGTCTAGATTCAGATAATCTAGTGGCGCCCTGCTAGACCATATTCACTTAGTATTTGTTTAAACATGCACTTAACATCAAACCAAGAAATGAAAGTGGATAAAACCTACTGCCTGTATACCTGAGTTATATATTTATTGAATTACTAGTGTACTCACTTCACGTGATTTCATATAATACTGGTTATTAACAATTTCCCCATAATTCTTGATAGTGTTATATATTTGAACCTTTACTTAGTAATATCTTTTTTTTGACTCATTTATTTATGTTACAATGGACACCCAACTGGGGCCTGATATTTTACCATATACCTGAAAAAGAGAGTCTATAGAGTGATGGGAGATGTGTGGTTAAAAATAGAGAAATTTTTTTTAGTAAAATTTTTTTTTTTTTTTCAGTAAAAATTTTTTTTGTCTTACAAAATTTTCTTGGCCAAACAGTCTTATTTTAAATGATGATGTTTAATATGATTTAATTTTTCATTGATGATGATAAAATGGGTACAGCCATAAAACAGCGTAGTTTTTTTTTATCAATTTTGAAAATAGAGATGAATATCACAACTTAAGACAAAGGTAAAATAAATAATAGATTTTTTTGTGGAACATTAAAATAATTTATTGCCAGATAGGATAGGCATAGTAATAGTGATGAATTATGGAATAGTAGTCTCATGTGTGTTTGGGGAGTTCATTTTGTAAAAAGTCTATGATTTTAGAGGTTTGATTGGATGGTTGATCGTTGGAGTTTGGTTGGTTAGATTGCTGTTTTGATGATGAGTGGAGAGTTTTGTCATTGCCTTGAGAATGCTGTGTATTTCGTGTAACTTATGAATGATCAAACCCATTCACTACTCCAACCCAATTTATATGTTATCTTTATTTTATCATGAGGCAGTAACAGCAGACCTGCCATGATACCAGCCTATAAGTCTCCAAGAGAGAGAGCATGGCATAATTTTCCAATCAAGTTATATGTTATTCTTATTTGATCATGAAGCAGTTAACAGTAGTCCTGCCATGATATCAGCCTATAAGTCTCCAAGAGAGAGAGAGCAAGGTTTCGTTTTTGTAGTCTATAATAAGCAGGGCATTCCTTGATACTTGCCACATAAGACTCCAAGAGAGAGAGCAAGGCATTGTTTATCTACTTTAGCCCCTAAGACTTAAAATACATCTTTTATTGCAACAGAGTTTGTTTCATTCAATCAAGGGTTGTGGTAGTTAATAGTGATCGAATTGGGATGATCTTCTGAGTGCTCGTGATGCATTGTGTGATTATAGTGCTGTGACTGAATTCTTTTATTTATCTCAAGATTGTGAACTGCTAGTCATTCTGTGGACTGTCAATATCTGTCGGATTTCTGGGAGAATGGATGAATGTATAATTTGGGCTATTACAGACAGACATGCACTATATAGATTATTGTTGTGTAGTTCATCAAATAAGGATATTAAAATATATTTTTTTTGTTGTATTTGTAATGCATAATAAGGTGAAAATCAAATCAGTCAGTTGATCAGAATAGGTGTCAGACAGGGAGAAGATGTGTGGATTTTTGATGGTCAGGGAAGTACAGATGGGATATACATAGTTTTATAACATGAGTGAACTAAATTATAGTATGGAAGAGGTTATGGAAGAGGAAGGTGCCCCAATACCAGGAATTAGTGATCGTTTTCATACTGAAGAAGAGGATGGGGAGGTTTTCTTAAAAACACAAAAGGAAAGAGAGGAAGTAGAGGAAGATGCCTTTAATGTTAGTAGCAGTAATACGGCCTCAAGTGTGGAAGTAGATGAGGAGTCAGAAGTGGGCCAGGCTCAAATAGCAAAGATGGCACCATCAGACATGGACATGATAATGCAGATGCTCAGAAGTATGAGAGAAGATAGTAAGCAAAGTACGGTCAATCTAGAACAACTTGAGAAAAATATAGAAAGTCTAAGAGAAGATAGTAAGCAAGGGATGGTAAATCTAGAACAAAAGATAGAGAAAAATAATAAAAGTATGGTAAATCTAGAACAAAAGATAGAGAAAAATATAGAAAGTCTAAGAGAGGATAGTAAGAAAAGTATGGAAAGTCTAGGACAAAGGATATGTCAATCCATAGAGAGCATAATAGAAGGTAGTCAAAGATCACTAGTGTTAAAAGATAAGCTAGATTGTCAGACTACTGATAATAGAGAAAGGAGCGAGAGATTAGAGGAAGAAATAGGTAAATCAGCTAATATACTGATAGAGGAGAGTAGATCACAAGAAGTGGAAAGGCCAATAGTAGCCATAAAATCTAATCTCTCAGTAAAAAGAATACATGAGGTGATGGACAGAGAGCAGATTGGGATAGATCATGAAGTGAAAAGAAGGAAAAGAGAGTTGGAGGAAAAACTTCATGCATCCGATAAGATGATTAAGTTAAGAGAGGCAACAGGGGAGATGAAACCAGATATTTTAGAAAGAGAACAAAAGTTTCAACAGTCTGTAGTTCTCAATCTAGTAACAAACCAGCATGTGTGGTTTCAAAAATCTGTCTTCTTAAATAGATTGGAGATACCTTATATATGGTATAGAGAGACAATCTCTCTGAAAAATGTAAATGTCCAAATCTCTCTGAAAAATTCAACTGCTCTGGAAAAGTCAAAAATAAGTTATATCTGGTACAGAGAAGCAATCTCTCTGAAAAATGTAAATGTCCAGTGTGTATCAGACAGAGAATCAATTTCTCTGAAAAATGTAAATGCTCTGTTAAATTTAAGTGTGCCTTATATTTGGTACAAAGAATCAACCTTTTTAGAGAGTTTAAAAATAAATTATACGTGGCTCAGAGAATCATCCTCTCTGAAAGATTTAAAAATAAATTATATATGGTACCAAGAGTCAACCTTTCTAGAAAATTTAAAAATAAATTATACATGGCCCAGAGAATCAATCTCTCTGGAAGATTTAAGGATGAATTATATATGGTACAGAGAGTCAATCTTTCTAGAAAGTTTAAAAATAAAGTATGTATGGTATAGAGAGTCAATCTCTCCGAAAAACTTCAAGGCATATTATGTATGGTACCAAGAGTCCATATTTCTAAATGGAGTTTGTAATAGGAGGTTATATAAAATAATTCCTCCAGATATGTTTTATAAATATCCAGTCAAGATGAAAAATGGAAATATTAAAAAGGGACTGAATGTACATATGCAATTTTATGCAGACCATGATATTATTTGAAAAGAAAAAAAAAAAAAGCCATTTCAAATTACTAAAAAAAAAAAAAAAATAGGAGAGAATGCCTTTATGCTTGCTGCTCTTGATGGGAATAAGGGGACCTATAATGCTAGGAGTTTGATCCCTTATACTTCAGCAGAATAGCCTGGCAAAGATCTCCAAATAAATTACTTTTCGGTTTTTTAATGAAAAATATATTTAGCAGTAGTTAATTTTTTATATATATTATAAGTGTTTATTATTATTAGTGTATTTATTAGTTAAGATTTTTTTTTTTAAAAATATAGTTAAAACAAAAGTGCTGATGATTTTATCCGAAGGGGGAGAAAGTTGTGCCATTACAATTTGGTCACTAGCCAAATTTATAGTAATGTGCATGTAGAAAAGGTAAACCAAAAATCATCATCACAATTTTTATATAACCATAAAAGAAGCTGTAGGGCATCCAAGTTCAAACCCTTCCAGATCAAAAGTTCTAAAAGCTTTAAACAGAGAAAGAATGGGTCCACAATTACATGCTTTACTTGTTTGTGTGTTGATAGAAAGGTAATACACACATTTAAACTATTTAATATTTAAATTTTCTGTTAAAAAGCAAAGTTATAATGCATACATATAGGCAATGTATGTGTAAATTATTTATTTGTTTTATATTTCAAATATTCAACATTGTAACTTTCTTTAAAACTAAGCTATGCTTGATCAATTCTAACATTTTATTCTATACTTCTATTTTGCTTTTCTTTAATTATAATTGGGATTTAAAAGTTACAGACTTAATTAAATAATTGGGTTATAATTACTAAGCTAGCAATCATATTATTTAAGGATAGTTTATGAATGATTTGAAAGAATGAAGGATGTGTGTACATTACATACAAAAATTTTACATTTCCTAAATATTGAAAAAAAAGGAAGTATTAAATCTGTTAAATTATTTTTCTTGTACAATTGTTTGTTAAAAGAGGAAATCTGTTTAATCAGATATCAATCTTTGTAGCAATTTTTTTTTTGTAAATGATTGTTTCACTTTGGAATCTTATAATGGGTGAAAACTCTAAAAATTAAATTGTCTTATCAAGATCTAAAGAAGGAAGCTCAAAGATTTGAAGTGTTACCTGGATGTTAAAAAGAAAAAAAAAACAAAAGAAAGGAAATAAGAATTGAGTCTATTTTTTTTTTTAAAACAAAAGTGTCTGGAAAAAGGATTGAACTTTTCAGTTGAAAAATAATATAGTTGAAAATAAATTAGAGATCTAATTAAAACAAATTTGTCCAAAAATAGCAAGTGATGCTATCTCTGATTGGTTAAGTTAGCTAAAAATTGGATATAAAAAGCTGTCTTTGATTATTGTTATTATTGTGATTGATTCAGATTATTAAACTATAATATTGAACGTTGAAAATAAAAAAAAATGGCTTGCTAGAAAAATTATATGTATATTCCATTTGCCCGACCATCTGGGGAAGCTGCACATCACATAGGAAAGGAAAGATGTGTCTAAATAATATTCTACACCTTTCAACTGACCAGATAAATAAGATGTTTTTTAATAGAAGGAAGAAAGCATTCACCTGCATTCAAAGAAGATGAATTAATCTACTGAGAAATATTAATCATCAAGTCCAATTAATTGTTACAACAACTGATTTTAAACTCAAGAAAATTTACAAATGGGAAAACAACTGCTGTATTTCATCCACATGCTTGACAGGAAGAGAAGAAAAATTAATATAATGATTTCCAAATTGTCCACTAAAGCAAATAACCTCAATAGAGTCATCATCATTAAATAGTTATACACCTCAAGAAAGAGATTGTTCCCACATAGTAGCTGCAGAAATATAGACAAGTTTGAACCCTTGAAAATTCGCCACAAACAAAAAAGATCGGTAATATGACTTTTTATATCTATTTTCTTTATGATATCAGTCTTAAGAAACATTTTAGCAATAAAGTGGTATATTTTATTTAAAGAACTTTAAAGACTATTCAGATCGATTAAAACAAGAATGTCTTACTAAAAATAACTTTGAGCTTCATAAATGATCTTGAATGTATAAAATGATTTGATTATTAATTTTACAATATTAATATGTAAAACAATTTTTTTTTTATTTTTTTTTATGGTATTATGATTTTAGTTTTAACTAATATATTATTATTTTGGTTTTAAATAATATTTTGTTATCATGGGATAAAACACACACATACATAATGATATTTTATATGTGTATAATTGTGAGTGAATGTAAAATAGTGAGTAGTATTAGAATATTAGATTATTTTGTTTCAAGTTAAGTATAGCGTTTCAGAGGTAGAAGAGAGGGGGGAGATAATGATTTAAAACTATTTTCTAAAACTTGCTCTTTTCAATTTTACTAACATTTTTTTTTTTACATTCTATTTACATGTTGGATTTTTAAAGTATGTGTGCTAATGAGCAGATAATATTTTTTTTTTTAATACTTTTCTCATGGAGTGAAAATCATGGTCAATGTGACGTCCAACTTAATACAAAATACATTTGAAGGGAAAGGGGGAAGAACTTAAAATTAATCTGAGGAGTGTTATATAATCAATTATTATTATTATTCATGTCAATTTTCATATTTATCTAGAAATTTTTCTGTATATGTTAGAAATGTGTAATAAATATTAGTTTGTTTTATTAAACGAGGCGTATATATTTCATTAAGTGTAGTCTTTGTTAAGTGTGATTATTCATCATCATCAATGGTTGAATATTAGTTATTTAAGATATAAGTAAGTATGCTAAAATTAAGCAATAATTATGAATTTCTTTATAAAAATTAGTTTTATGTTTAGGCTTAGTCCTAGAGCTGTAATTGAAACTCTTGTCATTATCGTTATTATTATCATCATCATCATCGTCATCAACGTTTTAATTAATGAGCTGTTTAACTGTTTAAAGGCCATAAATAAATATTGATTTTATAATATTTAGTGATCTCTTAGTATTATTATAACCACATCCCATCATCTATTTCATGCAAGGATGAGTGAATTGCCATCCTAAATTAGTTATATATAATCTGAGCTAGTAAACTTACAAAACTATTGAAACACATTTGTTATGCTAAGATCTGAGAAATGATTTATGTCTAATATACTCCACTTTGGTTTAAAGAAGTTTTACTTTTACCTAAATATTAGTGCTTATGGTGATATGGCTCAAAAAGCAAAATCTCTCATTTTTATTAGAAATAAAGTACCAAAAAGGGATTCAAACCCGGTACATGTGAAAGGTTATCAGATATAACCGTGTCTAGATTCAGATAATCTAGTGGCGCCCTGCTAGACCATATTCACTTAGTATTTGTTTAAACATGCACTTAACATCAAACCAAGAAATGAAAGTGGATAAAACCTACTGCCTGTATACCTGAGTTATATATTTATTGAATTACTAGTGTACTCACCTCACGTGATTCCATATAATACTTGTTTTAATTTGTTTATAATTCTTATATATATGTTTTGGACTACTTTAATTTTGGTTACAATATATATAACTAAATAAACACAAATATACTCTTTCAACCCAAACCCAAACAACAAACATAATATACATAAATGACATTCAAATATATTTTTGTTTTTTGTTTTTAATTTGTCTAAATTGAGTGATAAGATAGAGTCTTTACGTTGGCAGATTTATTTTCTTAAAAAATGTAGGGAATTTAGTGTTTTTCCTAGGTGTTGTGTTATTAATTTTAGTAGAAATAAAAAGTTGATTCAAAATAAAAATTTAGTTTTTTAAGTTACAAACATATATATTGAATAGTTTTTTAAAAGATACTTTTGTAAGGTTTTATAAATTTATTTATCTATATAAAAGGAATAGATATTATTTAGAAAGGAGGCAAGATTTTAATTATGCAATTTTGAATTTTTTTTATGAGACAATTTAGACAGAATAGGTCAAATTTCTATTGTAAAAAATATGAAAGAAAATTAAAGTGGTTGTTTGGGAAAGTTAATAAAGTTTATTGTAGTGATAAAGGGTATGAGAATAAGGTTTCTGAGGATAGAGTTGTTAATCTTACGGATTTGAAGTTAAATGATAGAGAATTAGATATTCTTGGTAAAGGCCCTAATTTTGTTCCATTTCATTCAAAAAATATAGTTTTTGATACAATTTTGTCTATTGAATCTAGTAATTTGAGTGATGAGCAGAAAGTTGGTATTCAATCGATTTTGAATAAAAGTTTCAAAGGAAAGAAAAATTTGTTATTAATCCTGCTGAGATTAAACATCTTAAAAATAGGTTAATTGCTAATGATGTAATCATTTCTCATGAAGACAAAGCTGGTAGGTTTGTTATTATGAAAGGAGATGAATTCAAAGAGAAAATGGATAGAGAATTAAATAATGGTAAATATATGTTGTTAGATAAAAATCCAGGTAATTTTCTTTTAATCAAATTACCTGGATTTTTATGAAGAAAATGGTTAATTTAAAAATTTTTTAATAGAGTAGATTATTTAAAATGCTATCCTAATGATTTTACATCAGCTAAGATGTTTGTGAATATTAAAACTCATAAAGATTGTTTTCCTTTAAGATTTATTTTTGATTTTACAGGTAGTGTTGTAGAGGGTATTTCTAGATTCTTGAATAATTTTTTAAAACAATTTGTTGATTTTGGTCAGTACACAGTTTCTTCTTCTTTTGAGGCTTTTGATAAGATTAATAATTTTAAAATGGAAAGTAATTGGGTATTTGGAAGTTTAGATATTGAAAATATGTATCAGTCTGTTAATAGGTTAAGCAGTATTGATGTTCTTTTGTCTGTATTGATTAAGAAAAGTTCTTTATCAAAAAATAAAATTAAGGTAATTAAAGATTTGCTTTTGTTATTGGAAGATTCAATGTATTTTACTTATAGAGGTAATTTTTATAAGATTAAGGAAGGGTGGATAATAGGTTATATTATTTCTCCTTTAGTATGTTCAGTTTATATTAGTTTTATGGAAGAGGAAATTATTATTAAAAAGAATTGTTTATATGTAAAATTATTTGTCAGATATGTTGATGATTGTTTATTTGTAGTTGAGAATGATAAATTGAAGGAATTTGTAAATGAGTGATCCTTCTATAAAATTTGTGTTAGAAGGAGGGGGGTTAGATTTTGGTAAGTTAAAATTTTTAGATCTTTTGGTGATTAGAAATATAGAAACTAATTGTTTATTGTGCAGTCATTTAGTTAAAAGTAAAGAATTAAGATCTATAATTAAACCTGATAGCTATCAGTCTGTATCTCATAAAGTAGCTGCTTTAAGGAATTATTGTCATAGGAATATTAAATTAAATAATTCTAGTGGGGTAGCTTTGTTTCAGAAATATCAATTTTATAAAGATTATTTGAGTGTTGGATACTCTGATAAATTTGTTAAAAGTATTTTATTTAATAGTAATATTTGTAAGGATGTAAAGGTTAAAGAAAAATATGATTTTATTTCTTTGCCATTTAAATTGTCTTCTTATAAAATTGTGTGTAGAAATAGTAAATTGTTTGGAAATAAGAAAATTGCTTGGAAAAGGGGTGTTACGTTGAATAATTTATTAAATAATACAAAAGAAGTTTTTGATAGAAAGACTATTCCTGGTGTGGTATATTTTATTCCTTGTTTATTTTGTAAGAAGGTTTACATAGGTCAGAGTAGTTTGAGTTTAAATGAAAGAATAAAGGTTCATAAAAGTAAAGTTAAAAATAGATATCTTAGTTCTGCTTTGTATGTCCATGAAAAAGATACAGGCCACACTATTGATTTTGATGAAGCTAAGGTTGTCTTCTTTGAGAGAAATGAAATCAAAAGAAGAATTAAAGAGTCTTTATTATTGAAAATTTATTATTCTGAAGCAATTAACTTATTTAAGAGTTCTTTTAATATTAAGGGTGGATGGGAAGTGAATGGATTTGTGGGCAGTTTTTAATAGTATATATAATGTGTGGTTTTTTGTAGTTCTTTACACTTGAGAAGTCTGCTTGTAGCAGTGAAACCTTAGGTTGTATTTTTATATTATTTTTATGCTGGTCTAGTTTAATTTTAGATTTGGGGTAGTTTTGATGATATATATATATATATATATATATATATATATCATCAAATATAAATAAATATATATATATATATATATATATATATATATATATATATATATATATATTAGTTGATTTTTATTCAGAAAGGTCTATTTATTAATAGATGAAATAATGGCCATGGGGAAATTTTAGTATAAATTTGTTTTTAGGTAATGTTCTCGTTTAAATTATTTTCAAGAAGACTCATAAAGAGTCATGTTAATAAACCTGCAAATACAATTTTACTTTCTTTTATCAATGCTCATTCATTCAGTCTAATAAATAGAGAAATCCCTCTCATGTGACCTCCAACCATATATATTATAAGTATATCAACATATCTGAAAAGGCTGGACTTATTACTTACAATATATATGGTTGGAGGTCAGATGAAAAAAAAAATTCTTTTATTAGATTGAATGAATGGACATTGATAAATGAAAAGCAAAATAGTTCTTGCAATTTTATTAAAATAATTCGTTATGAGTCAGTAGGTTCTGTGATATGAGTACAGTTCCAAACATTACATATTTAAGCAGTAGTAATTAATTATGGAGTGTGGAAAATAGTAATATTTAATGTCATAGGATTTTGTATTATATATATTATTAAACCACTGCAATAGAGAATAAAATAAAAATATAATTAAATAATCTAAGTATAATTTCAATAAATTTTTATTATACATTCATTAGACTAGAGAACATGTTCGACACATCAATTAAACTGTAGGAATTTTCTTTCTATCTATCTATCTATCTATCTATCTATCTATCTATCTATCTATCTATCTATCTATCTATCTATCTATCTATCTATCTATCTATCTATCTATCTATCTATCTATCTATCTATCTATCTATCTATCTATCTATCTATCTATCTATCTATCTATCTATCTATCTATCCATCCATTCTTTCATCCACCCCCCCACCCCCCACCCACCCACCCACCTACCTACCTACCTACCTATCAATCTATTATCTGTCTGTTTATTTGTCTATCTATCTATGTATCTATCTATCTATCTATCTATCTATCTATCTATCTATCTATCTATCTATCTATCTATCTATCTATCTATCTATCTATCTATCTATCTACCTACCTATCTATCTATTATCTGTCTGTCTATTTGTCTATCTGTCTGTCTATCTATCTATCTATCTATCTATCTATCTATCTATCTATCTATCTATCTATCTATCTATCTATCTATCTATCTATCTATCTATCTATCTATTTGTCTGTCTGCCTGCCTGTCTGTGTGCCTGCCTGCCTGCCTGAGCTATCTGTCTATCTATCTATCTATCTATCTATCTATCTATCTATCTATCTATCTGTCTGTCTGTCTGTCTGTCTGTCTATTTATCTATCATCTATCTATCTATCTATCTATCTATCTATCTATCTATCTATCTATCTATCTATCTATCTATCTATCTATCTATCTATCTACCTACCTATCTATCTATTATCTGTCTGTCTATTTGTCTATCTGTCTGTCTGTCTGTCTATCTATCTATCTATCTATCTATCTATCTATCTATCTATCTATCTATCTATCTATCTATCTATCTATCTATCTATCTATCTATCTATCTATCTATCTATCTATCTATCTATCTATCTATCTATCTATCTATCTATATATTTGTCTGTCTGCCTGCCTGTCTGTCTGCCTGCCTGCCTGAGCTATCTGTCTATCTATCTATCTATCTATCTATCTATCTATCTATCTATCTATCTATCTATCTATCTATCTATCTATCTATCTATCTATCTATCTATCTATCTATCTATCTATCTATCTATCTATCTATCTATCTATTTATCTATCTATCTATCTATCTATCTATCTATCTATCTATCTATCTATCTGTCTGTCTATCTGTCTGTCTGTCTGTCTGTCTGTCTATCTGTCTATCTATCTATCTATCTATCTATCTATCTATCTATCTATCTATCTATCTATCTATCTACCTACCTACCTACCTACCTACCTACCTACCTACCTACCTACCTACCTACCTACCTACCTACCTACCTACCTACCTACCTACCTACCTACCTATCTATCTATCTATCTATCTATCTATCTATCTATCTATCTATCTATCTATCTATCTATCTATCTATCTATCTATCTATCTATCTATCTATCTATCTATCTATCTATCTATGATAAAGATATGTGCATCTTGTAGATCTTTTTTACATGTCTTTAGTCATATGTTCAAGATTATATTTCTCCACAAGGTGTTAAAAGTGGATCGAAACCAGTCACTATCTTGTGTGAGAGTGATGTAATGAAAATTATACTACCGAAAAATTATTAAGTATACTTTGGAGACATAAAGTATCATAATTATGACTATCAATCAAATAAACAATCAAAAACAAAACCCAATTCTTTTTTGTCAAAAATTAAAAAAAAAACCCATTTATATTAATTTGAAGCTATTGCTTCCCTGATTCATTATGCATTCATTTGCACAATAAATTTAATATATATAATAAATATACGAACGAATTAAAAGAAAAATAAAAACATAATAAAAAACACACATTTATTTCTCTATAACACTGCTTTAATATTTCAATGAGCAGACTGGTTTTCATCAGAAAGATATATATATGCATTTTAAAACAAATAGATTGCTTTAAAATATTTATATATAAAATTTAGGCTGCTATTATAGCATGGTTGTTAGGTGTTTAAATCTTGCTACAATGGATGAGATTACATTTAGCCGATATATATAATTGAATATTTATAAATACAATAATTAGATATATGTAAAGTAATAACTCAAAAATTTTATCCACTTAGAAGCGCTTTGGACTATCTTCATAATCAAGGTCAACTAACACTTTGAAAGACTAGCCTCTTCACAATTTCATGATCTTAACGTTTGCTGCCATCAAATTATATATATATGGAACGGAAGAACTAGATATTTTATTTTGGATACCAATTAAATATCTTAAAATTATATGTGCAATAGAATATAATAACATTTATTTTTGTTTTACACATTGTGATTTAGTGAAAATCTAGTAGTCCAAACTGCATGCAATCTTATCTGTGAATTAAAGCATTTGTTACACAGTGACAAAGTTGAGTTATTCACTATAAAATAATTAGTTATGATATGAAACGAAATGTGGATCTTAAATTGTAGAAAATCTGTGATGATAACATTCTAGCATTAAATTTTGTTTTAAATGGAGTAAAATTGCTATTGAAACATTTGAAATGATTAAAATTGTGGGCAGCTATAAATGTCATGAGTTGCATATATGCTTTTAAGTGATATGCAATATTTGTTATCGCAGGAAAAATACTGAAGGCGATTCATGTTTTTTTTACCCAAGTATGATACACACTCTCATATTCTATGTCACAACTCATAATCCAGTCATACTAGCAGAATAATGTTGTAGTGTATATCTAAACTGTCACAACATAAGTGATGCATTAATTCAGAGATAACATGCTAGGCAGCTTGAAAAGAGAACCAACCACCATTTACTGGAAGCCATTGTGAATAAATAATAAAAATCTTTAATTATCATTAATAACGATCATTAGATACTATAATTAATAATAATAATATTAGTTTTTCTTACTTGACTAATTCTTTGCTGTCATCTAGCAATTGTTGAATGCAAATTTCAGGAAACTTCTGTTAGTAAAAATAGAAAAAAATATTATTGCAATTATTACCATTAATGATGATTTATCTTTTGTAGTATATATGTTTCTAAAAAAATATTTGTAATTCAAAATGTATAGAAGTTTCTACAATAAAGGGTTCTTTATTTTAATGTATTTGATCTGTTTTTTTCTTTTATTCAAAGTAATTGATGGCACTTGGGTATGTACTGGGAGGATTCTGAATTAGATTTTATATATTGTGCCAATGCCAAATTGGCACATGTATATAAAATAATTTTGTATAAAAATTATTATCAAAATCTTTCGGAAAAAAGAATTTGAAATAAAAGTTACAATTAATTACTTTAAAGAGGGGAGAGGGAGTTTTCCTATAAAAAAAATTAAAAGTTAAAAATCTCTTTTCATTCCAGTTTAGTAGAATAAATGCATAGATATGTGCGATGGTAAATAGAAATAAATGTTAGCTCATTAATAAGATAAATGCATGTTAGAATAATATTAAAAAATAATAATAATAATAATTGAAATGAAATGTATTTAAAAACACAGTGGTGGGCTACTAAAGATATAAAAACAATACGTTTATGAAAGCTACTACTAATCAAACAATCAATCAAAAAACACATTGTCATAGGACTAGTTATCAAGGAATTTCGACAACACCTATTGCACTTATTCCCAGAGGATATCAAAATGAAAACAATTCACAGATATAAATAGCTAGATTTTATTGGACAGGCTAGTTTGGAGTTTGCAATTCAGTCTAGTTTCCAGTGACAGTTTGTTTCAGTACAATTTCTATTATGTATACAGAAACCAACATGCACTGTTGAGCAGCCTTGGAAATATATGCTTGTGCTCCAGCCTTTTTGTCCAACAAGATCATCAAAACCTGCCTGTGAAATAATGTCTTCATAACAACTCCGAAATCCTCCATCAAACGTTCAACTGTCTTCAAGAATAAAACAAATGGATTCGCATAAAATCTCTTCAAGAATCATCAAAATCTAACCGGTTAGATATAATCCATCAGAAGCAGCAGAAGCAGCCAACGACAAGAAAAAAAAATCCTAGGTATATATTTTATTATTATCATTTATACGTAGTAGTCACCACTGTAATCCGTAAATATTCAAGATTCAAATTATATGAACTCTATCATACATAAAATGAACTATTGATATGTGTGTGTAAGTTTCAAATGCTATTAATGCTTTATTATTATGTTTGTGAATGTGAAATGATTTAAAGGTCAAAGATTATTTATGCTTTTTTCTTAAAATATATTATCATGTGTTAATTTTAAAAAAAATGTGAGTGTGTTAAAATTGGATTTATAGAAATGTTTATAATGCGTTAATGTTAGTTAATAAATTATCTTTAAAACTTAATTAATGATAAGTAAAATAAATTATCTTTAAACTTAAACTTTATTTGTCGGTCAATTCTTCTTACCAACCTTTTATTAATTATTTCCACCACCAATTTTTGTATAATTTGTTATTGAATAAAATTAGACTGAGCTAGTTTGAGGAAATGTTTCGAGCGCTGGATTATGAGCCTACTGCCCGAATACGTTAGTCCTTTGGACTAGCTGGTGCCAGGAGTTTACTCCAAAACAAATAAAGTATTTGGATAGTAGGGGTTTGAATCTAGCAGCTGAGATGGGTCATTGTTGATAGTTAAAGCTATCAATAAGATCTCCCATTTTGCTCGAACATGCCGGCTCGTTCACGTATCATTTATAAGATTATAAATGTATATGAAAGGAGTTTGAAACCGGTCAAAACTTATATACATATAAGTAAGTGGTTTCAGCGGTTCGAACCGGTACAATATATATATATGTATGATTGTGACTCGTTGTTGTTTGGATTTTTAAAATTATTTTCTTTCTAATATCTTAATTTATACTTATCATTTTTTTATAATACAGTTATAACCATATATAGAAAATCATTTTTTCATTATCTCCACCCGTTTGATTTTGTAAAAATAGTATTACTTCCTTTGTTTTTTTTTTATAGCAGTTTTTAAACTTTATTCATTAAATATTTTTTTCTATATTCCCATCATATGACTTGCAATATTTAATTTTTCAATAAATTCTTTAAAACGTCAACTACAAATGGCGCTGTGGCTTAATTGGTTAAAGTGCCTGTCTAGTATTGCTCCTGATATTAGTTAACAGGAGATTGTGGGTTCGAATCCCACCAGTGCCTCTTTTTTTACATTTTTTTTAAAAATGGAAAACATTTGTTCAACCATTTGTATGCTCTGTGCTGACATATATGACACTTTTCTCACCAGGAGTGAAAGCTACTGAAACAATATATGACCTTTTTTTTTTTACCAGGAGTGAAAACTGCTGAAACAATATACGACACTTTTATCACCAGGTGTGAAATCTGTTGAAACAAACCTGCAAATTATAATAGAAAAGGTCGTATACTGCTTTCCAAAATGCACTAATTCAAGATATTCTTATAATTAAAATTGCTCCTGTGAACAAGACACTACTAAAATATGCACAGGTGACAAGACAATGAAGCTGACAGTTGGTAAAAGGAATAATTCACTTATACACAGTTACTTCTTACTGAAGGTATAAATGGGGATTTAGAAATATTTATATACAAATCCATTTGATCAATATTATTGTTAAATTATAATTCTGGACTTATGAGTATCTAATGAAAGCCGGTGTATTTTGGTGTGGATTCTTTTCATGTATTCACATTTACAAACCAATGTAGCCTTATGTAGTATTAGTTTTATTATTTAAGTATTACATAGTTTCAGTGCAGATTGAAAGTTAAAATTGATTATGGTGTTAGTCTGTTTTCAAAAATATGTTATATCTGTCTCTTTAATAAAGTTAATTTAAATTTTTGAATTATAAATTTTAATGTCATTAATCTTTAGTGTCTGTACAAACATATTAGACTATAGATAGAGAGGTGAGTGCAGCACCTTGCAAGCAAGCAATTGGTTGCAGACAGTTGTTGCGGGTTTGCCTTCTGGCCAATACTATGATATATGGGGGGAAAAGGTGGATATTTACCTTTATCATGATAAAAAGGTTGCCTTGATAACAAACACATTGAGATTCTTGGTATTGTTTGGTATTGTTTTGGTGTGAACTGCTTTCATATATTTACACATACACACATATCCATATATATATATATATATATATATATATATGCAATACAGAATATATATATATATATATATATATATATATATATATATTCTGTATTTTGCAAATGTAAAGTCAATATTGTATACATTTATTAATAGTATTTTATATGCATAGCTGTTTGCTACTTTGAAAAAAAATGTTCAAGTTTTGTTATTCGGGCCTTCCTTAATCCAATAAACATCACAGGACCACCACTTCTTATGCTTGTGTATAACTGTTGTTAAAACAGGAAAATTTATTATACATATTGCCACACACAGCAAGCTAGAGTTCAGTGCTTTCAGATCCAAGGCTCCTCACTGACGAAGGTCACAAGCCAGAAACTGGTCTGGGGATATTGGATAAGTAGGCACTAGATGGGGAATTTATGCACAAACCTTCTGGAATCCATTGATTACTCTAGCTTGCTGTGTGTTGCAATATGTATAGTGAGTTTTTGCCTTTCTTAATGTTTTTATTCTATATGGCATTCAACTTCTTATACTATGATCACAGCTGTATAATGGTAGAGAGTTTGAATAAAATTTAGTAGTTGCACTTTATCACTTATTCCACTTCTCTTTTATTATTAATGCACCAATACTCATTTGAGCAACTACTATTAATCAGAGACTTTTGTATCTAGGTAAGAATAAAAGGATATTTATTTAGTGATCAAGAAGCATTATAGTTGTTAGATACTCTCTGAAAAACATTGAATTTTTGGGAAAACCTTTAGCTGACTAGAAATATTTCTGATGTTTTTCTTAATTTAAACAAGTCATATGTCATAGATGTCTAATGACTACATTGAGAGCCATTTCAATCAATCCTCGTTTTTTAAAATCCTATTCCAGTGCTTCAGGAATATTTTGCTGGATTATTATGAAGCATATTTAAAAGTAATCTTATCCCAATCATCCTTGTCTCAATTCAAATCTGCAAACATAGAGATAAATTTTAAAATTTTAAATGTGTTAGCCGTTGCAGTTTGTGTTTTAAAACTTCCATTTATCATTTGAATTTCCAATTTCTCTAAAAATATATTGACTTGACAAATATTTAATAATTTTCTCCCATTATTATTTTATGTTCCTCCAATATACAACTAAAGATCCTGATAATGTTAACATATTGGTGAGTGTGGTTGGCGTAATTTTACATAAACATTGATCAATATAATATATACAATGGTCAAATATCCAATATAAAAATAATTATTTGTCCACAATGTTGTTGTTGATATATACTTAATATAATAATCAATGTAAATAAAATTAAAACAAACCACTAATTATATTTACAATTATTTAATTATCAACCCAACTTTCATCTCTTATTGAGACATTTTCAAGATATAAAGTTTTAAACATCACATGACTTATTAACTACATTTAATCCACCTGTTAGACAATATTTTACCTTCAACAATGTAATTAACATTATACATATAAATGTATAAACAAGTGATATAAAATAAAAAATAAAAGTACATAAAAAGTAACTATAATAATAATAAGGTAAAAACTATATAAATACACATACATATATTTTAATATTTCACTTGATAGAATGACTTTTAAAACCATTATGTTGCCTTTCTTATATACTTTCTCCTGATCTGAATATAATCAATTTAAAAGACAACTACATATTTAAATTAAAAATTTATTTACTTCAAATCGACTTTCATTCAAAATTGAACCTTGCCAAGATCTTACAATAATTAAAAAAATATCATGTGATTTACATATCATCCAGAATATCCTCTATTGAAAACGTTTGTTAGGTTTGAGATTGGCCAATAGAAAATGTTCTGGATGATATGTAAATCACATGATATTTTTTAAATTATTGTAAGATCTTGACAAGGTTCAATTTTGAATGAAAGTCTATTTGATGTAAATAAATTTTTTATCTAAATATGTAGTTGTCTTTTAAATTGATTATAGAGTTCCAAAGAAAATATATTTTAATATACCCAAATAAATAAATATTCAACCGCCCCTTTTATAAACCCTTATTCACAATTCAATCCTGCATTTTTATCATAATTTTTAAATCTTCCAATTATATAATAAAGCCAACTATATTTATACATCTATCCAAATTTTTCTGACTGTATAAAGTATCATAACATATTCTTTTTTGATAATCTTTAACATGTGTTATAACTCTAATATTTTTCTCACACTCCATTTTATGACTAGCATCTAAATGATGTATATATGGTCCTGACCTAATATATTTCCTATTAATAGCTCTATCATGCTCCTTCCCTCTATCATTTAGCATTCATCCTACTTGTCCTATATATACCTTATGACAACTCACACTTTCAATTTTATAAACCATTTCTTCCTTAGTGTTTTTCTGAAGGTTTGTGATGATGGTCTTCTAGTTGTATTTTTATATTGGATTATTTGCAACATCTAGTGTGTTGAATGTCTTTAGAACAATTTAATTTTATTTAAATATTCCAAATGCATTCAACTGTTAATAATATCACAGCAAACATGTTAGTATATGCACCAACTATTAGTAATATCACAGCAAACAAGTTAGTATATGCACTGAGTGCATATATTAACCTGTTTGCTGTGATATTACTAACAGTTGATGCATATACTAACTTGTTTGCTGTGACACTACTAACAGTTGGTGTATATACTAATCTGTTTGCTGTGATGTTATTAACAGTTGAATGTATTGGGAATATTTAAATAAAATTAAATTGTTCTAAAGACATTCAACAGACATATTAGATGATGGAAATAGTCCAATATAAAAATACAACAAATTCCTTCCTTACTATTCATATCATCTATCTTATTTATATTACATAACCATCTACTCAAAGACTTAGTATTTTCCCAAGCTATTCTTATATCTTCTGGTAATTTCTCTCTTACTAACTTTTTATACACATCCCTTGAATATGGAATAAGCATCCCCTTTTATTTATTCCTATCATACTTATTTCTACTATTTATATTTTGATTTCTAAAAATTGTTTTAAACACCTTTGTTTTATATCCTATTTTAACATAATCATTCTCTACTTCTAATTTTGGCTTATATGACTCTTTCTTATCTAATGTAAGTTTATCATTCTTTATTTGAAATTCCTTTAAAACCCCTACTTTTTGACACCATGGTTGATATGATTTGGATCAATTAAACCTCTAATTTTTCTATTTTTAATATAATGCTTTACCACTATTTCATTCATTATTCCTCTCTTCACAAAAATATCTAAGTAGTTTAGTCCATTTCTTTCTTTCTCCACCGTAACCTAATTTTATATTTATTATTATTCAATTCATTAAAAGTCTTGTCAATATTTCCAATAACAATAATATCACATACATATAATATTCTATAACTCCATTATTCTTTATAAAATCAGCGACTATTCCCTCCTCTATACTACTTACAACTACTGATGATAATATTCCACTTATCAACCACCCTATAACTTATCCCTTTTATATACTCTAAAATTTTTCCTTATATTTAAAATACAAAGCTTCATCTACCATTAGTAATGTTTCATAAATAATATATATTCAATCCTCTGACAAAACATAACGTATTTTCAATTTAGTCATAATTATTTCTATACTATCCTTTTTAGGTACATTTTGGTACATTTTCTTAATATCAAATAATGCAATCATTCCATTTCTATTTAACTTAATATTCCTTAACTTATTAATAATTTGTTTAAAATTTTTTATCCAATATTTACCAAATCCAATTACTTCTGCAATCTTTTTACATACCAAATTACATATACCTTTAAATATATAATTATTAAAATCCCAAATTACTCTTATTGGCATATTCTCTTTGTGTGTGTTAATTTTCCCTACTATAAGTGGATGCTCAAAACATGTAGGGAATAAACAAACATTTATATTCATTTTCATTAATTAAATTCTTCATTTTCATATAATTCAACAATAATTTATATCTTGTTTTAATCTTATTTCCAGGATCTTTACTTAACTTTTTATGTCCTTGTTTAATCATATCTTCATCTTCATGTATTTTTTTTATAGTCCAACTCACTTAAAATTTACAAATCAAGAATCTTTATCTTTCCTTGCTACTATTAAACTTTCTTTCTTTATCTTCTTAACAATTTTATATATTGTACGCTTTTCTTTCCATTCCTTTTTATTATATTTTACTCTTTTATTTACAATATTATTAAGTTTTGTCTGTAATTCAACTTTTAAATCACTCTTTATATTTACTGCTACCACATATACAATAGTTGCCTTTTGAACATCACTATTTACAAACGCTACATACTTAACTCCTTCATTTAAAACATTTGACTGTTCATTCCACATTAGATAGATTTATAAAATTATTCTCTATTTTTTTATTCCATTCCCTTTTAGTATACATATTATTTAATCTACTTTTAAATTTTCTTCTTTATAACATAACCATTTCCATTTACGATCATATTTCTTCCAAAGTCTATTTCTTAATTCAACATTATGCCTAACAAACCGATCTTTAAACACTCAAATAAATCTTCAGATATATTTCTTTTTAATATATATTTCTTCCTATTATACTTTTTAATATTATAATCAATTTCAACATATTTTTCTTTTAAAAACCAATTTAAAATTGTCATTTGAATTTTATTATGTAAACCTTTATTTTTATAAATTTTCACGTTATTACTTCTGATTTTATGTGAAAATAAAAGTTTACGTAATAAAATTCAAGTGACAATTTTAAATTGGTTTTAAGAAGAAAAATACGTTGAAATTGATTATTATACTAAAAATTATAACAGGAAGAAATATATATTAAATAGAAATATGTCTGAAGATTTATTTGAGGTATAAAGGTCGGTTTGTTGGGTCATAATGTTGAATTAAGAAATATGATCATAAATGAAAATGGTTATGTTATAAAAAAGAAAATTTTAAAAGTGGATTAAATAGTATGTATACTAAAAGGGAATGGAATAAAAAAGTAGAGAATAATTTTATAAATCTATCTAATGTGGAATGAACAGTCAAATGTTTTAAATGAAGGAGTTAAGTATGTACGGTTTGTAAATAGTGATGTTCAAAAGGCCACTATTGTAGGTGTGGAAGCAGTAGGTATAAAAAGTGATTAAAAAGTTAAATTACAGACAAAACTTAATAATATTGTAAATAAAAGAGTAAAATATAATAAGAAAAAATGGAAAGAAAAGTCTACAATATATAAAATTGTTGAGAAGGTAAAAAAAAAAAGCTTAATAGTAACAAGGGAAGATAAATGTTCACAAATTGTAATTTTAAGTGAATTGGACTATGGGAGACAAATATACAAAGATATGATTATATAAGGATATAAAAAGTTAAATAAAGATCATGAAAATGATATTAAAACAAGATATAAATTATTATTGAATTATATGAAAATGAAGAATTTAATTAATGAAAAGAAATATAAATGTTTATTTTCTACAAGTTTTGAGCATCCATGTATAGTAGGGAAGATTAAGACACACAAAAAGAATATGCCAATAAAAGTAATTTTGGATTTTAATAAATATATACTTAAAGGTATTTGTAATTTGGTATATAAAAAGATTGTAGAAGTAATTGGATTTGGTAAATACTGTATAAAAATTCCTTATTAATGATTTAAGGAATATTAAATTAAATAGAAATGGAATGATTGCATCATTAGTTATTGAGAAAATGTACCAAAGTGTACCTAAAAAGGATAGTATAGAAATTGTTATGACTAAATTGAAAATATGTAATGTTTTGTCAGAGGATTAAATATATATTATTTATGAAACATTACTGATAATAGATGAGGTTTTGTATTTTAAATATAAGGAAGAATTATGGAGTATAATAAGGATGGGTTATGGGGTGTTCAATAAGTGGGATATTATAATCAGTAGTTGCAAGGAGTATAGGGGAGGGTATATTAGCTGAGTTTATAAAGAATAAAGGAATTATAGAATATTATAGATAAGTGGATGATATTACTGTTATTGGAAATGGTAAAAGTATTGACAAGATTTTTAATAAATTGCATAATAATAAACATAAAATTAAGTTTACAGTGGAGAAAGAGATAAATGGATTAAAATATTTAGATATTTTTGTGAAATGAATGAAACAGTGGTGAAGCATTATATTAATGATAAAAAAATTAGAGGTTTAATTGATCCAAAATTATATCAGCCATGGTTCCAAAAAGTAGAGGTTTTAAAGGGATTTAAGTTAAAGAATGATAAACTTACATTAGATAAGAAAGAGGCATATGAGCAAAAACTAAAAGTAGAAAATAATTATGTTAAAATAGGATATAAAAGAAAGGTAATTAAAACAATTTTTAGAAATCAAAATATAAATAATACAAATAAGTATGATAAGAATAAATATAAACATTATAAGTGGATGTCTATTTCATATTCAAGGGATGTGTAAAAAAGGTAGTAAGAGAAAATTTACCATATATAAGAATAGCTTTGGAAAATAATAAGTTTTTGGGTAGATGGATATGCAATACAAATAAGATAGATAATATGAATAGTAAGGGGGGAATGGTTTATAAAATTAAATCTGGGGGTTGTAATAAAGTATATATAAAACAAACAGGATGAATGATTAGTGACAGAAGAAAGGAGCATGATAGAGTGATTAATAGGAAAGATATTAGGTCAGGAACATTTATACATTATTTAGATACTGGTCATAAAATGGAGTGTGAGAAAAATAATTGAGTTATAAAACATTTTAAAGATTATCGAAAAATGATATGTTATGAAACTTTATATATTCAGAAACATTTGGATAGATGTATAAATATAGTTAAAAGTTCAGCAAAATTAGGTGGAAAATAGGCATTATTAGATAACTGGAAGATTTAAAAATATATGGTAAAAAGTCAGCATTGAATTGTGAATAAGGGTTTATAAAAGGGGAGGGGGAGTTGAATATTTATATATATATATAATATTTATATAGTTTTAAGTTATTATTATTGTTATTATTATGTACCTTTATTTTTTATTTTATGTCATTTGTTTATACATTTATATGTATAATGTTAATTATATTGTTGAAGGTAAAATAATGCCTAATAGGTGGAGTAAATGTAGTTAATACATCATATGATGCATAAAATTTTATATCATGAAAATGTCTCAATAAAAGATGAAAGCTGGGTTGAAAATTAAATAATTGTAAATATAATTTGTTGTTTGTTTCAATTTTATATAGATTGATTATTATATTGATCAATGTCCAAACTAGTAAAAGGAATCAAAAGTATGTGGATCAACTGAATAAAGCCATATGCTCAATGTATCTCATAGGTATTTGAATGTCACATTTATAATTTACCTTTTTCAACATTTTTTTTTTAAAAACTGAACTTTATTATCTGTAAACAATCCACATTGGAATAAATATCATTATTTAATTAATTATTTAATTAAATATATAATCAATTGTATCAGAAAGTCATATGATACTCCAGCATCATGAAGGTCCATTGAGAATATTACCATTCAATTTGACTGAACTGAGTTTTACACAATTGAAAGTCAATCCTGGGTTCAAGATTATCATACTTTTTTTGTACTAAATCAGATTAACCATTTTCATGATGTTACATGATCCACACCTATTTGTAGTTTTGGGAATAAATAAATGTAAAAATAATCAAATATTTGACCACTAGAAAAATTATGTGATTTCAAATACCAATAATAACAGATTGCTCTTTAATCCAGATAATTTTATCTCTAAAATATTCCCTTCTTAAAACTGTGCCAAACACAAGCAGGATAATAAATGTGAATGAGTAAACTATTTTTTACTTTATGTTAAACTTTTTTCTTAGTATATCATACATTAATTTTTTTTTTTTAGAAATATTCACTGTTACTCTTTTAAATAAATTATCTTTTTAAAAATATATAAAAACACATAATATCAAACATGCATGGCTCACTGGACATGAAATTCAAAGGAACATAAACCAACTCTCATCATAAGCTAATTTTATATATATATGTAAAATAAATAAAATGTCCATTAATTAAAAACAAAATTGTAATTATAATTGAAATAATAAATTTAACGGTTTACAAACTATTACAAACAATCCTTAAATGCTTAATGGTTTAAATCCTTAAATCCACAGAAGTACTTTCGGTTAATTTCTTAAACCTGACTCAACTGCCATTAAATTCAAAAAACAAAAGCAGAAGCAAACATCATCAATTCAAATTCCAAAATATGAGATTCATGAAATTTGAATTGATGACGTTTGCTTCCACTTTTGTTTTTTAAATTTAATGGCAGTTGAGGCAGGTTTAAGAAATTAACCGAAAGTACTTCTGCAGATTTAAGGATTGTTTGTAATAGTTTGTAAACCGTTAAATTTATTATTTCAATTATATATATATATCAGTTATTTATCATTGAATAATAAAGAGTAGAAGTTATATATCACAATAATTTAAATCATTGTTAGGATCCTGTATAATCTTAATTAAATATCAATCTATAAACATCAGCATCCCCACAGAGTTTAAGGCACATTCCAGTGCACATCAGCAGTATCGCAAATATTATGATATTTTAGCAATGCCCTCTGTGAATAAATATCTGAACTTCAAAAAGATGACTGTTTGAAGTTCAGGCTTTATATTTATTCATGGAGAACTTTGTTGACATATCATATCTTTGGGAGGTTGATTCGAAGAGTTTAAATTATATGAAATTCAATTGGAAATATATCAGTTCCCACCATATGATATAAAAAATAACATTGTAGGTTTAACAATTGGTACAGAATAAAGTAAATCCTATTTTTTTAAGATTTCAATCTTTATAAACTTTTATTTGCTATTATTGCTAAAAATAAAGAATGAATATTTTATGTCATTTTGATTTAAATATAATTTATAAATGATTTACATCATACATTTAAATTGAACAGTTTTATATTCTCACCATTTTTTATTTTCAGTAATGTCAGCAAATGAAACCATATAAAGATTTAAAGCTTAAAGATTATATGGATTCACTCTGTTAATTACTAAGTGTCGACATATGAGTGTTTAGCTTATAACTGAGAGTTGATTAACTTACATTTGAATTCATAAACAAATATTATAAATACATTATTGTCTGATGTTTTATGGAGATGCCATTTGATTTGTTGTTATATGTTGAACTATTTCCATTCACTAATTGAAATTGTTAAATGTTTTTAGAAATAACTCTGTAAGTTGACAGTGTAATAGTCCACAATAATCTTGTTTATTAGAGTTTCATCTTAAATTCAATATTCACAAATCTAAAGATCACAGATTTAAAAAATGAACATAATCACATTCACATCCAAAAATTATTTTACACTTATGTGTGTGTTATTATTAACAGGTGAACATGTTTAAAAAATATGAATAAAATGAGATTTTTTTAAATATTTAAATATAAGTATTATTATAGAATAGCTTAATTGTTTGAACCTCACCTTAAATTTAGTATTCACATATTTAAAGTTTAATATATCTATATGAACATTGTTACTAGTTAGGCCATCAACACATAACGAAAACAAATAACATTATTGAATACTTTGTGTTATATACTAACCTGTATACTATAAATAAAAGCTGAATGTATTTAAAAAGTTGAAATTAAGTTCAAAACTGGATGATGACAATAATTTAATACATAACTGCCAATGCAGTTCCTAATTTTAAATTGAATATTTATAATATAACATGTTTAAAATCAACACAGAAAACAAAATAATAAAAATATAAAACTTGCCCGGGGATTTTCTTTATAGTCTTTAAATAATAACATCCAATTTGTATCATCATAATTCACACGAAAGTACCCACTTCTATTAATATTTACAAACAGCCAATCACCATCTTGGAGCATATTAAAGAACAGAGTTTCTGAAAGATAAAACGTTTGAATTATTAAAAGTTTTGAATGCAGGAATATAAACCCAACTATTATCTATTCAATAGTATAAAATACAAAAATAAATCCCATTACTATTATCTTATAAAGACATATAAAATATAATTTTCACATTGAATTTAATTATAGAAGTTGTTTTAATAAATAATGATATATATGTAAAAAAGTATGATCATTTTAAAAGCCTCAATTAGTAGAATAGTTCAGTTGCTTAGAGCTTAAATAAATTTATAATTACAATGTTAAATTATGGTAATAGATTTTTAATTATGTTTCCATTGACTCATTGTAAATCGAAAGATTTCGTGATTATTAAGGTGTAATAAGAAATGTGGACTTAATCAGTGAAGTATTGAATAGCTTCACACTCTCAGATCTAACCGCTTCAGCTTCACCTATTTATATTGTAAGTAGGTGAAGTAAAAAGGGGTTCCCCTCTTTTCTTCCAATACATGAGCTTGTGGTTAAGACCTGTAGAGGTCCCTACTATCGTATTTTTACGTGCATATTCTTGAGGTTACAGCCTTAGTAAATATTACTTAGAGCTTTATCTTAGAATTTAATACTTAAGAATCTAAAGGTATAGGCTGAATTTTCATGCAAGCTCTAACACTTGTTAGGCCAATAACACATGAAGAAGAAAGGAGAATAATTCCATTCAAAATGGGTTAAATACTAACAAATGTTTGCTACTACTAACAGCCGAATATATTTGGAAAATTTAAATAAAGATTAAAAATTTTCTAAAAATATTCAGTTTTATTATTAGATAATGGAAATAGTTCAACAAATTAATAATACGTTAAAAGAATTTCATAATACTAGATAAAAGTTAAAGACGATTCACTCATGAATATGATGCCTCCCTTTCCCATTAGTAACGAAGTCCCTCCATTTTTTTCAGTCAGCATATTGAATTCATTTTACAAATTCAGATTAATGAATAATCTTTGATCTCTAAGTACTAATAACTAAATCCTCATTTACTGACCTCTGTTGGATGATTTTCTCTCTTGGTTAATGGTTCATTCATCCCTAATTCAAACTCTAGTATTGTGGCAACAGCAAAAATACGATAATTATTTTATCATAAGATTATTCCATTTCCTAAGTCATTAATCTCAAAATAAATCTCAAAATAAAATTATCAGAAGCCATATTTGGGATAGGAATAAAATATCAAGATTTCTGTTGCAAACAATTCCTTAAGTTATCACTTGAATTTTCACATAATAACAAATTAACCAACCTATAAGTTTTATTTTACATGATGTTTACTACATTTTTTACACATAATCGTCATCAACCATTATTAATCCACTGCAGGATAAAGGTCTCTCCAAGTTTAATCCATCTTCTCTGATCTTTAGCTTCTTTTCTCCACAACACCCCTGCACATTTTCTTATTTCATCCATCCATCTCACATGTGGTCTCTTTCTGGGTCTTTTACAATCTCTTGGAATCCAGTTTAAAATTTCAATTGTCCATCTATTATCATCTCATCTAGCAATATGTCCAGCCCAACTCCATTTCAATCTTTTAATTTTTTCAATAAGGTCAGTAACGCCTGTTTGTTGTCTTACCCATACATTGTATTCTCGATCTCTTCTTGTTACTCCCAACATACATCTCTCCATACTCCTTTGAGTGGTCTGAAGTCTCTGTATTGCTCTTCTATTAAGTGTCCAAGTCTCAGATCCATAAGTAAGAACTGGTAAAACACATTTGTTAAAAACCATCCTTTTCAAACACATAGGCATATTTCCTTTTAGTATCAAGTTATTTCTACTAAAAGCACTCCAACCAAGTTTAATTCTAGGACTAATTTCTTCCATTATGTTTCCATCTGTATTAATAATCTGACCAATGTATTTGTAACTGTTAACTTCTTCTAATTCTTCATAATCAATCTTTATTTTCATATTTTGAGCAAATCGATTAAACATTACTTTAGTCTTTTTAACATTTATCTTTAGTCCTACTCTTCTACTTTCATCTGCTAATTCCTGCAATATTTCCTGCAGCTCTGAAGCATTATTTGCAAAAACAACTACATCATCTGCGAAATCTAAACGACTTAAATACTCTCCATTTACTTTCACTCCTGTAGTTTCCCATTTTAATCCACAAAATACTTCTTGCAGCACTGCTGTAAAAAGTTTTGGAGATATGGAGTCATCTTGTCTTACACCCTTCTTAATGTTGATTTTTCCAGTATCATTAGGTAATCTAATTGTTGCTGTTGCATTTTTATAAATATTCTTTAAAATATGACAATATCCTGGATCTATACCTTGATGATCCAATGCTTTAATCACTGAAGAAATGTGTATAGAATCGAAAGCTTGTTCATAATCTACAAATCCAAAACATAATGACAACTCATATTTGTTTGTCCTTTCTATGACTTCCCTCAATACCTGGATATGATCTACTGTACTAAAACCACTTTTAAATCCAGCTTGTTCTCTTGGTTGGTGGAAATCCAAAGTTCTCTGTAGACAAGTTGTAATTATCTTGGTAAAATTTTTATATAAAACTGATAAAAGGCTGATAGGTCTGTAATTTCTAATATCTTCTTTATCACCTTTTTTAAATATTAATATTATTACTGTATTCTTCCAATCTTCTGGTACATCTTTATCATTTAGACACAGGTATATATAAGCCTGTGTATTTCAGCTATTACATATTAGAGATATCTGTCTATCCCTTGTATATATATATTTAATGGATTATGTCCTGTACATGAGGGGTCAGATTGATCTTAGGTCAACATTGGTGTGACAATAATCTCAGCCTAAGGGTGGCATTTGAGCATTCCATCATCAGATGTTCAATTGGATGGACAGTTGAAGAGTTGAAGTGTGGAGTACATTGAAGCCTGTCCATTAAAGTAGGAGGATTTGCTATCTTAATATATATTTAAGCACTTGTAGCATATATGTGTAGAGATGGTACTCTGGACCAACTGATGATTGCTGGTGTAGCATGAAATATGTATATTGGTGATTATTTATCTTTTTGACATATGTCTGTTCAGGTGTATCAGTGTTATGAGATAGAGTGGTGGGTCATGTGAAAGTCTGTGCTCATACCCTGCCTATTACATATATAGACACAGGTATATATAAGCCTGTGTATTTCAGCTATTACATAATAGTATTCTAACTGCAAAAGAAAAATGTAAAGACGGTTATAATAACATACATGAGATGAATTTTTCAGTAATTAAACAATCAATATGTGAAACAGAAATGCATCATTTATTGAAGATATTGACACTGAACCTTTATTTTATTATTTAATTAACCATCAAATTGTTATTTTCTAAAATAAATTAACATCAAAAATACTTAATAATTGTAGTTGTTCAGGATATTCTATCTTTCTGACATCTTTCCACTGAAAACAATCAATGTTGCATTCATTAATACTGTCTTTAAGATAATTTTTATAATGTGAATGTGATCTATCTCTCCCATAAAATGTATATTCAATTTCACTGTAAAAGGCTTAGTCTGGAATTTTACTCTAAATGGTTTGGTGCAGATGGTAGAGTAGACTTGGGATTGAGAGATACCAGGATTAATTCTGGTGTAGTTTGTAGAGTATCATATTTGGGATTGGGAAGTCCCAGAATTGATTCTGGTGCAGTTGATAGAGCAGCCAATTTGAAATTGAGAAATCCTAGAATTGATTCTGGTGCAGTTTGTAGAGCATTCAATTTGGGATTGGTATAACCCAAGATTAATTGCAGTGCAGTTGGTAGAACATCCAATTTGGGATTAGAAGGATCCCAGAATGATTCTGCTGTAGTTGGTAGAGCATTCAATTTGGGATTGGGGATGTCCCAGGATTGAGCATCCAATTTGGTATTGGGGAGTCCTAGGATTGATTCTGGTGCAGTTGGTAGAGCAATCCAATTTGGGATTAGAAGGTCCCCAGAATGATTCTGCTGTAGTTGGTAGAGCACTCAATTTGGGATTGGGATGTCCCAGGATTGAGCATCCAATTTGAGATTGGGATGTCCTACGATTGATTCTGGTGCAGTTGGTAGAGTATCCAATTTGGGATTGGCAGATCCTAGGATTGATTCTGATGCAGTTAGTAAAGCATACAATTTGGCATTAGGAGGTCTCAGGATTGATTCTGATGCAGTTTGTAGAGCATCTAATTTGGGATTGGGATGTCCCAGGATTGAGAATCCAATTTGAGATTGGGAGGTCCTAGGATCGATTCTGGTGCAGTTGGTAGTGCATCCAATTTGGGATTGGGAGTTCCTAGGATTGATTTTGGTGAAGTTGGTAGAGCATCCAATTTGCAATTGATACTGGTGCTCAAACTTGTTATGAACTCTTGAGCAATAAAACCAGATGACCTCCCTTTTTTAGGAAGTTATATATTTCTTTTTTTATTTCACATGTTCAATCTAATAATGACATAACTTTATAGAAGTGAATTCTGTAGAACCAACATAGAAAGTAGAAAAATATATTGATCATTCTTATAACCTTGCCATTATATATTTTAAAAATTTTCTAAGAATTCTTAAATTAATTTTTTCCTAATGGTTTTCAATAAATCTTACAGTTTCTTAATTTTAGTTTCTTGCAATAAATTAGATTAATTAAGAGGGAAAACATTTGTCTGTTAACCTCTTAACAGCAGCAGTGACATATTAGAGTCTTTGTTTCATCTCAACATCTACACTTATCATTCTCCTTAAAAAGCTATGAAAACATTTAAATGGGATCACATTTTTTTCAAATGAATAGACATTACTGCAGTAAATGGGATCATGTTTCATGGCAGAATTGAACATTTCAGAATAAAATGTTCAACTGTCCGAAAAATATCCTAGTAACACAAACTGTGAAGCGATAGTTTTTTTTATCTTTTATTTACAAATAAATTCATATTTAAAGCCTTTTATAAAGAAAATTTGAAGATAGTGATGCTTAAGATTAGTTATAGTTATATCAATATTTTGGGAATATATACACAGTTTTTAAATAAAATTTAAAAAGATGTCAAATATACATATTTAAAACAACAACCGGCATTCTCATCAACATCTTGGTCACTTTATTTTGATTTAAAGTTTTTCTATTTTATTTCTGAGTGTTCTTATCTGATTCTCTCTCCAATTCCTTTCCCCAAATTCTATAACTTCAGACATTTATATTAGTATGGGATTTAGTATTCATACTTCTTTATTACTTCTCAGCCTTAAAAGGACCAAGGTTTTGTTGTTAATTAATTTTTCCTGATCAGGGGCATTCTAAATCCAATCTTGCTTCTTATTTTACATATGCAGCAGATTTTATACACTATCTGTTTTCATTCCTGGAGCTAATGACTGGTGGCTACTGATTATGATTAGTATGCCAGTTTCATTATAAAAATGAAAGTATATGTTAGCAAATATCAATCAATTTGATATTGGCAATTAAATTAAAATTTAAGTATTAAATTGACAGTCAAAGTTATAGATCTTCTAAAATGATAAAGGTTTGAGAAGTTATTTTAGTAAGAGTATGATGATTTGTAAAATTGTAGATTTTTAGATTAAGAGGCAGTGGTAGAAGTGATAGAGAGAGGGGGAAAAAGAGAGAAAGAGAGCAAGAAAAAGAAAGAGGGAGAGGAGGGAGAAAGAGCAGTGAGAAAGAGAAAAAAGGTAGAGGAAGAGAGAGGGAAGAAGATATGGAATGAGGGAGAGAGGAAAATGAAAATATGGAGATAAAGGAAAAGGGAGAAGTAGAGAAAAGAAGAGAAATGGGGGAGACAGGGAAAGGAATAAAGGGAAAAGAAAAAAGAGAGGTAGAAATAAAGAGAGAAGGAAGAGATAAAGAAGGAGAGAGGCAGAGAGATGAGAAGGTAGATAGAGAGGGAGACAAGAGAGGAGATAGAATGCAAGAGGAAAAAAGCTGAAAAGAGAGAGAGGAAAAGAAATGGACAGAAAGAGAGGGAGGGAATCAGATAGAAAGAGGAAGAGAGATGAAGGGATAGGGGAGAGAAAAAAGAAAAAAAAAATATTTTCAATTAAAATACTAATGATCCTTAAATGAAAGCATAACTAATAAATGATCTAAAGATGTTTGATATATATTTTCAGCTCTAAACAAAGTATTTAAATCATTAACCCACAAGTTTTATTGTATTCTCAGTTTTAGTTGTCCTATTAGTATTGTTTCTTATCGACAAAACTCAGAAATACAAATGATTTTGTCAATAAAAAATAAATCATGCAATATTTATATTAGATTTATTTGCTTTATTAATTCCAAGAGTTTTTCATATATAATTATAAGCAAGCCTATAAATAACTTACTAGCTTTATCAAATATGTAATAAATATATCAACATTTAATAATATTTTGAATATTGGTTGTTCTATGAATAGGTATATATATATATATATATATATATATATATGAAATAGAGAGCATGATGAAATATTTTTCTTAGCTTGCTAACATAAGATGACCTTAATAAAAACATTTTAAATAATACTTGAGAGACAATAGTCAATTTATTGCGCTGTAAAAAAATATATATTTATAATTAAGCTCCAGGTATATGAAGAATGCCTGTATTTCAAATATTGCACATAATAAATAAATTATTAATGGTGTGACAAAAAGACTTCTTATAGGCTTTATAAATTTTTTTGAACTACTGTCAATCCCCCTCTTGATATAACTTTACATTGTATTATATTGTGGAATCAATTTATTAATTGCTTCTATGAGGAAAAAACATAAACTATATCAATTTCATTGGTCAAGCATTGGTGATCGAGAGGTCAACACAGCTGTCTTACAAGCAGTTGTCCTGGGTTAGTGAGTTTGCTTCCTGGCTGATGCTATGACATATGAAAAAAAAACTATATCAATTTCGTTAAACTACTGTTGCAACACATGTCTAACAATGGCATGGCATAACTTTGTAATATTGCATGGATGTAATCCAATAAATTACTTTCATGAGTAAAAGATGCGACAGCATAAAAATATATCAGTACAGAATTTTAAAATAGCTGTTATGTAATATTCAAAAGCAAATTAAGAGTAATTAAATGGTTCATTTCAGCCATTTTTTATGATACCCCGCCCTGCTTGATTTTGTCTTTTTTAGGAATAAAAAGATTGAGAGAATGTATTAATAATGTTTTGTAAATGAAACTGAGGAAAGCATTAATTCCCCCTCCCTCCTACCTCCAATAATCTGATTCTATATTAGAGTTTTTGCATTTAGTCATTCTTGTTATTGCTGGCTATCAATTAAACTTCCAATTAATTTTTTATGAAAAAAATAGGTAGACTTACCTTAGCATGCTGTAACTGTGAGAGGGCATACTTTCTATGCAAATGCACAGAAATATGCCATTTATGTGGCTCAATATTTCTGTGCTTTGTATAGAAAGTTATGGCATATAAAAAAGTTATTTTCATATTAGCCATTGCAGGCTTGAGATGGTATTTCACACCAATATTATGGTCTGTTGATGTAATTCGTGACACTATGCAAATGCGCACACATAACAGATCGCTACCATATATTGTGAGGGTGTTTGAAATTCAATTGGCCATAACTGTTGTAATATGCCTTCATAATAGTGATCTTACATTCTAACTGACATACTGGTATATTCTAATAATTGTAAACCTGTCCCTGCACTTCTCTGCACATCATGAAATGTGAAAACAATTGCAAAAGGGTTGAGCCAAGCACCATTTCAACACAAGTCACATGAAAAGACACATTTGCATGAGAACAGCTATGAGTCAAATGAAATGGCTGAAGTTGCACATTGTTTTGAAAATCATAAGCTTGGTTTGATCAGAGTACTGCTTAATCTTTTGGTTAGATTAAGAACAGATATGAGAAAAATTAATTGTCTGAGGTTGCACATTGTTTTACAAATCATAATTTTGGTTTGATTGAGAGTACTGCATTTTTGGCTGATCTTTTGGTCCAGAAAAACCATCAGTCCCTCTCTCTGCACATTCCAGCATGACACACTGACATGTCTAATGTAATTTTAAAATGTAATTATTGTATTTTAGAAAATAATGTTGGTTCATAAATTGAGTACTGCATCTTTTGGCCAATCCTTCAGACCTCAAAACCATTGGGCTCTCCCCATGCACACCCCAGTGCTACATGCTGACTTGTGAAATGTAATTTAAAATATCGTAATTCTTGTATTTTCGAAAATAATGTTTTTTACAAAATAATGTCATTTTGTAAATTGTTTAAAAATAGTTTGTAAAATGTTGCAAGGTGCTAAAATGTATAATGTAATTTAAAAATGTAATTATTCTATTTTAGAAAACAATGTTAAAGTTGAAAATAAAAAAAAGACCTAGTAACATTATATTTGTGTTTATTTACATAAAGAGTATGCCCTCTCATGGTTTCAACATGCTAAGAGAAATCTACCAAAAAATAAATATTAGAATTTCTTTCTTTTACAAATAAAATTGTGAAATAATCAATAATTCATTTAAAAAAAGTAATTGAAATTAATGTTACCATTATTTGGGAGATCACAGGAAGCTCAAGCTATGGAATGAAAAAATGGATCTATGGTCCACGAACCTTGAGATTCAGAATCTGCTTTACTGTTGGACCAAATTCTTCAGGACATTACCCAAATTAGTTATATATGCTAGAACCATAATGTTATATGCCAGTTATAGACAAGAAAAGAGTTTCTAAACAAAACAGATCTAATAATGTTATGCCATTCAAATTGCTCAAAAGGTTAAGTGACATTCAAGGACTCACTCAAGAGACAGATTGACATAAACATTTAAATAACTCAACCAACATACAATTTCATTTATTTTTACTTAGTTGAGATTTGTTCCAGTAATCTTTTAAGATGTGAATCCATTATTTTAAAACCTTTCCAAATCATATCATATAAAACAGACAAAACTCACTGTACATATTGCCACACACAGCAAGTTAGAGTAATCAATGGATGCCAGAAAGTTTGTGCATAAAATCCCCATCTAGTGCCTACTCATCCAATATCTACAGACTAGTTTCTGGCTTGTGGCCTTCATCAGTGAGGAGCTTTGGATCTGAGAGCACTGTGTGTGTGGCAATACATATAGTGAGTTTTGCCTGTTTTAACAACAGTTATACACAAGCATAAGAGGTGGTGGTCATGTGATGTTTATTATATCATATACTAATTAGTTAATTGAAAAATTTAATCTATACCAAGTAAATCATAGTATGACAGGTTAGAATATCAGGGATTCACACTTAACAATTAAATTATAATATAAAAAAACAGAATGGAATCAAAATATGAATAAACATTTATATGATAAGTAAACAAACCTTCACTTGAATATAACCATATAAAAGAGGGATTTATCCAATTAGGATTTGATCCAACTGTATATGTAATAGGAATATACCATAAATACCTGAAATGATTTTAAAAAATAGTAAATCAAGTGCATTAAATAAGTAGAATTTATATCATTTAATTAATGTTTCTTTGAAATAAAATGATGAAAAACTATAGGCATATTAAACCAAACACAATATTTTATATCAAGATAATATTTATTTTCCGGAATATTTTCTCTAAATGTTGGCACTTTTAAATATTTAAATTATTATATTAATAATATAAAAAATGTTTTCTTTTCTTGAGTAATTGAGAGATCACGACATTCCAGGAGTGTAAATATATATTTGAGCTTTAATCCAGAAAGTTATACCTCTTAAGTCTAAAGATAAAATTTCATTAGTGTAAGATGCAATTCTAAACATAAATTACTAGAATAAATTATATATGTAGAGGGATTTGAACTTAGAATTTTTTAGTCTATATTCTTCTTCCACTCCATCTCAAGCAATGATACATATGACCACATGCAAAAAAGACAAATCATTCCCTAATAAATGTATTTCATGCAGAACCAGCACTCATCAGTTGGGCAAGATCATAATCTCCCACACATATATAAAATCAGTGCTCAGTTTATATTAATATCGCAATTCCGTAAACTTTGCTGGACAGGCTTCAGTCTTCTCACCTTTACAACTACTCAATTGTCTATTTTATTAAAAAACCTGATGATGGAATACTAAGTTCAAACCATCTATTTATACACACATCTATCTATCTATCTATCTATCTATCTATCTATCTATCTATCTATCTATCTATCTATCTATCTATCTATCTATCTATCTATCTATCTATCTATCTATCTATCTATCTATCTATCTATCTATCTATCTATCTATCTATCTATCTATCTATCTATCTATCTATCTATCTATCTATCTATCTATCTATCTATCTATCTATCTATCTATCTATCTATCTATCTATCTATCTATCTATCTATCTATCTATCTATCTATCTATCTATCTATCTATCTATCTATCTATCTATCTATCTATCTATCTATCTATCTATCTATCTATCTATCTATCTATCTATCTATCTATCTATCTATCTATCTATCTATCTATCTATCTATCTATCTATCTATCTATCTATCTATCTATCTATCTATCTATCTATCTATCTATCTATCTATCTATCTATCTATCTATCTATCTATCTATCTATCTATCTATCTATCTATCTATCTATCTATCTATCTATCTATCTATCTATCTATAATAAACATTCAATATAAGCAAATTAGAATAAATCATATAAATGAATAAATAATCAAATGGTTTATTGCCTAGGAATTCATAAACAAATTAAACAACAGAAATAAAAGCCCCAAGGTCATAATTCATAGACTTTAAATTCAGAATTGACTATTGTTCTACTGGACTAGACTTCACAGAGCAAAATAACCACATGGTTTGTAACTCAAAATGAGCTCCATTGGTGACAGAGTTGATCAATATTCTACATCTAAAACCCAACACTCTATTCTGTGCCAAAGAAAACAGAGCAAAATAATTAATTAGTTTATTGCTTTGAAGTAAATAGAAAATTCTAATCAACAACATCAGACATAGACCGTGAATTTTGAATCTTGGGCTCCAAAGCCTGACACTCTGCCATGTTTAACATAATAAAGAGCAAAAGGGAGTGATTTATTGCCTAAGAGATCATAATAATTTGAACACCAAATTTATGGGTCTTTGCTTTCAGAGACTGTCATTGTACCAGAGAACAAAGGGAAAAATAATAAAATTATTTTTGCTCAAAAATTCAAACGATCTTTGTGTTCCAGAAATGATAGGCTTGAATCACAGCGTGCGATTTTTAAATTCTAGATTCTGCAAGTGTGTACTGCCTTACTCTACACAGGATCAAATAATCTCATAGCTTACTGTTCATGGCTTTATAAAAAGTTCTAATATCACATGTGACTGAGCTGTGATCACTGGACATAGACTTCAAAGTCTGACACACTATTACTACTATAAACAACAGGGCACTAAGAAGATTAGAAGAAATGAAAAAGTATTAGGTTAACAAGTGAACCCATAAATGTCGATTAATTAACCTGCCTTAAAATAAAATGTTTGACATAAAATGTGCTCATTATTCCACTTACAGAATTAATATTCCCATAAATTAACATTAAGATCATTCATCAGTTTTTTTCTTCTAATTCACATCCTATAGATATCTCAAATATATTCCTCATTATTTCCTTGCCTTTGAGAACAGTTCTATTTCAATAATAATAATATCAACAATATAATCGAATGTAATACAGAGAGCATACCAATGGCTCAAACAAGCTCTTAATTGATAAGTTGCGGTAAGAAAAATATTTAAAATTTCTATCTGGAACACTCTTATTCCCAGACCAATTGGTTTCGAGCTTACAGCTCATCTCAGTGAGGAGCTAGAATATTCAGACACTAGATCCAAAATATCAACTGAAAACCCAGCACTTATTTCAAATGTTTTTGTTGTTGAACTAAATTCAAGAGATATAAGTGACAGAGGTAGGCCATGATGAATTAACCTTGAGCTCAAAAATCTGCAATCCTACCACAATACCAAACTACGCAGGGATTTCCAATTCAATTTTTCTTTTTCAAAAATATACAGATTCTTTTATTTTTAAAGTTCTATATATACAATTTATTTGGAAAATTTTTGCTAAACAAAATTTAATAACTCTTTTATTTCTTTTTAATTCATATTTTAAAGATTTTTTTTCTTTTTTACTGTGTAATTTCAAGTATAACTTTGAGAAATTCTTTTTACATAAATAATGCGAATTCGATTTCTAGATAAATTCAATTACTCATTTGTTGATGTTTTTTTTTTAAGGAACTCTAGTTTCTCCATTTATTCATTTTATTCTCCTAATATTTGGCATAATTTGAAGTAGTGCTTGAATGACTGACTCTGGAACTCATGGTCCATGATTCATGGTCTAGCTGGTCACTTCAATGTTCAAACTTTTTATGAACTCCTGAGAGCAATTCATAAAGATCATTTTCTTTGAGATTTTTTAACAAGTATTTTAGTTGTTCTAAAAATAAATGGATTCCAACCACATTATAAAAATTCTAAGGAATTATTTTAAAGTGTGATTCTGAATATCTGCCTTTGCGTTTAATCCTCTTCCATACTTTAATTATTTTTAAAATTCACTATTAAACTTTAATTATTACTGTCTAATCTACTAAATTTATATTTTCCATTTTTCTCTAAAATTTTAATATTTTCTTTTAAATCTTTTAATTAAATAATCAACTGGTTAATTGCTCTGGAAATGTCACATGATATTTGAATAACAGAAGTGACAGATTAATCAATCTTTAAGTCAAAGGGTTTATATTTTAATTTTATTCTAAATTGCATATAGCTTTTGCTCTTATCAATAATAGTGCAAGTAAAAAGGATTATCATGTAGGGATTTCTATCACTATCTGAGAAAGCTGGGTAAAAGTCTCAAAACTTGAAATTAAATGAATTGCAAAAGTAAAATAATAAAACAAGAAACACATTAATTTCGTAAACATTCCCTCTCATGGTAAAATTAAGCACTCAAGATTAAAGCCTTATATGTAATTAAATATGTAAGTAATTGTAAAAAAGGTAAGTTATCGCTCTGAATTTTTTTAAGGTGTTAATCAAACTGGATGAGATTAGTGAGGAAAAATAAGCAAAATGGTTAATGTATAAATGAACATGTTTTTATAGAAAACAAGTATTCAAAATTGTATATAAATGTTTTAACAGACACATTTTTATACAGGCAGTATACTATGTATTGAATTGCTATAAATATTTAGACAATTTCTCACAAGTGTTTTCTCACCCTCTTTGTGTGTTTCTTGTTGTGTACAGATAAAATAAATCTTTTATAACTTTTGCTACTTCACCTATAACAAAAATTTAAGACAGGAAGTAGGAAATAGTGATTTTCTTTTTTAAAGTGCAGATTCTGTGCCATATCGAGAGACAATTAATATATATATACATATTGAAATTGCATTTATCCTTATTTAAAGTATTCCTAGTGCTTAATAATAAAACCCCACAAAATTCTGTGGATTTTAATAATAAAAACAGAAAAACTATAATACAAAGTCAAGCATTGGTGGTCAAGAGGTCAGCGATGGCTGCTTTACAAGCAGTTGTCCCAAGTTAGTGGGTTCACTTCCTGGCTGATGCTATGGCACATGGGGAAAAAAACTATATATACAAAAATAATACTACATTGCAATATAAGCATGAAAATTTAATGTTTTATGGATGCTATAGATCATGAAATATACTAATAAATGAGAATTCCATTTCTAATTCTAGTTAAAATATGCACTCAGGATGTTTCTAAGGCAACAGCCAATCAAAGCCAACTGTGCAGGCTGAGTCAATAATACAGTTATTGCTGCAATATAAACAAAAAATGCATAAATGAACATAAACACATTCATTATGCTGTTTTATTAAAAAAATTGATGATAAGATAAGGTAAATATTAATATATATTAACAATTATAAAAATATGTAGTTATAATTATAGAAAAAAGTATATTTTGGTACATAATTGTATGCTCTTTTCAATGTTTAATGTTTTTTATGTAATAACATATTACAACTTACTACAGAAATTAACACTGAAAAAGGCACAAAAGTATGTGCCAAAAAAGTCTTTCTATATACTGTATTACTTCAAATATAAGCCATCCCTGAATTTAAACCACAGTAGAATTTTAAGCTTGAAAAATTGGAAGCAAAATTAACCCCTGAATTTAAGCCACATATATGAACTTAAATAAAAAACTAATATAAAAAAATTAAACTGTCTTAATTAAATTGCAAAACTTCTTAAGGTATATAGTACATCCATTTTCTACATCTTCAATTTCAAACCATGAATTCTTTTCACTATTCCAGTAGGTACATCATCTTCAGGCCATTAACATTGCAGCTAAAAGTTATAATTTCTTTGTTAATTTGCTTTCATATTAAAGTTTATTTTTCTACTAAAATCTGAATTATTCTTCTAAAATAATTTATTATTTTACAAATATTGTTTGAAAAAAATTAAAAATGTGTAAAACAAAGATTCATTTTCATTTTTAAATTCAAAATGAAAACATTGGAATGGTCAACATTGACAAAATAATGTTAAAAGATTCTAAAACATTCATTTTCATTTAAAAAAAATCAAAACAAAAACATAGAATTGTCAAAATTTTGACAGGTTCTGTTTTGTTTGAAAACAACCAGCACTTTGGAAGGTAGGCACTTTTCTCATTGTTATATTGAGTTGCTAGTTGTAAAAATATTCTAAAGGTTATTTAGTAAACTATTCTTGATAAATTACCAGTAAACTCAGGAAAATAATGTTAAAAGTTGTGGTTTGAGAGAGAATTAAAGCCATTTACAAAATTAATCCAAAAATATTGATTAAAAAGATTTAATATATTCTACACAGGAAATGTCAATAATATTATGTGCATATATACCATAAAACAAAGATCCATAGAAAGAAAATGTTAAATTTTTTCACTTTGAATTTAAACTGCACCTCCTTTTTAGATGTTCAAAATTTTGAAAAAAAAGTGCAGCTTATTTTGAAAAAATACGGTAATATACAAATATATATATTTTGTATTCACTGTTATATATTGATATTTATATTACTTTATTTTATATATAAATTTAATGTTTTCATGGTTATATGATGTAGATAAAATACTTTTGGGAATAAACTATGTATTATTTTGTATTATAATCTGATATTTTTATGGACTAGCAACTGCCATTATTAAGATTAACTTTTGAAAGAAAAATCATTAGATCTCAAACAATAACATGACTCAGTGCAAGATGATAAATGAGATTCAACTTGAAGTAGTTCAGCATTCACAATATGAGGCTTATCAAAATGTTTATTTCCCTCAGTTTTTTTCGCCTATTAATTTGAAGTTAATATTAGATAAAATGAGAAGTTTCCACACAGCTAGAATACGTTGTGCTTTGTCAGCTCTAATTAAACCAGTAGGTCTCTTCAATATTATAATTGACTCTCTCATGGTTCTTAAATCATATATTTTCAAATTAGAAAGTATTTTTGTATTGCCAAGATCAGGTTTGTGACCAATTTTTAAAAAAATGGGAAGTAAAAACTGATGTGCTAATTTTTTGATTAAAAGCATTTCTATGTTCCTTAATTTTGACATTTATCCATCTATTAGAATAGTTTTAGAGGCTGAAACAAAACATTAACATACTTTTACAAACTATTACTGACCAAAAAGTAACAGCTTTTAATTAGAGATTCATGATGTTTGTGTATGAGTTAAAAGCTGGATATTATAGCTATAGTGGTTAAAATACAATCTATAGTAACATTTTTTACAACTCAACTGAAATTAATATTCCCCCATCAGTGATTCATATATTTAAATGTTAATATTTTTAATGGATTAATATAGATATAAATTATTTGCTAAATTGAAATTATGTTATATAAGTGAAGTTAAAACCACAACTAAGGTATATTAAAATGCAGCAGTCAATCAGACCAGTTTATAGACTGAACAAAAACAATATCAAACTTGTCCAGTTATTGCATAAGTGGTTGTCTTGTGGTCAATGTTATAACTAGGTCAAGTTTACTAGTCATTTTCTTTCAGCCTGCAAAATTGTTCTGATTGGTTCCTGCCCTTTAATACACTTTGGCTGTAGTTTTAATTTCAGTTACAAAACATAATTCCCATTTCTTAAATAATTTATATCTATATTAACCAATTAAAATTATTAAATATATATGATATCAGATACAATAACAAACACATAACTGAACTAAATACTTGAATTAACTCTATAATTTTCACCTACAACAACATGTGAATAAGTAACAGGTAGAACTAATTTATGACTTGACTGCCATCTTCAGTGGTTTTTTTAAAGTTAAAATTTTATTAAAATAATATCGCACTCCAACATTATTGATCAAATTTCAATAAGTTATTTATATGATTTATTTAATACATCATTTGTCATATTCATAAAGTATGTTATTTTTTTATTTTTATTTTCCTCATATTATTTTCTAAATGCAAAAGAAAGTATTGTCAAAATAAGAAAAAAATCATAGCAAATAATTTAATTATCAGTTAATACAGATTTAAATTTATTTAAAAAATGTAATTTTTATACAATGGTTCATATTCTTGATTTTTTTATTATTATCCATACTTACATACCACTTTATATATTACGTATGATGATTTTATCAGCAATGCCATTTTGATTCATACATACATACCACTTTATATATATATATTACATTTGATAATTTTATCAGCAACACAATTTTCCTTAATAATTAACTTACACGTATTTGATCTTACATTAAAAGAAGTAATAAAATGTGAAGAGATAACTACCAATAAACATCACATGATCACCATTTCTTATACTTGCTCTTAACAGTTATTAAAGCAGGCAAAACTCTCTATACGTATTGCCACTCAGTTAAAGCCAGAAGGTTTGTGTAAAAAATCTCCATCTAATGCCTACTCATCCAATATCCCCTGACTAGTTTCTGGCTTATGGCCTTTGTCAGTGAGGAGCATTAGATCTGAGAGCACTGCACTTAGATATTAGAATCTAATGCAACCCTCCAGCAGCCACCTTTTATTTCTACTTAACTACAAAACTATGAGACTTAAATAGAAAACACTATAATATTTTCAATCTAAGCTCATCAGCTTGTATAGTCATATAGGTCTGAACTCAGTTCAGTACCTATACATCTGGTGTCTTTAGTTCTTTAATAACCATAGACACTACTATCCTACTTGCAATATGTATAGAGAGTTTTTCCTGATTTAATACAGTTAAAATCAAGCATAAGAAATGGTGATCATGTGATGTTTATTGGCTTTAAACCAATCCTTCCCACTAGGATAGTGGTGGCTGTGGTTATTAAAGAACCAAAGTCACCAAAATGCATAGGTGCTGAACTGAGTTCAAACCTATATGACTATACAAGCTGATAAGCTTTGATTGAAAATATTATAGTATTTTCAATTTGTCTCATAGTTTTGTAGTTAAGTATAGGTAAAAGGTGGCTGCTGAAGGATTGCATTAAATCCTAAGATCTAGGTGCAGTGCTCTCAGATCCAAGGCTCCTCACTGATGAAGGCCACAAGCCAGAAACTAGTCTGGAAATATTGGATGAGTAGGCCCTAGATGGGAATTTTGTGCATGCCTTTTGGCATCCATTGATTATTCTGACTTGCACTGAGTGGCAATACGTATAGAGAGTTTTGCCTGTTTTAAGAAATAACTGATATAATCATGTCTTTTATGTCTTTGTTTAATAATTCATTATTCAAAGTTATATAATTGTTGGTGTTTCATAAACAACTTATAATTCAGTCCTGAAAATTAAAAGTTTATTTCAAATCATCAATTTCATGTATCTGTAAGTTGTTGTTTTTTCTCGTCAACATATTTAAAATAACTACTAATAGATAATTAAGTAATAACCTGTAGATTTATACTTTACGTTTGTCTTCAATATGGTAATATTAATTCGTGCTATCACACTTCCAACGTAAAGCTGTCAACAAATAGAAAACTAAATTAAATGGCCGAGCGCTTTCAAGATGTACTTCTCATATTCATAGCCAGTTATAGATAATTAAAAAAACACTCTCAATATATTGTCATAATCATAACAACATTTAATTACATACAACAGCTGATATTGGTAAACTCATGGATGATTTTTTTTTCCATTTTATGCAAACAATTTTCAAAACTTGCTCTGACATTTTAATACATAAATGCCAATACATCTTTAATATACAGATATTTATCTTGCTTATTTCCATGTCACATAAACATTGGCAATTACTAGGAGAGATATGTTTATTGATCTATATAATTGTGTTAACATTCAGGATAAATAATCCATCTACCTCATTCAAATCTACCTATTATTCTGTTTAAATTAAATAAAGATGAAATTGTCTGTTTACCAAATCCTAAGTCTTCCTGTAAAACTTTCCATTGATTCTTGGTTAAACATGCAATCTTCAAAATGCAATATAAGTATACTATTTTGTATTTATATGTTGGACTATTTTCATCATACTAACCTGTGTGCTATTTACTAGCAAATGACTGTATTTGGAATATTTAACTAAAATTAAATTTTTCTAAAGACGTTCAATACTCAGAGGATGGAAATAAATACAAATACAACACCATCATTTTAAACCTTTAGGAAAACATTATACTATTTTGTTTTAATATTGTATATATAACAAACAGTAATTCATTAAACAAATTATTATATATAAGAAGTTTGAACTCAGACTTTCACACGATCCTCAACTATCCACACTATCTCAAAGTGCTGACACACTTGATCACACACATGCTAGAAAGATAAACAATCACCAATATACGCATTTTGTGCTAAACCAGCACTCGTCAGTTGGTCCAGATTATCATCTCCACACATATATACAATCAATGCTCAGCTGGTCCAGATTATTATCTCCATATCTATATATATATATATATACCATCAATGGTCATCGAGCATTGATTGTATATATGTGTGGAGATGATTATATGGACCAACTGACGAGTGCTGGTTTATTACAAAATACATATATTGGCGATTGTTATCTTTTCAGCATGTGTGTGATCAAGTGTGTCAGCAGTATAGATAGCGTGGATAGTTGAGGGTCGTGTGAAAGTCTAAATTCAAATTCCCTATATGTTATATTTTGGAGTGCAGGTATGAAAAAGCCTGCACTGTAGAAAAAAAAAATCATATATTAAACAAATTATTATAAATTAACAATTGATGCAGATATCAGATATTTAAATCCAGGATTACATAAATGAGTTTCCGATGTGAACAAAATATGTATAGTGTCAAGTTTGTATCTTTTTGTATTAATATCTGTGATTATTATAAATTATTTAAAAATACTTTACAGTTTGATAAGTTTGGTTATATATGTATATATGTACACACACATTATATATTTGTAAAAAATGAAGTTAAAAACTTAATGTGTATTTGTCACAGTGGTTAAGAGGTTATAGAGTGCTCACTATCTCTAACTATATTCATTAGATCATGATTTAGTGTGTGATAGCAAACAGCTTGAAATCATGATCTGAAAGGGATAAGAGAGATAGTGAATCTACTTGTTATGTAAACAAAAATAGTGTGGGTTGGATTGTGGACATATATATATATATATCGTCAACTGTAATGAGTATTTCAGATTTGTAAACAAGTAATTTATCATGACTCGGATCAGTGTTACGTTTCAATTAAATTTATACATATAGAAGTAAAATGACAGGCTCTGGGAAACAGGCCCATGATTTACCACTCGAACCCTGATATGTCCCGAGGTTTGAACTTATGTACTCCCGAGCAATAAACCATTCGGTTATTTTCCCCACATGATTGTAATGGACTCTGAACCATATTCCATGGAGGATGTCTCCAGGCTCTGTCATTTCCAATATTGAGCAATAGACCATTTGATAACAATTGCTATTAATTTATATACACACACGCTTGCACACATTTTTAAGGAAAGTTAATATAAATATTTTTTGAAATAGTTGCTTTTCACTATTAAGCACGTCTAATTAACATATAAAAGAAAGTTTTACCCTGTTGAATATTTTTTGATACTTTCAAACTTCTGTTGAGTTATGGTCGCTCTATTGTAATGGTAATGTCTGATAACCGTTAACAAAGGGTAACTTGATTGTACCACCCAGGGTTGCAGGAATTTTTCAGCTGCTACCGAAATTGACGCACGGTATGCTTCCTATAAAATCAGACAGATTTTGAATCATTATTTGAAAGTAAAATAAGAAATAGAAAAAATTGAAAGATTGTTATTGATTGGAAAATATTGATATAAATCTTCGACAATTCAAAATAAGAGATAAAAAAGCATATAATGACTGATTACTACTAAAATACATTACAATGTTTTGTTTCATTAGTGTTGCAATACAAGTGTATACGCTATGTATATATCCCTTTATTAAAAAATAAAATAAAACTTAAGCATAAACCGTACAAATCTTTAAAGTGAATCAAATAATCAAATGAATAAAGAGAGAAAAAAAACGTCTAATGATTTACTGTTTTTTTTTTTTAATTTTTAAGAAGTAGATTTGATCAGAAATTTTTTCCATTGTTATTTTAAATCTTATTATATTAATAAATATATTCCAAAAGTATATTTAAATTTTTATTTCAACATTAAATATTTTAATAGCTGAAATACAGGCTTATTATATACCTGTATCAATATATGTAATATATAGGGTATATGAGCACAGACTTTCATACGACTCACCACTCTATTTCATATCACTGATACACTTAAACACATATATTTTGTAAAGATAAATAATCATCAATATACGTATTCCATGCTAAACCAGCAATCATCAGTTGGTCCAGATTATTATCTCTACACATACATGCAATAAGTGCTCACATATATATTAAGATAGCCAATCTTTATACTTTAATGGACAGGCTTCAATCCACTCCACACTCCAATTCTTCAACCGTCCATCCAATAGAAAATCTGATGATGGAATGCTCAAAGGCCACCCTGAGGCCAAGATTTTTGTCACACCCATGTTGACCTAAAGTCAATCTGGCCCCTCATATACTGGACGTAATCAATTTAATACATCTATACTATGTAATAGCTGAAATACAGGCTTATTATATATGGAATGTATAGGGTATATGAGCACAGACTTTCACATGACCCACCACTCAATCTCATATCACTAATACACTTGAACACATATATGACAAGAATCTTTACTCTGCATCAATTCACAGAGCATTGAACAAGTTACAGATCTTTTAAATAACATTGAAATGTGATATAAGCAGTCTATTGTGTCACATTTCAATTTGCAACTTTCTTTAAATAAAACATAATGAAATATGATTCTTCAGTATTTTTCCAAATATATATTTTTTAAATATATACTTCAGTACCTCTGTGCACACTGGTAATTATATATAACATGCATATTTAATTATGTTTTATTTAAATAAAGTTGCAAATTGAAATGTGACTTAATAGACCTCTTTCTTCACATTTCAATTTACAACTTTTTTTAAATAAAACAATGAAATATGCATCTTATATATAGTTACCAGTGTGTACAGAATATGGCACTAATGTATGTTTAGGGAAAATATTTTTTTTTTGGCAAAATGCTGAAGAATCACTTATTGTTTTAAATTGCATTGGTATATTATACATGTGAGAGGTCTATTATGTCACATTTAAATTTGCAACTTTCTTTAAATAACTGCTAAGTACTGTTCAGTTCACATCTTCTGTTGAATAATTTTTTTAATCTGCTGTTATTCACATGAGAATCGCTTTTGATAAAAGTGCTAAGATAAGAAATTTAACAATAGAAAGCTAAATTGTATAATATTAATTAAAGAAGAGTTGTAAACAAGGCAGGACATCGTGGATGATGGCTCATCATAGTGCAAATGGTAACAAACTGAGCCTATAATAAAGTTGGTAATATTTCTTAAATACCAAGTTCTACAATCTATTTTAAAAACTCTATATTTCAATATTCTTAATTACTTAAAACTCTTGTTAAAATAAAATCTTGTAACATTCTTATAACTTTTTAATAATTTTTCCTGTAACTGTAATAAATGATTATTTTAAACTTTCTATAATCTATGGCCATGTATATTTTCTATTGTGATTATTTTATTTCATATGTTATGGTATGCCATAATTTTAAAGCAGAGAATAATTAATTTAATAAATTTTTGGGAAAGACACTTAGAAGCTCTCCTGATATAAATCCGTGCTTTGAAATCTATTCTAAGAGATAACAACAGATCACTATGAACTCATTGTTATCTATATTTAATTATTTAGTATGTATTAGTCTGTATTTAAGGTTTGTGAATTATTATTATATCTGTTAGTTAGATAACCCACAGGCATATTTGCAAATAGTCTTTTATTTTTTAAATATTGATGAAATTTAGTACATTTTTGAAAAGTTAGTTGGTCACCACCTTTTGTCGTTTTAATTCTTTGTGCAAGAGGTAGGAGGGTATATCTGTTAGTTAGACACCAATTTCTGTTTTTGTATTTTACTTATTTTTGATTGAATTCTTGATGCATAGTGATTTTTGGATAGAAATTCTTCTTTGGAGGATGGGGGAAGGAGGTGACCTAATGTTCTTATATTAAAAAGTACTTATTTTTGATTATATGCTATAATTTCAAAGCAGAGAATAATTAATTTGTAAATAGAAGCTCTCCTGTAATGTTCTGATTGCTTTTTAGTTTATACAATCGCTGCTTTGGAATCTGATTGCACATGCATATTTGCAAATGTTGAAAGCTAAATATTGATTAGAAAGATTTGTTCAATGTAGGCATGTTAATTTGTCAATTTCAATGATTTTTGGATAAAAATTCTTCATAGGGGGGATGTTTCCTATTGATGCATATTCATTGATTTCTGTTTTTGTAATTTGAAATTTTATAACATTTTATTTTTTTACATTTTTATTTGTATTTTAGAAGAATTTGTTCGAATCTGATCACAGATACATATTTGCAAATGTTGAAAGCTAAATATTGATGAAATTCTGTTTTGTAACTCTCACCATTAATGAAGTCCCATCAGTCATTGATGAAGCTTTGTTAATTTTTTCGACATTTGCCATTAAAGTTTTTCTGTTTTTGTAATTCAAATTTTATAGCACTTTCTTCTTTGTTTTTTTTTTTTTAATTTGTATTTTAGAAGGATTTGTTCAATTTAGGCATTTTAATTGGTCAATTTCAGTGATTTTTGGATAGAAATTCTTCATGGGGAAGATATTTTTGCTTGATGCATTTTTACTGATTTCTATTTTTGTAATTTGAAATTTTAGAGCGTTTTTTTGTTTATTTGTATTTTAGAAGGATTTGTTTGATTTATTTTTGCTTTAGGCATTTTTAATTTGTCGATTTCAGCAATTTTCAGATAGAAATTTATCACTTGCATGCTTCTTGGGAGTCCTAGTGGCCACATTGAGTGTAAGTCACAACTACCACAAAATGAAAAAAATGAATGTGGAGTAATTACACTGAATCATTAAAAAACAGTCAACACTTGGACAATTTCAATATCAATAACAATCAACAATTTCCAAACTGTTGTTTAGAAAACATCACTTATGTAGGCATAAAATGGTTTTCATTGTTACAACATACAACATAGCATTTTGAGTGGTATTTTAATCTTTTTTGCTTCAGGTATTGCTGTCCTGAACAATATGATATTGAGATTTATCTTGTAATTTTTACAATTATAACTACTGAAATTATGGTGGTAATGTAACCAATTAGGCTATATTCAAGGATGTTCATTAAATTTCATTATAGATTTTCATTGGGTCTTAACAAACAATAACTGATAAGAAGACAGAAAATATTACACAAAATCTTATATTCTGTGCTAAACCATGTATTGTTTACTACCAGAGAAATGTAGTGGAAAAGGATGACCAATGTTTGATTTTTTAAAAAAAACATTTAACAAATCCATGTGATGATAAAAATAGATTAACATATAACTACATATTGTCATTATTTTCAAAACTTTTCTAGGTATACCATCAGAATATAAAAATATCAAAAGTGTTTTTAAACTTTTTTAAATAGGATGTCTTTGTGCTAATCTGAATGACTCTTATGTTAAATATATGATTAAAAGCAGTAATCTAAATAAATAAAGTAATCAAAGCTATCCTTCTACCAGATATTCAAAATATTATTGGTTTATAAAAGAATATTATTTACTTATTTAATGATTTTAAGACACATATTACTTTCACTGTGTCAGATAAAGATCTAAAGTGACCATGAGTGTATCTTCTTTGAGTTTGTCTCCACAACTTAATTTTTGAATTTGTTTTAATTATTTAACAATGTAGTCATGCATGGACATGCTGAATATCTGATTTTCATGCATTAAAATAAAATCTTATTCAGTAGGTTTATTTTTGAAGGGAGATTGCTAAAGTATAATATTTGTGTGCATGTAAATTTATGGCAGAAGTTCTTAAAAAAAAGGTATTTTTTCATTTATTGTGAAAATTGTCATCTCAAAATATTTATAACTAAGTCTAATAATAAATAAATAATTAAATGGTTTTTTCTTGAAAATTCATACCAGCACTGAATGATACATAGCTCCGTGGTCTACCACCTTAACACTAATCTATTCAAGCAGTCTGATAATGAGGGGGTTGAAAAAGAAGGTATATATTAATGAGACCCTATACAATAGACTTCTACACTCATAGTTCTAATGAATAATAAAGTAAAAAATATTAGTGGACATAAGCCTTGTAAAAAGATTACTAATATAGAACATGAAATATATCATTAATTAAATAAAAATGATTTTTTACATCTTTATAAAAGTGTATTTATCGTAAAGGTAGTGTTAAATAAAATTACTTACTTGGGTTACAATTTCATAGAATTTAGCTTCATTAATATTTTTATAACTGTAATCTTGTAAACATTTCTGTAAAAAGAATATTAAATATTTTTTTTTAAATAGTAAAATGTTGAAATATTAATAAATTTTTTAAAAGTCTTCAGAACAATTGATATTTAAAAAATAAAAATATATAAAACAACATATTTAAGAATTACTTTAATATGCACTAAAAATGAAAAACTAGTCAAGCATTGGTGGTCGAAAAGTCAGTGACAGCTGCTTTTCAAGCAGTTGTCCTGGTTTAGTGGGTTTTCTTCCCAGCTGATGCTATGACACATGAGAAAAAAATGAAAAACTATACATTCTTTAACTTTTACAAATAAAAACATAAAGCAATCATAATAATTTATATTACACATTTATTAGACTAGAGATTATCAATAAAAATAATGTTTCTGTAGTGTGATTTTCATTACTCCACTCTTATATAAGGTAGGGGTTTTTAACACCTTATGAAAATGTGTATTATGAATATATGACCAAAGACATGTGAAAAAGTTTTATGAACCTCAAGATGCACTTTTCATTCTGAACCAGCACTCTTCAGTTGGTCCAGATTACAATCTTTCACACATATCTTTATCAGGTGTTCAGGATATATATATATATATATGATCAATAGATGGCATTTTACCAAAAACACCGTCAAAGCGTATGTTTGTTTACATAAATGTCAGAGTAAGCATTCACTATCTCTATCATTAGTTCCACCTTCAGATCATGATTTCAAGCTGATTTGCTATCATCAGTGAAGGACAGGAATAAGAAACTAAATCTAAACACTAACTCTGAGTGGTTATGAAACAATTTCTATTCAGCTTGCAAGCGTGAATTTTTTAGACACATAATGTCTTCAAACTCAGCATAGCAAGCCAGATAGCTATATGGGTCTGATATCAGTTCAGTATCACCACATAGTAGAAGCCTTTGCAATATATATCATTGCAAGAAAACCACAAAGGTACATTTATGAAAAACAAAAAAAACAAGTTAAACTTGCTAATGCTTGTATTTATGATCAATAGATGGCGTTTTACCAAAAACACCATCAAAGCATATGTAAAAGCCATCTATTGATCATAAATACAAGCGTTAGCAAGTTTAACTTGTTTTTTGTTTTTCATAAATGTACCTTTGAGGTTTTCTTGCAATGATATATATTGCAGAGGCTTCTACTATGTGGTGATATTGAACTGATATCAGACCCATATAGTTATCTGGCTTGCTATGCTGAGTTTGAAGACATTACGTGTCTAAAAAATTCATGCCTGCAAGCTGAATAGAAATTGTTTCATAAATGCTCAGAGTTAGTGTTTAGATCTAGTTTCTTATTTCTGTCTGTCACTGATGATAGCAAATCAGCTTGATATCATGATCTAAAGGTGGAACTAATAATAGAGATAGTGAATGCTTACTCTGACGTTTATGTAAACAAACATACGCTTTGATGGTGTTTTTGGTAAAATGCCATCTATTGATCATAAATACAAGCGTTAGTAAGTTTAATTTGTTTTTTTGTATATATATATATATATATATATATATAAAGAATTACTACAGTTTAATTAATAAGTGTCAAACTTACTGTCCTCAGAACTTTGACACAAACTACTTGATGGAAGTATATTAAGAATTTTTATTAGTCATTCCTTAGTCTAAAGATTATCCAATAATAAATAATGTTTCTGTAATGTAATTTTCAGTACACCACTTGCATGCAATGTAGGGATTGGTTTCTATCTGCTTTTAACAATGATAAAAATATATATAAGAGATTGTGGTCTGGGAAAATGAATGAGTGCTGGTTCAACACAAAATGTGCATATTGAATCTTATACATTTTTTTTTCAAATGTCTTCGTTCATATGTTTATAATCTCATCCCTTCTAAAAAGTGTTAAAAGTAGATGGAAACTAGTTTTTACTTTGTGTGAGAGTGGTGTAATAAAAATTAAGCTACAGAAACATTATATATTATGGAGTAATCATGTTTAATAATTCACAAGTAAGGTTTCCAAAAAATCAGTCTCATTTTATTATATCGATACCAATCTATATAAAGTTGGAATCAGTTGCAAGTGTGTTAAAATGATCACAAATTCAAAATATGATCATCCCTTGCTTTTATTTGTGAATGCTAAAGAAAACTTATTTTTTACTTTTTGTGCATTTTTTAGTTTGTAATATTCATAAAACTATTTTTAAAAATTTTTTAAATATTTTTTTAATTTCTATTTTTTTATTAATTTTATATATTTCCAAAACTTATTAATAAAAATGTTTAGCTACAACTAATGCCTCTAGATGGTGGTATTTTAAAAATACTGAATCCTATTAGGTTTTAGTAAGTCTGCTACTAAAGAATTTATTTGAAAAAAAAAAAATAATGATAACGTTTTGAAATCTAAGGTTAAGAAACAGATTGAAAAACACATGTTTATTGATTGCCATTGTAAGAAAATAAAGTTTTTCTTCTTTTTTATAAAAAAGCTTGAAGAGTGGGAAGAGTGGGAGAGGAAGTATAAAGTTAAAGACAGAGTAGGGACTTAAAAAAATAAGGAATATGGATTGCATTTGTATCACACAATGTGTATAATGATAAGAAATAAATTAGTTGTGCTGTGGTAGAGTGTACTTTTTGTGAAAAGATTTATCATTTGAAATGCTTAGATAGGATGTAATAGGTTTATGGTTATGTGGACAATGTGTAAATGTGATAAAAAGAGGTGAAAAAGTGGTTTCTAAATATAGATAGTTTGAAGAGAAAGTCAGAGAAAATGGAGCAAATGTAATTGAGGAAGATATAATAGAGTATGTTTTTAGTGAAGTGAAAAGAGATATGGATGAAAAATAAGTAGCACAATGGAGATGGTTAGCCAAAAAATAAGTAAGACAGAGGAAGAGGTAAAGGATACAGAAGCAAAATTAAAATTATTAGAGATAAAATGTGAGCAGATAAAGAATTATTAAATAAAAATGATAAGGAAGAAGTAGATAAGGAAGTCCAGAAGGTGAAAGAGAATGTTATGAATGATGTAGGAAAAGTAAACTATGAGACAGTATTGATAGGGGATTTTCTAAATAGAGATAATGGAAATGTAATTGCAAGAGAAAATAGAAACAGATATGTAAGACTCTGGAGCTAGAATTAGGGATGTTACAGAATAGGTAAAGAAACTAGGGAATAGAGATGTGTATGTTATTGTAGGGTCAAATAATTTGCCAGAGCCACTCAACAAAGTAAAAAATGAATACATAGAATTGATTAGTAATTTAAGTAAGATTAAAGAAAGAGTAGGAATAATTGGATTATTACCAAGATTTGACAGTAAGTATATGTTAGATAGGACATGTTTTATAAATTAAAGATTGAAAAAATTGTGTGAGAGGAATGATGTTATGTTTGTGGATGTGTGGAATTTTTTTATTAGTAAGAGGGATTTATATAGTAAAGATGGATTGCACTTAGAAAAACAAGAAAGTGAAGTTTTAGGGAGTTTGATATATAAAGAATATAGTTCAGGAAACTTATAAAGGGGAGTGGGATTTTAAATTGCAGTATTATCAAAAGGAAGAAGAATGGACAGAATGTAAGAAATAAACAAAGAGTAGTTGATTTAAAAATAAGTGTAGATGTGGAGAGGAAATGGGTCTGTAAAATTAATAGTAAGCAAGTTATTTATACATATAATGGAGAGAGAGAGAGAGTCGAAAGAATTTATAAAAGATTAGTTAAAAAAGAAGAAATTGTTAAAATTCGATGTTTGAAGTGGCTGGAATTAAACAAATCAGTTAAAAATAAAGAGTGTGAGATAGTGGAAACACATCTAAGAGAAGAAGATCATCTACTGGAAGACTTGGACTGTCAGAGTATCAATAGAAAAAAATGGTGATGGTATAGGAGTTATGTCAAAAAACATTTAAATATTGTTAAATGTCAAGAACATTTGTGGTTTGAGTGACAATAATAGATGGTAAATATAGCCACTAGATATAGACAAACTATAAAGCAGTGAAACAGTAGTATATATAAATGCTTAGTTAAAGATATGTAGAGTTTCAAAGAAAAAAGGAAGAGAATAATGTTTATAGGAGATATAAATGGGCATATTGAAGAGATTGATGATGCAAATAACAAGAATGGACAGCTTTTGAAGAATTTGTGTTGGAGAGTGAATTTGAGGATTCAAAATCTATCAAATATTTATGAGGGACAATACGCGTGATCTAGAAATAATATATCTCATACAATAGATTATGTGTTAGTCGAAAAGAGGGAATGAATATACAAAAAAATTAAGGTGTTTGATAATGAAGAGAAAGTATGTAATAGTGATCGTAGTTTCTTTGTAATAGAAATGTTTGTAAGGTGATGGAAAATAATAATAAAATTAGAAAGGATAGTGAAAGATGTGGATGGAGAATGAATGATAAGAATAAGTTAGAAGAATATAAAATAAAAGTAGAAGTAATCATGGAAGAGTTGACTGGGATGAATATAGGGACAGGTGTGATGAAATAGAAAAAGTGGCAAATAGTGTTTTAGATAAGAATATTAGGAAAAATAAAAGTAATAAAAAAGTGAGAGTTAGTAAAAATGTAAACGAGAGGGAAAAACCATGCAGAAAATATAAATGTGCTATTAAGAACAAAGAAAGTAAAAAAGATGTTAATGTTAAATAGGAAAAGTATTTAAAAGAAGAAGTTGGCTAAAATAGATAATTATATAGAGAGAATGAAATTAAATTGTTGAAGGATATTAATGAAAGAGATGGGAGTAAAACATTCTGGTAATAAATTAAAAGAAGGAATGTACAGAAAATAGAAATAGTATTAGTAAATGATGAGGGATTGGAGTGTAGCTCTAGAGAAAAATTAGATTTAATCTTAAATAAGTATGTAATGGATAGAGAAAAGATGTTAGATGTAAAGACCAGAGTCATAACAAACATAAAAGCATATATAATCTTCAATTTATTCTCTTCTTTATTTCTTAGTTTTGCTTTTTTATATAACATATAATACCAACATTCCAATCTTCTTACACTTTAAAGCAAAAAATATTTATTTATTCTACAGTTTCGCCTGTTCCTATTAATAGAGACTGCTATAACGGAGACTGCTAGGAATAGTCGAAACTGTAGAATAAATAAATATATTTTGCTCTAAAGTATAACAATATTGGAATGTTGGTATTATATGTTTTATAAAAGCATATAATAATAAGCATATTAGATTTACTGAACATGAACTAAATGAGGCAGGAAAAATTGAGAAGTGAAAAGGAAAGAGGTTTAGATGGATAGGAAGCAGAGATGGTAATGAATTTAGTATATAGGACAAAAATAAATATTTTATCATATTTTAGTAAGATGGCACAGAAGAGAGGTTTTCCAGTTGGTGTAATACAAGAATAAGTCTTCTGTTTAAAGGAAAGGGTTAGGATTATAGAAAGTTAAGCCATTATAATCCAAGAATGGTAACATCAGTGGTTATATAAAATTTTCACATATATTGTGGCTGGAAGGATCACAAAATGGATGGAAGAAAATAATATAGTAGAAAAAATGCTAGGAAGTTTTCGGTTGGATAGGCATATATGAGATAAACAAAGTCAAAACTCTCCATACAGTAGTGCCACCCTGTGCCAATTATGTGCTAATATAAAAATGGTGATCAAGTGATATATGAGATAGTTTATTTGTAGTTACACAACCTACAGATATGAATAGAAATACAGGTAGACAGTTATATATGGTTTTTATAGATATAGAAAAGGCATATGATGGAGTAAATAGAAATAGATTATGACAAAGTTTAATAAATTTGGGAATGGATTGAGCTTTAGTGGATCTTATTAAGAAATTGTATGAAATGATTACTGTACATATAAATTGGAAAAAATAGAATCAGTTAAAGTTAAAAATAAGGTGGGACTAAGGCAAGAATGCCCTATATTACCTATTGCATTTTTGTTGTATTTGAGAGAAATGGAGAGAGCAGTAGAAAGAATAGAAAGAGGGGTAGAGCTATCATTACTAGGTGGCAAGGGAGTGTATACATTACCGAGACTTTTATTTGTGGATGATGTCTTCTTACACAGAAAGGAGGGAAGACATGGAAATTGCGCTGAAGACATGTACAAGGGGATGGGGTAAATAGATGGGGATTAAATTTAATGAAGAAAAATCAAAACTAATGATTATTAATACTGATGAAAGAGAAGAGAAATAATTTTTATTGGGGATATAGAGTTAAGTGTGGTGAATAGGTATATCTATTTGGGAATCATCTTAATTAATCAGAGAAATTGCTTGTATGAAAGGGAGAAAAAAATGATAAATGAAGTGAAGAAATGAAAAGAAAATTAACAGTGTTTTTATATAATAAATATAATGTAGCTAGAATTGTATGGCAGGTAGAGGCAGTAGTAGGGTTAACATATGATAACAATGCTTTACGTGTTAGTAAAGGCTTGTTAGATTACTTGGAAAAAGTACTAAGAGAAGTATGAAGACATGCAACAGATGTAGATATATGGATGGCAAAGGAGGCAATTCAAGGGAAAATGGGATATATATATATATATATATATATATATATATATATATAATTAAAATTACCTCAAATCCAAAATTCAACCAGACCAGCATAAAAATAATATTAAAACACTACCAAAGGTTTCACTGCCTACAAGTAGACTTCTTAAGTGTAAAGAACTACAAAAACTACACAATATATATAATATTAAACATTACCCACAAATCCATTCACTTCCCATCCATCCTTAATATTAAAAGAACTCTTAAATAAGTTAATTGCTTCAGAATAATAAATTTTCAATAATAAAGATTTTGATGAAGCTAAAGTTGTCTTCTTTGAGAGAAATGAAATCAAAAGAAGAATTAAAGAATTTTTATTATTGAAAATTTATTATTCTGAAGTAATTAACTTATTTAAGAGTTCTTTTAATATTAAGGATGGATTGGAAGTGAATGGATTTGTGGGTAATGTTTAATATTATATATATTGTGTAGTTTTTGTAGTTCTTTACACTTGAGAAGTCTGCTTGTAGCAGTGAAACCTTTGGTAGTGTTTTAATATTATTTTTATGCTGGTCTGGTTGAATTTTGGATTTGGGGTAATTTTAATTATATATAAACTAGTTTAGCTTTATGCTTGTAATGTTTATATATATATAAAACGGTGCTTGTCTTATAGCTAAAGATGCCGTTGGATGGAGCCGTTTTCACGCTAAAACTATAAAATATGAACATTCACGGGCCGTTGATTTTAATAATTTTTCTGTGCTTTTTTGTAATGCAAAAATAAAAACAAAACAAAATCGTCTTTTTTAAATATCATTTTTTATTAACATATACAATTTAAATGATAATAATAAATGTAATATAAAATCAACAAATTACAATTTGATTCATGTTTTTTATATCGTATACTTTTTAAATTGTGTTACGGCTTTTTTTTATCAATTTTCTATCGTATATTTTTTTACTTGTGTTACGACTTTTTTTGTTGTTGTTTAACTAAAAAATAATAATCGTAATAAAAGTAAAAGTTGTTACGGTTACATTTAGAGTTAGTTTTAGGGTTAGTTTTAGGGTTAGTTTAGGGTTAGTTTTAGGGTTAGGTTTAGGGTTAGTTTTAGGGTTAGGGTTAGTTTTAGGGTTAGTGTTCTGTTTGTTCGTAATGCTAAAATAAAAAAATTCAAAATCGTAAGTGTACTCGGACAGAAGAAAGAAACTCAAACTTTTTTAAACAGCAACAAACACATACAAATATCTTCGTTACTTATTAAACATGTTTATAATATTTGCTTTTTATTAAATTTACAAAAAACCCTGTAAATTTGGACTTTTCTTAATGGATATTTTTTTCGTACCGCTCTTTTATACTTCAAAAATATACAGATGGTAGAATCTTCTTTGTCTCATGGAATGTTACTAACAGTTTGTTACTTGACACGTTACCTAATTGCAACTCAATAAAAACAGATATTTAACATTTACCCAAATAAAAGTTCAATACAGTATGTTGTAAAAAGTCTTATAATTATTGTTTTAAAAAATCTGAACATTTCAATAGTTTAAAAAAAAAAAAAAATCCAATGAAAACATCTCTCATCAAGCCATAATTATTTTATAAATTGTGCAAATTTGGAAAATGTAATTGCTGCTTAGCGACATACATGCTGTACTGCGATGCGACATAGCAACCTGCATTCTGTAGCACAACAAAAAAGTTGTATTGTAGAAACTGCGGGTTTGAATGTGTCGGCCATGGAAACAGCATTTTTATGTGTTTTAGCATGAAAACTGCACCATAAAACAGCATCTTTGGCTATAAGATGAGTACCGTGTTTTTTATATCGTATACTTTTTAAATTGTGTTACAGCTTTTTTTTATCAATTTTCTATCGGATATATTTTTACTTGTGTTACGGCTTTTTTTTTATCAATTTTCTATCAGATATTTTTTTACTTGTGTTATGACTTTTTTTGTTGTTGTTTAACTAAAAAATAATAATCGTAATAAAAGTAAAAGTAGTTACGGTTAGATTTAGGGTTAGTTTTAGGGTTAGTTTTAGGGTTAGTTTAGGGTTAGTTTAGGATTAGGTTTAGGGTTAGTTTTAGGGTTAGTTTTAGGTTTAGTTTAGGGTTAGTTTTAGGGTTAGTTTAAGGTTAGGTTTAGGGTTAGTGTTCTGTTTGTTTGTAATGCTAAAATAAAAAAATTCAAAATTGTAACCGTACTTGGACAGAAGAAAGAAACTCAAACTTTTTTAAAAAAAACAACAAACACATACAAATGTCATTTTTACTTATTGAACATGTTTATAATATTTGCTTTTTATTAAATTTACAAAAAAACCTGTATATTTGGACTTTTCTTACTGGATTTTTTTTTGTACTTCTATTTTTTACTTCAAAAATATACAGATGGTAGAATCTTCTTGGTCTCATGGAATGTTACTAACAGTACGTTACTTGACACATTACCTAATTGCAACTCAATAAAAACATAGATATTTAACATTTTCCCAAATAAAAGTTCAATACAATATGTTGTAAAAAGTCTTATAATTATTGTTTTAAAAAAATCTGAACATTTCAATAGTTTAAAATAAATAAAAATCCAATGAAAACAACATTTCAATACAATTCAAATACAAACTCTCTCATTAAGCCGTAATTATTTTATAAATTGTGCGATTCGGAAAATGTATTTGCTACTATGCGACATACGTGCAGTACTGTGACGTGACATAGTGGCCTGCATTCTGTAGCACAACAAAAAAGTTGTATTATAGAAAATGCAGGTTTGAATGTGTTGACCACGGAAACAGCATTTTTATGTGTTTTGGTGTGAAAACCATGCCACAGAGTGGCATCTTTAGCTAAAAGATGAGTACCATATATATAATAATTGAAATAATATTTTTAATGGTTTACAAACAATTACAAACAATCCTTAAATCTGCAGAAGTACTTTCGGTTACGTTCTAACCTGCCTCAACTGCCATTATATTCAAAAACCATAAGCGGAAGCAAATGTCATCAATTCAAATTCCATGAATCTCATATTTTAATGTTAGAAGCTTGTCGATTTATTAAATGCATTTTATTCCTGTTTATAAAAATTGCCTCTTTAATTTTTCTTTTACTATGGTTTCTCTCTTCATGAAGAATTTTCACATTTTCAAAATTAAATTTAAATTTATATTTACATGTTCTTTCGTGATCAAAGAAAACTGAAGGATATTAAATCACCATTATTTTTATTTTTACACGCTTATATAACAATTCATGTTCCTCCAATCTTTTCTCAATAATGCACCTAGATTCACCTATATATGATAGCATCCAATCACAAAAAATTTGATATATGACATCACTTTTTTGCTTGACAGGTATGACATCCTTAGAATTATTGACTAATTTATTAATATTGTTTGGAACGTAGAATGAAACATTAAAAACATTCTTATATAAATCCTTATATAAATACTATTGCTTCATCATTTGACTTTGTAAATAGTATTAAAAATTTAATGATTGATGAAAATGATGTTATTGCTTCATTGGATGTTACAGAAATGTATGGATCTATTGATAGAATGAATTCCATAAAAACAATTGAACATGCATTAAAAAGTAAAAATATTTGTAAATATATGATAAAATTTATCATTGATTCTTTAAAATTTTTTAATGATAACATTGTTGCATCTTTTGAAGGTCAATATTATAAAATGACTAAAGGTTGGCCTATGGGTTTGCCTGTAGTTGCACAAGTTTGCAATTTCATTTTATCTACATATGAGAGTAGTATTTAAAATATGTGTATTTTTGGAGATATTAAAATTAACAAAAGATATGTGGATGATGTTTTTGTTTGTGGAAATACTAATAGTATAAATTTGCTTATAGAGGAATTAAATAAGTTGAATGACTTGAAATGGACTATTGAAAAAGAATAGGACAATAAGATTAACTATTTAGATTTAATGATCACAAGATATAACAGTATATTAAATTATAAACTAATAATTAAGCCACTGCAAAAAAGAGCATATATAAATTGTAAATCAAAAGTACCAATTATGCATAAGATGGCAAGTTTTAAATCTTTTTTGTTTTGGAATGAAAAATTATGTCATTACCAAAGTGATAAACTGAAAAATATTGAGATATTTGCCAAGGAATTGCTTGATGTTGGTTATAAAATGGAATAAATAAACAATACTTTATGTCAATTTAAAAAAAATTAGTATAATTTAAAAGAAATGAAGATTAATAGTAAAAATTGGATATCTATTCCATTTATTTCAAATCCACAAGTAAAATTTTTAAGGATTTATATAAGAATGTTTTTAATGTTTCATTCTACGTTCCAAACAATATTAATAAATTAGTCAATAATTCTAAGGATGTCATACCTGTCAAGCAGAAAAGTAATGTCATATATCAAATTTTTTGTGATTGTATGCTATCATATATAGGTGAATCTAGGTGCAGTATTGAGAAACGATTGAGGGAACATGAACTGTTATATAAGCATGTAAAATATAAAAATAATGGTGATTTAATATTTTCTTCAGTTTTCTTTGATCATGAAAAAACATGTAAATATAAATTTAAATTTCATTTTGAAAATGTGAAAATTCTTCATGAAGAGAGAAACCATAGTAAAAGAAAAAAATCATGAAGAAAGAAACCATAGTAAAAGAAAAAAATCGACAAGCTTCTAACATTAAAATACGAGATTCGTGGAATTTGAATTGATGACGTTTGCTTCTGCTTTTGGTTTTTGAATTTAATGGCAGTTGAGGCAGGTTAGAACGTAACCGAAAGTACTTCTGTGGATTTAAAGATTGTTTGTAATTGTTTGTAAAGCATTAAAAATATTATTTCAATTATAATTACAATATTGTTTTTAATTAACGGATATTTTATTTATTATATATATATTGTAACGAGCACAGACGTTCGTTACATTGTTTTTTTTTTTTTATTTATTAAACATGAAAGTAAATTAAAAAGTTCACATTTAAAAATTTTCTTTAAGAATTAAAAATTGAAATTAAATATCATCTTAAACTCGTATATATTAAATCGCACAGATAATGAAAAATTATTAAAATAAAACTTTATTAAAAAAAAAGTATTTTAAAACTAAATTTTAAAAAGATTTGGAGATAAAATTATATCTTTAAATTTATCTTTAAATATATCTTTGATTTGGAAAACAGGTTAATTAATCAGAAATGGAAATGATAAATTTAATTAGTCAAATGTAAACCAGCCTTGGGCATTTAAATGTAAAAACATCGGTCAGATAGGAAAACAATAGAAACTTTTAGCAAATGAAATAAATCCATTGGGAAATCGAACCTCAACGAAAAGGATCATCACATCGATGATGTAATGATAAGTCAATCTTTCAAAGTAATATAAAAGGACAAGTTTGGAAATTATTAGTTAGTGATTAATGATTATTATGATGTGACTATATGTATTAGTACGAAGTTGGAGGTGAAGAGATTGAAAGAGGCCCTTTCAATTCCTTCAGCTGTTAAAGAAAAGGGAGTGAAACATCGTTTTCTACATTGAGGACCAACTAAATTAAAAAAACTCTGAATGAATAAATAAAACAACAGCTAAATGTATACCAATATCTTCAGGATGGCGTGGGAATTCCCGTTCAAACTTACTAATGACAGATAAAGATGAACTGTTTAAAACCGTAAAAACTTTACAATTAATGAACATTAAATTAAAAACTTTTCGTATTTAAAATAATTGCATTAGTTTCCTATCTGACTAAAGTAGTTAAAATGTTATTTGATATATTTTTTATTTATTTGTTTAAAATAATTTCCATTTATTTAATTTTGTTCTTTAAGTTTATTTCTGATTTCTGTTTTCCGACAACTTAAAATATATCAATGTTAAACTTAAGTCGGGTGTGAATGGCTGTATAGATTTGTAAAGGTATATTAAGGGAGGGTAATCTTAGGTTATTTGTGTCATTGTTAGATTGGGTCAATGGATTGGATATATTGATGTAGCTAGTAGATGTAGTCAGAGATTCGCTACTGGCAGAATCATTTATATATATGCCGCACTCACCCGTTTGCCTATGGAAGGAATTATAAGATGGAGAACGCAGTTCCTTTCTATGGAGTTTTTTTTATTGTTCTTCTTGTTAGATAGATGTAATATTCCTATCTGATGAGAGTCAATGTCTTCTCTTAATCTTTTTGGTGCTGCCGTATTCCGTATTACATTGAATACATTGATGTATCAGATGAATTGATGCCAGTTTGACTGCGAATTTTAGCCTAAGGTTAAATAGGGATAGAATATTTTATTTTCAAATGCAAATCTATGTAGTCTATTCATACTCGACCCTAAATAAAAATGCATTAAATTTAAGTTGTTTATAGACGCTTGCATGGATTGGTTATCGGTTAGGTATGTTTTGCATTTCATATTTGATCAAAATATATACACATTCGATAAATAATGATACCTTACTGGTGAGTATCTAAAATGTATTTATTCGGATGTCTTTTAAGTTATTGGTGACAATGCAAGTATCTTATGCTGAATACTAGAGGGTTTCTTATATTTCCCTATGCAATTGTCAGTAATCAATAATTTTGTATTTTGATCATTTATGTTTATTTTGAAATGTTTTTGACCGTTGAAATCTATGTAACCGATCTATAGCAACATATTAAAACAAGCTTTTATAATCCCATCTGTGCGAACTTAATTAAAATGTAAACTTATAATATAATAGAAATTAAAATGCAAATTAAAATCTAAGGTAAAGTTAAAAATAATGTTAAATGTTAAAATGTAAAACTAATACTAAAATAATTTTAAATCTTATATATATGTGCATAAATAAATGTTTGTATGTTAATTACTGGCAGTGGCTTATTTTATTCTTTTTTTTATATACTCTCAGATTATATTTTTAAATCTCTGCTATTCCACTGAGCTAGTGACATGGGCTAACAACCGGAATCAAAATTAAAAAAAAAAAAAAATTTTTTTTGACTTACGTATCTGTCTACTCTATAAATTTTTCTAGGTTCAAATGCCTAGATGGCGCCCTGTAGTGCAGTTTACGTTAAGTGATATTCTCCGGATCGTTACAATTGGCTTTCCCAACTTGGTCCGATGTTTAATAAACCACGTATATTCTGAATAAATTTCTTTTTTCAAAATGAAATATTTTTATCTGTTACATAAAGTCGTATACTTTGAATCTTACAAAAGCACTGCCAGAAGAAATTGCGCATATATATTAAACACGAGAAGGTGTAAATAATTTTAAACTGTATTTTGTTAAAAAGAAAGTCAAAAGGTTGCATTTGATATGTTTTTTTTGTTAATATATATTTATGCTTTAATGTGTATAGGAGCGCACAGCCACATAAGTTTATGACGGTAAATGTGGTACCTTACGGAGAGTACCATTGGGAATTTACTTCAGTGTAATCCTATTTGAGGATTTTAATCAGTCATAAATAGGTTGGTGGTATTTATAATTGTGCTGCAAATATACACATATTGTGCCGGTCAAAATATGCTTATCCATTTAACACGAGCTGGAACTCACAAAATGTACTTCAAACCCAGTCGAGCCTGAGATTTTGGTCAGGGACCAGCCTGGATTCGAACCCACTCTCCAAGCCCCAGATCAAACACCTAATGGACAACATAACAATGATGGCACATGAGAATTAATTCTTAATCCGGCCCACTAGCAAATCGGAGAAACAAAAGACTCATGGACTTAAACATCTATATAAACAACTTAAACACTAAAGACATTCCAAAGATAAAATCTAATATAATTAGTTAATAGGGGTTTTACTAATGAAATAGCTATGGGAAATTAGTGAATTGGATTGATTTAATAATGAGACAGAAACTGATATATGATGAATTAAAATATATTTATTGACAATTGTTGTTGGCAAATGCATGCAGGCATTTTATTTATAAAGTAACATTACTCTAGGCCATTTAAACAATAATTGATACGTTGGCTATTATTTAATTGATCCAATATTATTTAATGGAAACAAATAGCCCTACTATATAACTAATCATTACATTAACTTTTATTAGTTATGCCCTTTCATCATCAGTTTGTGTGGCTATTGTACGTGAAATCTAACAAAGTCTGGAGTGAAACTTAATAATACATCTGACTATACTAATTTTATATATCAACTATGGGCTTATAAAGCATCCCAGATAGCTTTAGATCGAACGGGTTTTCAAGATTGCTTCGGATCAACGCCGAAGACTGCCTATTAGGGAGGAAAGAGTTGGCTATAATGATTTTACTAATATGCTAGGCACAAGTAAAATATAATAATAAAGTGGCTCTGTGGATGGAAGAATAGTTTTAGGGTTTTTGTGACAAACAACGGTTTACCCAATAACCGATCGTCATGCTGCAAAAGGGAACCTTTATTTGGTTCATAAGAAGCGGGGGACTTACATGCTAATCTGGCCCATAGCTCAGACTTCGCTACTGCACTACCCTATAAGAGAAGATGTGCTGGCAATGCCGTGGCTCCATCTTATATATAAAACAGCACAACGAGAAAAATATTAATAAGTTTCACATCCGCCAAGCCGAAGGATATTATAAATGAAATATCACATATTAAATGAACACAAGTTTATCAGCTTGATCAAAAGAGCCAACTCTTCTGTAGCATGAGAAATATGTATATGCTACTGACGGGAATATATACAAACTTTACTTTATCCCGTTCAATCTCTTTAGTTATCTATAACTACTAAACTTTTAAAAAGGAGGAAAAGTATATTTAATAAGGGACTTACGAATACTTTACTAAGAAAAATATACTTATGATTATACTTCAGGCTAGTTTAATCTTTAGTAATATAATAATTAAAGGTTGAAAAGCCACATTTTATATTTATATTAATTAATTTACTAAATGACAAAATATGAATTTGGGTTTCGAAACAGCGCACGAAATGACGCTATATAAATAATTTAAATTTATATGTTTAAAAACATATTCTATAATTAAATGCACGCCGTTTCGAAACATAAGCACAACTAATAATAATTAAAAAGAAAAGCAAAATATAACTGCAGTGATTAAATTATATAGCAAAACATTAATTAACACAGAAATTTACAAAAGTATTTTATATTATAGAATTTAAAGATTATTTGAAAAACAATTTAGAAAGAAGTTTCGATAATATGGTTAGCTAACCTGTTTTTGAAGAAATCATGATTGTTTTTGAAATTCACAGAGCTCTGCTATTTTAAATAATATTATAACAGTTCTATAGCTGGACTGGATAGATTCGAGCTGGAGCGAAGGTGAGTTCTTTGGCGGCTTATGGCATGTTCTTGTTCAGTTGCGAGATGATTTAAAATGGTGTTGGAATGAAGGCAATTCCCTTTTAGTGGCTTATGACATCTTTTATTTGGTGTAAGCTTGTTGGTTGTTGCTTCGGCATTTGATGGATTGAACTAGGCATTCCATCACGGGAACGGCAGCAAAATTTTGCCTGACTTTAGCCAGACATGGTAAAATTAAACAATTTATAACTTGGATAATAATAGCTCTTCAAAAGCAAGATGGAGTATCTCTTCCCGCTTAAAATAAGCCCTATTTATACATTTCGACTAAACTTTAACACCTTTTTGGAATTTCATTAGCCTCGGGACCAATTGACTTTTAATTAAACAAAATAATATAATCCAATTTCTACAACAGATAACATCTCCGAGGTGTTACATTTAATTACTTAAAATTATTAAAATATATAAATTATATAATTCGATTCAGTTTCATTAATTAAATTCCTTTTTAGGTGTTAAAGAATGTTAAAGCTTAGCAGAAGGAACGGTATTCTGATTTAATGATAAAGTCTTTTGTTGCAAACAAAAATCAATCAGTAAACTAGATTTTACTTTTTACCTGGGGTGCAGTCACTAATTGATATCTTGTTTACACAAAATTCTCATTTTTAATTACAAATGGATGATTTTTATTTTACTGAAATAAATAACTTTTAACATATTTGTTCTTACAATATTATTTGTTTATTAAAAAAAAGCAAATTTAAAGAAAATACTTGAGTTTCAATTATATATGTAAAACATTAAATCAGAAAACCGTTAAATATAATTTAAAGAAAATGTTTTACAGTATCTTTATTTATTTAAACTTAAATATATATATACAAATCATTTTGCCATTATTCCAAGGTTTAAATTATCTATCCAAATACGAATATCATAGCGAATATAATTAAGAATTGACTGAAAATTAATAAAACATTTTATAATAAATTATGAGCATTTCTCCGCTATAACTTTATCAAACCTGTCTAATTATAGCGTGTTTTTGTATGTAAATGGATGATGCAATTTAAGCGGCCATTATAGCAAAGTTTTCCCGCTCGACTTATATATAACATTTTTACATTTAACATTTTTATATTTAAGATAGGTTCGAAACTAGTTCAGACGAGTAGGTCATTAGGTTGATGGTGAAATGGAAAGGGATTGGAGGTTTCCGTTTCATATCAGTAAACTTGGTAAAAAAAAAACAAATAAAAAAAAAAGACTTTACTTATATAAACACAGAGGTAAATTATGGCTTTCTTCATCCTATAACTCCTGGCCTAATCCTATGCTAAACTTATGATAATACATCATACTAGATTACACTATATAATACATTTAGTGCTTCTAACAATTATCAACACACACAATGAAATCATCGGTTATTAGTTAATATTTTAAACTTAAACAGATATATACCCAAACGAGTATACCTCTTTGTCAAAATAATGGATATGTTTTATATATATATATAAAATATAATGCGTGTAATAAATATATAAAAGGGTATATAGATAATATATGGATAAAATATAAAGTATATAATAGATAAAATGTATATAGATAAAATGTAACGTGTATAATAACAATATAAAGGGTACGTAAATAAATATAAAGTGTATCATATATATATATATAAGGTATATAAATAAAATATAGAGTGTATAATATATATAGAGTAATCAAATCACTCACAAAAATAACTAATAATTTAAATAGGATCTGGGGGTTGTTTAAGGAGTAACTCCACGCCGGGGTTGAAACAACATCCCAACAGATCATCATCATTGGTTATCCATCCCAACAGATCATCATCATTGGTTATCCATTCATAGCTTTCATTTTTGTCTTTCAACCTCACAGGAGATCGCTTAGGGTGCATTGTCAAACTTCGTATCTCATGCAGCTCGAAATTCTTTTCTTCAAACGTGGGCTCCTGTTCTGCTACAGATAACTTACTAGTATTTTCTATAGGAGTTTCTTGGCATGGGGTGTCTAGATGCTTTATATTATTAATATTACTCACGTTCATTATTGCTTGTGTACATTTTACATTATTTTCATTTTTAGTGGTACTTTCTCTAGTAAGTGCTTTTTCACATTCCTTGCTTTGATTTTGCGTCTCTTGGGATTCATCCTTTTCCAACCCAACTTGTTCTTCATGCCGGGACAACGTGCTATTTTCATAATTAAGCTGGCACTTATGCTCGCTTAAAAAGTCGTTTCCTTTGATTTTGATACTTTCCTGATCGACTTTGGCTTCCCCCTCTGTAAAATTATTTTCAGTATCATCTTCAGTCTGGCCAATAACGTGCACTATCTCATGTCTATTAAGTCTTTTATCTTGGTAATCACTAGCAAAGTTGCTTTCCTTACTTTCCTTTTCTCTCTCTTCTTTCATTTCTGCTACATCTTTCAATTCTGGAATACATGCAGTGATAATGTTTTCATCTTTGGTAGCTATTTGACTTTTTTGTATGAAATTTTCTTTGATTTCATGTATTTCATTCCTGATTTCCTTTTGAGTCTCTTCATGACCTTGAAATTTGTTGCCTAATTCTGCACCGTTATAAACCTTATCTATCACATTCTTTTCTTGACATTCTACCTTCTCTACTAAGGTCTTAACTTCTTTAATTATAACCCTATCTTGATTATTTTCCACTTGACTTGTCTGTAACATTTCCTTGAATTCTCTCGTAACTTTTAATTTATGCTGGCCGCTGAGTGATAGCTTAATTTCTTTGATTAGGGCCTCAAATCTTTGCTCAAATTTTTGATCCCTTTCCTCCATTTTCTGTCTGTATCTTTCATTCATTTCTTCCATTTTCTGATCCATTTTTTTATTCCATTCCTCTCTTTTCTGATCCCTTTCCTCTGCATCCTGTCTAAGCTGTCTCAGCAACCAGTTAAAATCCCAACCTTCCTGCTTAATCTCCATCAGTGTCTGTTCCGATATTTTTGTAACTAAATTCTCTGGCATAGCTACAGTTTTTGTTATCTTGTACAATCCTTTCAAAATTTTTATTATTTTGTACCTAATAAATATTTGATTTTTAAAACTTTTATACTTTTAATACGGCTGTTTGCAGCTCTCCCCCTTCAAGAACGACTCGTTCACTTCCATCCCAACTCTATGCCTAACTCACTAATATATCTATAAGCTTACACCTTCATCTCGATGCCCGTCCAACATATAATGAATTTTAAAAAAAAATTTTCGTCTCCCTACTTTTTATTTTATAAAACATATGAAACTTTTTATTTAAAAAAAAATCCCTTCTTTTCTTTTTTTTTTTTTAGCTTTATTAATGTATATGAAATTTTAAAAAAAAAAATCCTTTTTTTTTTCCGTCTATATATCTAAAGTATAACACATATTTTAATATTAAAAATGACTCAATAAAAACTCAACTCACCCCCGGTCTCTTCTTCCAGCTGTTTTTTATTTATTATTTATATATATACTTAAATGGTTCATGCTTATGACCTAATTTTGTTTACCCATCTGCACCAATTTCAAACCTTTTAACTTTTGGTTAATTTGACGTTACTTTTATATATATATTTCTTACTCATTTTAAACCACTCCAATTCATAAAAATACTTTGATACAACAACGAGACCCCCATTTTCTTTTAATCTAAATTTCTTTTCTCTGCTCCCTAATGACAAATTTATATGAGGATGATTTATAACTTGATCAATCATCCTCGGGCGCCAGTCACTAGTGAACAGGAAAGACACAAAATAAATTAAATAAATTTTTTTGCTATATATACACAAAAGTCCATAACTCAGAGTATGTAGGTGTTTACATCGAAGCCTCACTTGGTCGTCCAAATGCGTAAAAAAATCTTACATATATACATTATTCAAAAAAAATTTGACTCAAAATCATTAATTTTGACCAAAAGAATTATATATATACTCCATAATCTCTTCAGGGGTGGAAATGAGTTACAAGCCCCAAGTTGGGTGCCAAATGTGGAAAAAAAAACCTTATGTGCCGGTCAAAATATGCTTATCCATTTAACACGAGCTGGAACTCACAAAATGTACTTCAAACCCAGTCGAGCTCGAGATTTTGGTCAGGGACCAGCCTGGATTCGAACCCACTCTCCAAGCCCCAGATCAAACACCTAATGGACAACATAACAATGATGGCACACGAGAATTAATTCTTAATCCGGCCCACTAGCAAATCGGAGAAACAAAAGACTCATGGACTTAAACATCTATATAAACAACTTAAACACTAAAGACATTCCAAAGATAAAATCTAATATAATTAGTTAATAGGGGTTTTACTAATGAAATAGCTATGGGAAATTAGTGAATTGGATTGATTTAATAATGAGACAGAAACTGATATATGATGAATTAAAATATATTTATTGACAATTGTTGTTGGCAAATGCACGCAGGCATTTTATTTATAAAGTAACATTACTCTAGGCCATTTAAACAATAATTGATATGTTGGCTATTATTTAATTGATCCAATATTATTTAATGGAAACAAATAGCCCTACTATATAACTAATCACTACATTAACTTTTACTAGTTATGCCCTTTCATCATCAGTTTGTGTGGCTATTGTACGTGAAATCTAACAAAGTCTGGAGTGAAACTTAATAATACATCTGACTATAATAATTTTATATATCAACTATGGGCTTATAAAGCATCCCAGATAGCTTTAGATCGAACGGGTTTTCAAGATTGCTTCGGATCAACGCCGAAGACTGCATATTAGGGAGGAAAGAGTTGGCTATAATGATTTTACTAATATGCTAGGCACAAGTAAAATATAATAATAAAGTGGCTCTGCGGATGGAAGAATAGTTTTAGGGTTTTTGTGACAAACAACGGTTTACCCAATAACCGGTCGTCATGCTGCAAAAGGGAACCTTTATTTGGTTCATAAGAAGCAGGGGACTTACGTGCTAATCTGGCCCATAGCTCAGACTTCGCTACTGCACTACCCTATAAGAGAAGATGTGCTGGCAACGCCGTGGCTCCATCTTATATATAAAACAGCACAATGAGAAAAATATTAATAAGTTTCACATCCGCCAAGCCGAAGGATATTATAAATGAAATATCACATATTAAATGAACACAAGTTTATCAGCTTGATCAAAAGAGCCAACTCTTCTGTAGCATGAGAAATATGTATATGCTACTGACGGGAATATATACAAACTTTACTTTATCCCATTCAATCTCTTTAGTTATCTATAACTACTAAACTTTTAAAAAGGAGGAAAAGTATATTTAATAAGGGACTTACGAATACTTTACTAAAAAAAATATACTTATGATTGCACTCCAGGCTAGTTTAATCTTTAGTAATATAATAATTAAAGGTTGAAAAGCCACATTTTATATTTATATTAATTAATTTACTAAATGACAAAATATGAATTTGGGTTTCGAAACAGCGCACGAAATGACGCTATATAAATAATAATACGAAGATTTTAAATTTATATGTTTAAAAACATATTCTATAATTAAATGCACGCCGTTTCGAAACATAAGCACAACTAATAATAATTAAAAAGAAAAGCAAAATATAACTGCAGTGATTAAATTATATAGCAAAACATTAATTAACACAGAAATTTACAAAAGTATTTTATATTATAGAATTTAAAGATTATTTGAAAAACAATTTAGAAAGAAGTTTCGATAATATGGTTAGCTAACCTGTTTTTGAAGAAATCATGATTGTTTTTGAAATTCACAGAGCTCTGCTATTTTAAATAATATTATAACAGTTCTATAGCTGGACTGGATAGATTCGAGCTGGAACGAAGGTGAGTTCTTTGGCGGCTTATGGCATGTTCTTGTTCAGTTGCGAGATGATTTAAAATGGTGTTGGAATGAAGGCAATTCCCTTTTAGTGGCTTATGACATCTTTTATTTGGTGTAAGCTTGTTGGTTGTTGCTTCGGCATTTGATGGATTGAACTCGGCATTCCATCACGGGAACGGCAGCAAAATTTTGCCTGACTTTAGCCAGACATGGTAAAATTAAACAATTTATAACTTGGATATTAATAGCTCTTCAAAAGCAAGATGGAGTATATCTTCCCGCTTAAAATAAGCCCTATTTATACATTTCGACTAAACTTTAACACCTTTTTGGAATTTCATTAGCCTCGGGACCAATTGACTTTTAATTAAACAAAATAATATAATCCAATTTCTACAACAGATAACGTCTCCGAGGTGTTACATTTAATTACTTAAAATTATTAAAATATATAAATTATATAATTTGATTCAGTTTCATTAATTAAATTCCTTTTTAGGTGTTAAAGAATGTTAAAGCTTAGCAGAAGGAACGGTATTCTGATTTAATGATAAAGTCTTTTGTTGCAAACAAAAATCAATCAGTAAACTAGATTTTACTTTTTACCCGGGGTGCAGTCACTAATTGATATCTTGTTTACACAAAATTCTCATTTTTAATTACAAATGGATGATTTTTATTTTACTGAAATAAATAACTTTTAACATATTTGTTCTTACAATATTATTTGTTTATTAAAAAAAAAGCAAATTTAAAGAAAATACTTTAGTTTCAATTATATATGTAAAACATTAAATCAGAAAACCGTTAAATATAATTTAAAGAAAATGTTTTACAGTATCTTTATTTATTTAAACTTAAATATATATATATACAAATCATTTTGCCGTTATTCCAAGGTTTAAATTATCCATCCACATACGAATATCATAGCGAATATAATTAAGAATTGACTGAAAATTAATAAAACATTTTATAATAAATTATGAGCATTTCTCCGCTATAACTTTATCAAACCTGTCTAATTATAGCGTGTTTTCGTATGTAAATGGATGATGCAATTTAAGTGGCCATTATAGCAAAGTTTTCCCGCTCGACTTATATATAACATTTTTACATTTAACATTTTTATATTTAAGATAGGTTCGAAACTAGTTCAGACAAGTAGGTCATTATGTTGATGGTGAAATGGAAAGGGTTTTGAGGTTTCCGTTTCAGTATAAATCCATTATCTTTCAAAATATATTTACTTCAATGCAACCTTCTTAAATAAATAATTTATAAAATAACTTGCTTGTCATGCCGTGTGTAAAAATAAAATGTATAAAATAAAATAGAACTCTTGTGGGGAGGGGTGTAAACGTAAATGGTCCTTAGGTAAGCGATAGTAAACATTTTTCTTTTTGTATATAGTCTTTTTGTAAAATTATTAACCGGATGTTTTGTAAATGTCTTCGTCAATCATGTACCGTAATTACTAACCCTAAGTAAAATATTTTTTTTTTTGATTATTTTTTTTTAAGCAACTTTACTGATATGTAACAAGCACAGACATTCGTTACATTGTTTTTTATTTATTTATTAAACATGAAAGTAAATTAAAAAGTTCGCATTTAAAAATTTTCTTTAAGAATTAAAAATTGAAATTAAATATCATCTTAAACTCGTATATATTAAATCGCACAGATAATGAAAAATTATTAAAATAAAACTTTATTAAAGAAAAAGTATTTTAAAACTAAATTTTAAAAAGATTTGGAGATAAAATTATATCTTTAAATTTATCTTTAAATATATCTTTGATTTGGAAAACAGGTTAATTAATCAGAAATGAAAATGATAAATTTAATTAGTCAAATGTAAACCAGCCTTGAGCATTTAAATGTAAAAACATCAGTCAGATAGGAAAACAATAGAAACTTTTGGCAAATGAAATAAATCCATTGGGAAATCAGACCTCAACGAAAAGGATCATCACATTGATGACGTAATGTTAAGTCAATCTTTCAAAGTAATATAAAAGGACAAGTTTGGAAATTATTAGTTAGTGATTAATGATTATTATGATGTGACTATATGTATTAGTACTGAGTTGGAGGTGAAGAGATTGAAAGAGGTCCTTTCAATTCCTTCAGCTCTTAAAGAAAAGGGAGTGAAACATCGTTTTTTACATTGAGGACCAACTAAATTAAAAACCTCCGAATGAATAAATAAAACAACGGCTAAATGTATACCAATATCTTCAGGACGGCATGGGAATTCCCGTTCAAACTTACTAACGACAGATAAAGATGAACTGTTTAAAACCGTAAGAACTTTACAATTAATGAACATTAAATTAAAAACTTTTCGTGTTTAAAATAATTGCATTAGTTTCCTATCTGACTAAAGTAGTTAAAATGTTATTTGATATATTTTTTATTTATTTGTTTAAAATCATTTCCATTTATTTAATTTTGTTTTTTAAGTTTATTTCTGATGTCTGTTTTCCGACAACTTAAAATATATCAATGTTAAACTTAAGTCGGGCGTGAATGGCTGTATAGATTTGTAAAGTTATATTAAGGGAGGGTAATCTTAGGTTATTTGTGTCATTGTTAGATTGGGTCAATTGATTGGATATATTGATGTAGCTAGTAGATGTAGTCGGAGATTCGCTACTGGCAGAATCATTTATATATACGCCACACTCACCCGTTTGCCTATGGAAGGAATTATAAGACAGAGAACGCAGTTCCTTTCTATGGAGTTTTTTTTTTATTGTTCTTCTTGTTAGATAGATGTAATATTCCTATCTTATGAGAGTCAATGTCTTCTCTTAATCTTTTTGGTGCTGCAATACATCGATGTATCAGATGAATTGATGCCAGTTTGACTGCGAATTTTAGCCTAAGGTTAAATAGGGATAGAATATTTTATTTTCAAATGCAAATCTATGTAGTCTATTCATACTCGACCCTAAATAAAAATGCATTACATTTAAGTTGTTTATAGATGCTTGCATGGATTGGTTATCGGTTAGGTATGTTTTGGATTTCATATTTGATCAAAATATATAGACATTCGATAAATAATGATACCTTACTGGTGAGTATCTAAAATGTATTTATTCGGATGTCTTTTAAGTTATTGGTGACAATGCAAGTATCTTATGCCGAATACTAAAGGGTTTCTTATATTTCCCTATGCAATTGTCAGTAATCAATAATTTTGTATTTTGATCGTTTATGTTTATTTTGAAATGTTTTTGACCATTGAAATCTATGTAACCGATCTATAGCAACATATTAAAACAAGCTTTTATAATCCCATCTGTGCGAACTTAATTAAAATGTAAACTTATAATATAATAGAAATTAAAATGTAAATTAAAATCTAAGGTAAAGTTAAAAATAATGTTATATGTTAAAATGTAAAACTAATACTAAAATAATTTTAAATCTTATATATATATATGCATAAATAAATGTTTGTATGTTAATTACTGGCAGTGGCTTATTTTATTCTTTTTTTTTATATATACTCTCAGATTATATTTTTAAATCTCTGCTATTCCACTGAGCTAGTGACATGGGCTAACGACCAGAATCAAAATTTAAAAAAAAAAAAATTTTTTTTTTGACTTACGTATCTGTCTACTCTATAAATTTTTCTAGTGGGGGTTCAAATGCCTAGATGGCGCCCTGTGGGGGGAGTGCAGTTTAGGAAAAAAAGAAAAGTTTTTTGGGTTGAAGGGGGAGATGGGGGGGGGGGGGGGGGGGGGGGGGGGGGGGGGGGGGGGGGGGGGGGGGGGGGGGGACATTAAGTCTACATTCTCCGGATCGTTACAATATATATATATATATATATATATATATATATATATATATATATATATATATATATAGAGAGATCGTTAGAGAGAGAGATAGAGAGAGAGAAGTAAACATAATATTGAGGACAATTTAATTTATGATAATAGCAAGGGAAGTTGTTTACTGTTTAAGACACAAACAGGATCTTTAGCAACAATGGAATAAGCACATAAGTGGAAAAATGTGGGTGATTTAGTCTGCAAGTTGTGTAAGGAAGGCATAGAAAGTATTAGGCATCTGTTAATTGAATGCAAATGCCTGCAAGTAGCTAAGGGTACAAATAATGAAGTTGTGGAAAAAAGTGGGGTTTTGGTTTTTTTATGTTGGGTTTGAGAAAATAAGGACAATTGAGATATAAATGCCATAGAGTTAACAAAGATTATATTGTGGAAATGGGATGGAGCAGTATAGGAAAGAATATGGGAAACTTGAGGTGGGGAATGGAAAGGGATGGCAAAGTGGCTAACAGGTTTCTCTGAGCATAGTGACTGAGAGATTTCTGACTCTGAATAAGAAGTCACAGTGCATTTCATCACGTCGCCTGTACAAAAAATAAAAAAATATTATTTCCCTAATTGTTTTATTAAAATTATTTACAAACACTAAAAACTCACCATTATGAATATATGTGTATATAAAATTTCAATTTGATCAGAAATTGAAAAATGGGTAAAAATTAAATTATAAGATTTCACAGATGGATAAAAATGTAGTATGTTGAATAAAATCATAAAAAATAATATTTAAAATTAAATAGATATATATATACTGCAGAAAATACATAATTTATTACTTATTAAAATTTTAAAATGTGAATCAAAAGCTGAAAATACAATTTGTTAGCAATCATATTTTCTTCTTTATGATTCTCTATACTACCACAGCTGCTAAAATATTAAAATTATTTACATTTACCACATGAAGTTTGGATCAGAAGTAACAAAACCGAGCTGCAATCTATGGAGAGTTAGTTTCTATAGTGATATTCTAAATAATGCAGAACAAATAATTGGTAAGAAGTAAGAACACCAGAGGTATCAAAACTCAAGCTACACTCTATGGACATTTGATCCCAGCATCTGTTCCTTTACAACTTCACCAAACAATTCAGGACATATATTACTATTAATCTCAATACAAAAATTAAAAGTTCATGTTTTTGTATACCCACTTACTTTTTCATAAATGTTATTATTTACTTTTTTCTAATTTTATTAATGATCTCATAATAAATAGCTAATATTTTCACATTTATAGCACTATCTATTCAAATGTTATTTGGCACAAGAGCAAGAATTTTAGATACCAGAAAGAAAAAAAAATGGAATAAGGATTAGATTTTTTCAAAAAGGTATGAACAAAGATCACCATCTAATTAATGCAAGTTAATAATGTCATGTGAGACTTGATTTGGAACATAATCTTGTGCATAACTTTTTATATAGTAATATGAAAGTTTATGTTATGTGGAAATGGCAGAGACTCTATTGAACACTTATTTTTTTTGGAGAATAAAATATTGAAAGAGAATCAGGATAAGTTGTATGAGAATGAAAGAAAGTAAAAAAAGAGTAAAAGTGGCAGAAATTTTATGAACGAAAAATTCAACTTACCTTCAACCAATGGACTCATCCAGACTCAATCCTTTCTTGAGGTGATAGAACATTTATTGCTCCAAATCAATGGATATATAAATATAAGATGTACATAATATCAGAACCAGTGAAATAGGTGATGATGCTTAGTGAACACACTTGCTTTTATTATAAAAGGGGAACTGGCTACAAATAGGCAGTCCATTTTCATGTAAGATCAGATAAAAACAAGTTATTAGAGCTAAAAGGCAGTTTGCACATTGTCCACTATATAGATAAAGCAGTGAAACAAATACAAGTTAGAACTGGAAACTGCTTTATATAAACATGACATGATGCAAGCTATCATGGTACAGCTGAAAGTGCTAGGTAAACCTAGAAAGGCACCTGTGTTCCTTTCTTCAACAGTTGCATGGGAGGCTTTACTTCACCAATGGTATCAGATGGTTTAACAGTTGTATATATTGTAAATATATTTGTATATTTGTTTTAACATGCAATATTGAATCTTACTTTATTAAAAAGCAGTTAACACTTAGACAATTCCAATATTAGTAACAATCAACAATCTTAACCTGTAATCAAGTCAACCTCTTTTTAACAGTACAGGTGGAATCCTATATTTATTTATGGTTCAATATATTTATGTAGACACAAAAGATTGCAGCTTAACCACAGAAATTGAAATTATTGATGTAAATAAATATCTTTAAATGGGTAAATATAACCTGTTTTGAATGGAGAGTAATAAATAAATGAATCTTATTTATTTAAAGTTGTAGTTAATGCATTCACACTTATTTACACAAGACTGCATTTAACACATTCACATACAAACACAGCAATAACAAAATTATCAAATATGAGGGTAGGTTGGATAGTGCAATTTACAAAATAGCTTTTATTAAAATGAGATAGGAAAAAAATATGAAATGGAAAAAAAATAATTGAGTGGTAAGGGGTAGAAAAAAATCTTAATAGAGTTTGTTGTAACATGTCAGGGTTTTGGTGGAAAGAATTTTAATTTGATTAACAATGTTTTTGGGCATCTATGTACAGAAACTTCTAGTTTTATTGAAGAATAACTCTATATCTAATATGACTAGGCTATAAATAATCCTCATGGGATTGAAGGCATTTTTATTTTGATTCGTTTATCTAAAAACATTCATTTTTAATAAAATAGCTATTTTTTGAAAAATAATAAAGTAATAGATTAAGATTAAACTTTTATTAGCTGCATATACAGATATACACTTGTTGTATTTAAATTTGTGTCTTGCATGTTAAGTTTCTCCCATATCTCTTGTTTTCTAATTATTTGTCGTTAAGCTGTTATTATTGTTCTTTCTTTCTTCTCTGAAGATAGTTGTTAACTTTAGAAGATATATTAATCATCATCATCATCATCAAACATTATCAATCCACTGCAAGATGAAGGTTTCTCCAAGTTTAATCCATCTTCTCCGATCTTTAGCTTCTCTTTTCCACAACACCCCTGCACATTTTCTTATTTCATCCATCCATCTCACATGTGGTCTCTTTCTGGGTCTTTTACAATCTCTTGGAATCCAGTTTAAAATTTCAATTGTCCATCTATTATCATTTCTTCTAGCAATATGTCCAGCCCAACTCCATTTCAATCTTTTAATTTTTTCAATAAGGTCAGTAACACCTGTTTGTTGTCTTACCCATACATTGCGTTTTCGATCTCTTCTTGTTACTCCCAACATACATCTCTCCATACTCCTTTGAGTGGTCTGAAGTCTCTGTATTGCTCTTCTATTAAGTGTCCAAGTCTCAGATCCATAAGTAAGAACTGGTAAAACACATTTGTTAAAAACCATTCTTTTCAAACACATAGGCATATTTCCTTTTAGTATCAAGTTATTTCTACCAAAAGCACTCCAACCAAGTTTAATTCTATGATTAATTTCCTCCATTATGTTTCCATCTGTATTAATAATCTGACCAAGGTATTTGTAACTGTTAACTTCTTCTAATTCTTCATAATCAATCTTTATTTTCATATTTTGAGCAAATCGATTAAACATTACTTTAGTCTTTTTAACATTTATCTTTAGTCCTACTTTTCTACTTTCATCTGCTAACTCCTGCAACATTTCCTGCAGCTCTGAAGCATTATTTGCAAAAACAACTACATCATCTGCAAAATCTAAATGACTTAAATACTCTCCATTTACTTTCATTCCTTTAGTTTCCCATTTTAATCCACAAAATACTTCTTGCAGCACTGCTGTAAAAAGTTTTGGAGATATGGAGTCACCTTGCCTTACACCTTTCTCAATGTTGATTTTTCCAGTATCATTATGTAATCTAATTGTTGCTGTTGCATTTTTATAAATATTCTTTAAAATATGACAATATCCTGGATCTATACCTTGATGATCCAATGCTTTAATCACTGAAGAAATGTGTATAGAATCGAATGCCTTTTCATAATCTACAAATCCAAAACATAATGACAACTCATATTCATTTGTCCTTTCTATGACTTCTCTCAATACCTGGATATGATCTATTGTACTAAAACCACTTTTAAATCCAGCTTGTTCTCTTGGTTGGTGGAAATCCAAAGTTCTCTGTAGACGAGTTGTAATTATCTTGGTAAAAATTTTATATAAAACTGATAAAAGGCTGATAGGTCTGTAATTTCTAATATCTTCTTTATCACCTTTTTTAAATATTAATATTATTACTGCATTCTTCCAATCTTCCGGTACATCTTTATCATTTAGACATTTGGTATATAACTTTGCTAAAATTGTTTCTATTTCTTCACCTCCTTCTTTTAATATATCAATTATAATTCCATCATTTCCTGGAGCCTTTCCTTTCTTCATACATTTAATTGCATGTCTCACTTCTTCATTTAAAATTCTGGGCAATTCGGAAGATGTAATAGATATAGGAGGTACTTGTTCTTTATTACTATATAATTCTTGATAAAAATCTTCTACCAATTTCATGATGTCATCTCTCTTTTTAGTAATAATTCCATCTTTTTTTCTTATTGCAGATATAAATTTCCTACCAATACCAAAATGTTGTTTAACATTCTTGAGACTTTTATTTTCTTCTACAGCTTTCCTTGCTATTTCACAGTTATACTTTCTTATATCATTTTCAACTCTTTTCCGTACCATTTTACAAAATTCGAGATATTCAATTCTTTTTAATACATCATTTTTGTATATCTTCATATTCCTTCTTTTCTTCATAAATTCTCTAGTCTCAGTAGAAATTTTATTAGTCAATTGCTGCTTTTTTCTACCAGCTATCTTTGTTGCAGTTTTTAAAAGTGTATCAGTTATTTTCATATTAATTTCATTCAAATCTGAATCATGTTCAAAATCTCCTAACACTTGAAACCTATTTGTAAGTTCTAATTTAAATTCATTAGAATGTTTCTGAAGATTAGGAATATCAACTGTAAATATTGTTTTTCTCAATAATTTTTGTCTCTCTAGTTTTACATTAACACGTAACTTACACCTTACTAATCGATGATCACTTCCTGTGTTAAATTTATTAAGAACATTACAATCTTGAAATATGTATTTCCTGTTAGTCAAAATATAATCCAATTCTGCTGTACCTTCATTTGGATGCTTCCATGTCCATTTCCTTTTAACATTTTTCTCAAAAATGAATTCATAATATAAAGTTTTTCTTTTTCTGCAAACTCCACAAGTCTATGTCCTCTCTCATTTCTATTACCATAACCAAAATTACCTACAGCAATTTCATCTTTCATTTGTCTACCAATTCTAGCATTAAAGTCTCCCATAACAATTTTAAAATGTTGTTTACTCTGATCAAAAGCCTTTTGTACATCCATATAAAAATCTTCTACTACTTCATCACTATGAGAACTTGTTGGGGCATAAACCTGAATTATCTGCATTTGGTATCTGCTATTAAGTTGTATAACTAATCTTGCAACTCTGTCCGATACACCATCAATCTCCACAATATTGTTCTTCCACTTTTTATTTATAATGAATCCTACTCCACTTGTATTTCCAATATGTGTGCCTTTATAATAGAGTATATGTCCACTTTTTAAATCAATTGTTTCTTCACCTTTTCTTCTAACTTCACAAAGTCCAATAATGTCCCATTTAATATAAGACAATTCTTCTTCTAATTCTTGCAATCTTCCTTCACTTGAAAGTGATCTGCAGTTGTAAGTACCTAAATAAAAAGTCGTCATCAAATGGCAGCCTGGGTCCACAATCAGGGGATTCTTAGCACCCTCCGCCTTTGGCCACCAACCGCTGCCTTGGTTGGTGACTTTACAGCCTCCTGGGAATAAGGGCCATGCTTTATTTTTGTCTGTCATAATTGTATATATGTATTGGAAAAATATTTATCATTTACACAAACATTCATTCTGCCTTATCAGGCACTGAGAAGAAAGACCATGGTGTTTCTTGATCTTAAACTCAGAGGTAAAAAGCCAATAAACTCACCACGCTGGCTAATGTGTGTTGGTGAGCAGCCCATCCATGTTCGTATACTATATGAATAATCACATAGTAATAACAGCTGCAATGACAAGAATGTATGGAGTGGACATTAGGAATTTGCCCTGCTCGGTTCCTTTAAGGCCTCCAAGAGGAATCAAAGGGTCTCCTTTCAGTTAATAGCAAACTCCTTTCTGCAGCCGAAGATATATTATGGATATTTAAATATAAAATGAATTTTAAAAACAGAAAATAAATGCATTAATTCTGATATAAAATTTATTTTTAATAAACAAATGTAAGAAAAATGCAATAGTCATAAGATACATTTAATAAGTTTATTAGCATAAATATTTCTTTCCTGGGGATTATTATTTTGACAGTTTAATTATATTTAGGAAGAGGAGAGAGGAATTGTCATAGTCAATTCTTTCAATTATTACTTTAATTATATTAACTAAATCAATGCCCTGCCTAGATTAGTACTGGTGTGGAATGACAAACTCTAAAACTCAAAAATTATGGATATTCAAACTTATAGACTCCTCATTAAGGAATTATTAGAGCATTTTTTTTTATTTTACTAAGCCAATGTTTGCAGCAAATCTACAGGTAAAATTCTTCATTGATTAATGCAGGATAATAGTGTCATATAATACCTGTTTTGGAACATAATTGTGCATAATGTTTTATGACAGTAATATGATCTTGGGATATCAGCTAAAGATCTTATGAATGAGACTCAGTTAACATAAAAAAAGCCAATTCAATCGATTAAATATATTTCTATTTAGTTGCTTGAATGGAAATATTGTTTTCCATCTCTTACTAGATTCTTTAACATCATATGACTTTCTAAAAACTATCCATGTGACTAATTTATTTATTGCTTGCATAGATCAGTGCAATGGTAGAGTGATGGCATCTAGAGATTAAGGTTCATAAATCATATCACAGTTAATATTCTAATGCTCAAACTGTTTACAAATACATGAGCAATAAACATTTTGATTATACTTCATTCTATTATGGTTTAATACAGTGATTAAATGACAGCATATGCAGATCAAAGTCTTGATTCTCAAATCCATATTGTTTTCTTGCAGTGCTTGGATGTCTTATTAATTTCTAAGCAGCAAATTATTTAATTGTACTTTATCCAGTATGAATTATTGAAGTGATAAAATACTGGTCCCTGATTCTAAGGTACATGAAGCCAGGCTTCAGTGATTTCAATTCCAGTGATCACATTTCTTATGACTTCCAAAAAATAAACGATTCAGTTACTATTTATTTACTTAGGCATGAAAACAAAGATTTAAAATAAATCATAGCACTTTTTCAAATTTCTAGCCAATATTTTTTTAGGTAATATTATAAATGAAATTCATGTATATATATATATAAATAAAGTTAATAATATAATTTTTTTATACAGAGAGGCTAAACTCTCCATACAGTAGCGACACAAGTGCATGCCAGACTAATCAATTGATGCAAGAAGGTTTGTGCATAAAATTCCTATCTAGTGCCAAATATGCTGTCTTCTATTATGCAGCTTTCCCCCTTCTAATCTTCATACACACATTTTCAAATATGGATATTTTTTAACAAAGAATTTTTTTTTATTTTGAATCAACATTAAAACTGTCTTATGCAATTAAGCACAGTAAAATAATAGACTAAGACTATTGGATCATAACTCAACTTATCACTTTTGTGGTTTAAATATTATATGACTTGAACAGCTGATAATTTAAATATGTTAAGAAAGCAGTCAATCTTAGCTTAAGATTGTGCTTCATGTTTCTACCTACTAACCTATGTTTAAACCCCTATTTCCCATCCGCTCCTTTTGTCGTGTGTGTATATATATATTTATGTATATATTTGAGATGTGCACCTAAATTATAAAATTTAATGTTTCAATAACATGTTTTAAAATTATTATTAATTCTTTTTTTATAAATTATTAATTCTTTTTATTAAAATATTAGAGGTGCGACTCAAAAATATATATAGGAGCAAAACTTACTAACAAAATATTGATTTTTTTTAAATATTTTATTATACGTCATTTTTTAAACTTTTTCTTTTTAAATTGCTTGTTTTTTTCTATTAAACTGATATTTTGTAAAATCCAATATGGAAGATGCTACAGTAATTGTCTAAAAATAATTAAAGGGGTTGGAAGCACTATTGTTTTAATCTGGGGTAGGTATTTTAATTAAAGTTTTACTTAAAATGGGATTAAGATTAGAGATACTTTTGTTAAAAACATGTTGTCAAATCTATTTCTAATCTGGAAATAGATTTGAATTTATTTTTGGACATTATCTTACTGTTGCATCTTCAAAAACAATCGTATAAAGAAAAAGTATAAAATGACTGAATTTTGAATCAGAGAGAGATTAGCTACTATAGAGAGAACTGATTGTAAACATATACCGCATTTGAAACTTAAAATGATGTAGCAGTAAATCCACCTTTCTTCTCGGTCCTCTGGGTCATCATCTGCCGCTACCATAATATCCTGCTGCCCTGAACTGAAGAATGGTCTAAAAAAGAACTTTAGAATGCTAATAGAAGCTTGCTGCCACAGGAGAACTTGCATTTCAATTGCTGTGCACGTGCAACTACTAAATTGGACTCTTTAAAATTGCAAGGTAAATTATTTCAAACTGCCACCATTGAAACTAAATCTAGCCTAATTCATCTATCAAGATTTCTTCTAATATGTAATTTAACTTTATTTTGTAACTTTATGTAAAATATAATTTGCTCTTAAATAATTTCTGTAAATCTAATTTTCTCTCATATGCTCTAACTTTCTTTAACTTTGGTGTGGTCAATTCTTTATAGTTATGTATTACTTGATTTTATATATATGCTTTTATTATTATTATTATTATGCCAGTCTCTAACAATCTGACGAGTTGAATTTTGTAAAATCTTTTCTTTCTTTTAAGTAAACCTTTATGAATCAAGGTTATCTAACATCCCCTTAAAATATAACTCATTATTAATTAATACGTTCACCAGATTGTTTTTACGAATCAACATTTGAGGTTTGTTTTTAGTATAAAATATATATTTGTTTAACTCTGGATTTTCTACCCAGGGTAAGTCCAGAACTCAAGCTAATTAACACTTTGAAATCTTATAAAATATTATTTATTTAATTCTAAAAAGAGGTGACTTAATTGTTTTATATATATAACTGCTAGTTATTTTCTTTTTTTATACTCTTAAAATATATGCTATGTATTCCAGTTATTGTAAAATCCACGAAGGTGGGATTGAATTATTTTAAATAGTAGGAAAGGGAAGGGGGTGAATCTTAATGTTTCTTTTACTAAATCAAATCTTAACGTATATTTTATTAATTTGAAATCTAAATCTTAATGTTTCTTTTGCTATATAAAATCTTCAAGTATATTTTAAGTAAATGAAATGTAAATCTCTCTCTATATATATTATAACTGCATAGTGTATTATTTGTCTAAATTATAGTACTCAAACAAGGGTCATTTATTTTTAAAAGCAGTAAATATTATTCAATGTCGTTAGGGACATTCATTCATTCTGTGTTACTGACATTTAGCCTATCTTCGTTTTTAATATATATATATTACGTGCTTCTAGTCTTCTAATCTGGGGGTTGCAACAAGTTCGAACCCATAAATTTCTTTTCATATCTCATTCTGTAGATAGTTGAGCTATCCAGAATCATATTTATTTCATATAAAATGCCTCTGGTGGTGATCTCATAAGTTTGGCACACGCTATACATATTCACTTCGTAGATAAAAGGCCTCTCGCATTGGTTATACCAGCAAAAGTCTGGGCCACACCATGCCTATCCACTTTTCTCTAAGCACTACCCAAGAAGGGGGTGTGAGATTTTGTTTTTCATCCAGAAGCACAACCTTTTTCTCTTAGTTATTTTTAAGCTATTATGTCAGCACCGCAAACTTCTTCATATTATTATTTCTTTTGCTTCATGACACAGTTTCAATGATCTAATATTAAAATTGCACTCTGCTTAAAATATATATATATATATATGCCAACTACTACTAGATTTATTATTAATATTAAATTTATTTCAGTCTTATAAAATCCCACCATCGTAACTTATTTCTGTATTTAAGAGTATATATGCCTTGGGGAAAATAAAGCGTTCGTCTTACTATTGTTAAAATAATTTTTCATTAAATATTTTGTCATAGATTCAAATATAATCTTTCAAATGTATTTTGTTTATTTTCACAACCTCAATGGTGTGAAAATAGTTTATATCATATGTATAATGAATTTTGGAATGCTCCTAGAAAAATATATGTTAGTCACCATGTTTCTGAACAGTAAATTAAAGCGTTAATGGCAGTATTACATAATTCTTTCTAATAATTGATTTGCATCTTAATATTGGACCCAACAAAGATGTGTGTTTATTTGTAATATATTATTTAGCTAATAAAGAGCGTATGAGAAATAATAGCATGAATGACACTATGTAATTATCTACCGCTTGCTCATTCATGCACATACTAATGTACTTAATTTATAAATGTATAATAATTTGTCAGTATATTAAAATATATTTTATTGTCTAACTTATTTGAGTAGTTTGAATTCCTTCTTTTCTCCACTTCCAAAAGTAAAGCCTGCTTATATATATTTTAGTTTAGTCATAGTTAATAGATGTCTCATTGTTTTGCTCAGCTTTGCTAGTCAGCCGGATTTAAAATTAATTCTCTTATGCCATCACTACTATGTTATTCATTAGGTATTAGATCTGGGGCTTAGAGAGTGGTTTCGAATCCAGGCTGGTCCCTGATCTAAATCTCGGGCTTGACTGGGTTTGAAGTAATTTTGTGAGTTCCAGCTCATGTTAGATGGATAAACATATTTTGACTGGTACATTATAATCCAGTAATCTATAAATATCTGGGCTTCATTTGACATCAAACCAAAAGCCAGTAAATCATCACTTAATACCTACAATTTATTTTGATGTTGCATTAAAAATGTGTAATTATTCCTGTATTTAAATTATAATAATACAAAATTTATTTATATATTTTTTATTTACAAAAAACAACTTACCTGAAGAGCTATTTGAAAGACTTTCTCTGTTATAACATTTTTAAGCATGTGCATTATACAAGTTGTCTAATAAACAAAAACAAATATATATATACATATATCATATTATTATTACTATTTGCAGGCTAGTCCGTGTAGTGAAAAAGCTAAATGCTAACATTTAAATACAATATCAAGTACCTTCCTCAGAGCATCCTCTTTCTCAAATCATAAGAATGCGTGTGAGATTTAAAGTTATTTTTATCATTTTCTTTCTCTTCATATTTAAATTCTATAGGTTGAGAAGTTTTAAAATTTATTTTCTCTTCCAATAGCTTCTTCCTAATGTTGTTAATCTTCTTTAATTCACACATTTTATTTATGCTCTTGGGCCTTTTTTTAAAAAAATGAAAGGTGTGAATTAAAGAAGATTAACAACATTTGGAAGAAGCTATTGGAAGACAAAATAAATTTTAAAATTTCTCAACCAATAGAATTAAGATATGAGGAGAAAGAAAACGATAAAAATGATTTTAAATCTCACACACATTCTTATGATTTGAGAAAGAGGATGCTCTGAGGAAGGTACTTGATATTGTACTGAAATGTCAGCATTTAGCTTTTTCACAACACAGAATATCCCACAACTAGTAATAATAATATGACATCTTTTATCCGTGAAAATATTAGAATTAACATATATATATATATATTGTACCCTCACTTCTCGATATATGATATAATTTAAAAATATGACTAGCTCAATTAAATCATTATGCTCAGCTAAAATATGTACAACTATCTTTAATATATTTTTATAATATTATAACTTATCAGATTTATTACAAACTTATCAAAAATTAATATAGTTCAATATTATGTACTAATTAAATAAATATTTACTAAAATCATGAGACTGTGAAGTGAAGTTACAATTGGTAATTAGATTTACATTGAGTCAATGTCTTTCCAAGACACTGTCTCAATGGCATAAGAATACTATTACCTCTTTATTATCTCATTACTAACTCTACAGCATTCTTATGACTTTTATAAATGAATTATCTTTAATAATAATAGATAAATAAATCTCAATCTTTTGTTAAGGAAATATAATTAAACGATCTCAGGTTCTTCTAATTATCTTAAAGTAATAATAATTCATGTAGATAGGAATGATAAGGGATTTAATATCAAACCTAAATACACCTAACTTATTCTAATAACAATAACTAACAATAATAATAATCTTTAGTGTATAGCTTAATCTTATCTATTTGATTATACTATTAATCATTAAGAAAATAAGTAAATCATATACATGTCTTTCATTTCCATATAGTATCTTAATTTTAAAATAGACCAAAATCTTATAATTTAACAATTTGTGGCAATAAATAATCTTATACTCTTATATTGTGCATTATAATTACTTTATGACCATTGTAATATTATATGTTAATGTCAATCAATTTCTATAAATTATATTAAGAAAATATTGTGTTTCTTTCTCAAATAATAAAATAATAAATTCATATTGTGCAAATATTATGTACATTCAAATTATCTGTTGTCAAATGCTGTGGTGTAAAATAATGAATTCAACACATCTTTTAAACAACTTAACAAATTTATTTACATTAACTTTAACAAATAACTTATTTACACTATTTACATTTACAAATGGAACTAAAGAAAATAAAACAAAAATAAGAAAAATAATAATACAAGATTTTTACACTGTTACTATTTCCATAATCATAAATAGATAATTTATACATTTCTTAAAATGTTCTATCAATAACATTTAATTAAGTTTATGACTTTAAATTTTAATAAACATCATTTGTCCTCAGTTAATACAAGAAAAGGTTTTATGTGAGATATCATTCATGTAGCATGTATGTAAATAAACAAACTTTAATAATTAAAAATGCTATTTCACTTAAGTCTTACTGTTATTTATATTATAATGTATTAGGATGTATTACATTTACCATCAGTATTACTCAAATATTAATTACTGTATAAACTGATGTAACTTTGTAATATAACAACAATTATTATATTATAACCATTTATTTCATTCCGATATAATGTTATATTACATGTCTTATCAAAATATGCAATACGTATATGTACTTTTAAAAATAATATTTTAAATTATTCAATAATTTCAACTTTTATAAAGTATTATATCAAATAAAATTCTATGATTCTTTTCATATAAATTATTACTCTTTTTTTTTACTTGTTATTCTTATTCCTTCCTAATAAACTTCTATCTACAAAAGTCATTTTAACCTTATTTAACTTTAGAAAAATAGATGACCCATTTTTAAACAAAAATAATAACGATCCAAACTCTCTTATACCTCATCCTCTATATACAATAAGCCTTCAATCAAGATATAAATTTCTATGTAAAATTAACTTACTTATCTAATAAAAATAAAAATAAAATATAGACTTTATATACTTCTTACTAACTTGAAAAGAAAAATAAATAACTTACACTAATATAATAAATCTAATTCCTAATATTGTAACAGAAACATTAAAATTTATTCACGAAAGAATCATATAATTATTTCTAGGTTCTCATATTACGTTGTACTAAATTTACATCATCAATTTAAAGTATGCATATTAAAATAAAACTGCTATTATTAATCTTATGCGTGTATATTATTTAAATATTAATACATTCATTCAATAATCATATAACATTTGGTTGATCTAAAGAAAACATAGTAAATACATCAAATTATTATTATTATTACACAATTTTTACCATAAATGATACTTCAATGTACAGTCCGTCACACGATGTCCTCCAAGATTTCAGTTTTACAAAATAATTTCACATTTACACTCAACAATTATTCTTTAAAATATTACGTGTTGTATAATTATAAAATAAACTTTATGCAATAAAAAATTATATTAATATTTAGTTATTATTTTAAAAAAAAAAATGTAAATGTACCTTTCCTATCTTTCAATAAATTAATAATTAATTAAATATTTATGTTAGTTAATAAATAAAACATATTACATAACATCCAACGGTGTCTTCTTTCACTATTATTGTTCTTTTTCCTAGGCACAAATTTTCACCAAACATTACTTCCTTTTCCGGTACATCACGTGTTTTTAAAAGTTTTTATAAAAAAAATGAAAACGTTCTTTTTTAAAAATAAAGGAAAAGTCAGTTCCACCATAAAACAAAATAAAATTAAAATAGTTTATAGGATCCAGATTCATTTCTTTTAAAGATGAAAAAAAATATTATTTAAAAGTTATTATTTTTAGAATTAGTCTATAGTTTATAAAGTTCTTATTTAATTATTTTTTAATTGATTTGGATATCCACGTATATTTGATTTGCGCATTCCTTAACAAATATTTAGGTAAGATTACTTTTAGATTCTTCTGTACGACCAGCGTTCAGACTTTAATAATATAATAATTTTATTTATAGGTATTTCTTTACCCATTAAATTTCCAATTTATTTGCCTTTTAAAACTGTCAAAATTTAGTCTTTTAAACCATAAAGACTTAACAAGGCAAGTATTTATATAATTACTGTTAATTATCATATCTTTATCAAGATATATACTTAAATTTATAATTTACAAATACTTTCTTCATAAAGAAGTATTTCTCATTCTTTTAAATATCTGTTTTATACAAATTAATTACGATCAGCTTTTAAATTTATACAAGGTCCAACGTATTACTTTTATGCATCTAATAACTCTCCTAGTTAATCCAGCGTTTGTTAAATTTTTAGTATAAAGTCTCCAATACATTTTATCCTTATACGATGTTTTCATGACTATTTGATAGTAAATTGAGCTTCAATAGGAAAACGATCAATAGGAAATTATAATTAAAATTAACACTGCATATTTATCGGTAAACTTTTATAAATTATTTTAAAAAAACTACTCTCTTATAATTTTAAAACGATTTTGAGAGCGTCTATAATTACTTAGCTATTTCTAATAGCACACTTTACTTTAAGAATTTCAATCACAAGTCCCCTCCGAACAATTGAACCTTGGTTTTATACCGGAAGAAAACTCCCACTTGATTGGTGAATTAAACAATCGACTTGCTAGCTTATTTACATATTTTACCAACAAGACAGAATTAAAAATAAATAATGACTTATTTAATATTTATTATTTATCACATTATTAAATTCTTAAATCAATCTTTATCATTTATTTAAATCCATTAAACATTTTTTAAAATATACTTTCTTACTTTATTTCACTTTTAACTTTTATAAGATTATTTTTATAAACAAACTAAGTCTATTTTTATTCGTTATGTTTTTAAGCAGTATTTTAAAAATCAGATTTAATATTTCACATTAATTATTTTTATTTTTATCTCATGATAGCCAATATAATATTTATAAATTTTATAACAGAATTTTTAAAATAGCTTTGCAACTTTACTAAAAAAAACTCCCAAGCATGTGTGTATGTGTCTAACTAACATCTGTTTTACAACAGAGCTACAGACGCTTGTAATAATCTAAAAATAAACTAACAATTCATTTTTTAAAAATAAATATTTTTAAAATAAATAATATCTTATAACAATTTTTAAAATAATAATTCGATATTATTAAAATCAAATATTAATCTTCTATTATGTACTACTAATAATTAAAATATTTATATTCATTTATTAAATATTAATCTTTATCAACAATAAATATATGCATTTAATTTTAACTTGTCTTTTAAAACTTTAACTTTAAACATTTATTTATTAAATTTATTAATGCAGTATTGATTATGGCCAGTTTTCCCAACCATATACTATTATCATTCCCATTGAAACGTCTCTCTCAAACATCAGCACAATTTTTACATATCAAATACTCATGAATTACTTTAATTACACTTTTAAAAAGATTGTTATAAACAAAATTAACATCATATAGTTAAATATATCTTAAATTTAAAATTTTTTAAATAGATTGATACAACAATTTATGGAGACCCATACAAAAGGGCACATATCCTCCTCCTTCGGATAAAAATTTTAAATTAACCATCTACCTTCATCTTCATTAATCTACAATTAACATCTTCATTTTTCATATCATTAAATATCATAATCAATCACTTTAACATGAAATTTTATAAAGCACTGGAACTTCACATTAAAATCTCAACCAGAAAACACTTTTAAATAAAATCATCATGACTTTCTTTTACTTTATAAAATTAAGTCTCACTTTTCTTTTATTTATATCTTTAATTAGGTCATTTTTATTTCCCTAATCTTACTATGAAATATCATATGTTTAAATTCCTTTAAATAACACCTTGTACACAAACTAAACTATAAATACATATTTCTATAGTTAACACTATCTTTTAAATCACATTTTGTATTTTATTTTTACACTTGTTGCTAGTTTCATTAGCAGTTTTTAATGAATCATTATCTAATAAATTTAGACACTTTTCATCTAAAGAGATTAACTTTATCCCTGAAGATTTATTAGTTTTATGATCACTACTACAATATTTATGAAAATTCTTAAATTCATCCATAACTCTTTTCATAAATTGATCTTTTATAAGATCTACTCACTCTTATCATATTATTCATTTCTCCCTAAATTAACATTTACTGACTTGATAATAAATTATTTTATTATATAAAATAAAATATATGAACATCATACCAAAACTTCACCCACAATACATCCTTTGAAAATTGTAATTCACACTTCAGAAGGATATGGAATTAAACTTCTTGCATTATAAGTTCCTTTCTCACCATCTGGTGTGGTTAACATAAATGCATTTTCACCTACTTTGCAAGATATTCTATATGGACCCTCATATAGACTAAGAAATTTTTTGAACTGATTTCTTTGAAGGTTGCTAACATGGAAAGACCTTTTTAATTTAATTTCTTACTACTAGCTTTATTAACTGGTCTTTTTAAAATTGTGGTCACACCACTAGTAGAAGGCTGATTATTTTGATCATCACTTCTGTCCCTAAATGTATCAAATTTAACAAATTTTTTAAAGTGTGGAGACATCCTATCTCTACCTCTATACTCAAATCTCCTTTTATACCCTGTAGAAGGTCTCACACCAGTGTTAACATTAATATTTGCTAACGGATAATTATTTCTATCTTTGTTTACTTTATATCTATTGTCCATAGATAATTCAGCTACTTCAAGAGCATCTAATACCTCAGATACTTCTTCTATTGAACCACGATCAGCAGCTATCAACAACTGTTCAACGTTTTTAGGTAAGTTATGCCTTACAATTCTTACAATCTGTCCTTCTGATAATGGACAAGCAGTCAATGTTTTCAACCGAACAGCTTGATTTCTGAAAAAGCTTGTATAGCTGCCTTTACTAATATGGTATTTTTCTTGAGTAATTTGGTATCTGATGCAATCTTGTTTATCAGAGTTCCAAAAACTTCCAACAATAAAACACTTAAAGTCGCCGTAAGTTATTGGTTTCTCAAACAGTGATTGCCACCAATCTTTGGCAATTCCATACAAATGATTGCTACACACTGCCACTTTTTCTTTTTCTGACAAGGAACATATGGAAAATAATTCGTCCAAATTATTTAAAAATTCTGAGGGATTTTCCATATACTCTCCTTTAAATGGTTTGACTTTCATAAAACGTAAAGCCATTGAATTATTGGCATTTCCTTCACAATTAACCATTTCTCTACTTGGTCTACTATCAATTTCTTTCACAATAGTATTTTCTGACTGATTACTATTACCCTTCCTTACCGATTCTACTTTATCTATTCTTAATGAATTAACATAATCATCATATGTCTTATCACTTATTCTCCCTTTTAATACTTCTGTCTTTGTATTATTTACATTTTTCGTCTCTATTTGGTCATACATTTGTTGAAATTTCCCCTCTAAATCCATTTGTTCAAGCACTTGCTTGACATACCCTTTCTGTTCCTTCCTAAATTCATCCAAATTTTTATCTAAGATTTCTTTATACTTATCATTATTTAGTTCTAACATACCTGCATGCTCTTTTATATCATTTTGCATACGCTTTAAATTTTCTCCTACCTTTGATCGATATTTATGTTCATCGATTCTTTTAACATCTAGTTCCTTAAATTTTTCAATTAGTTCCTTCTCTATTTCATCTTTTATATCTTCTTTAGTCTGAACTATTGCACTCCTAACACTTTTAATATCTTCACTAACATTATTAACATGGCTTTTAACCTCACAAATCTCACTATCAACTTTTAATTTATAGCTATCAATTTTTAAAGCTAAATCATTATTATTGATCCTACATTGATCAATAGATTCTGCTATTTGATCTTTCAAATTTTTAATCGTACTCTCTGAAAATTCACAAAATTTTCTTTCCAACAATTCCTGATTTTTATCATCAATTTTTATTACTTCTAACTTTAAAGATTCAACTACTTCTTCATTTTTACTAAACTTGATATCCAGATTATTAATTTTATCTTCCACATCTTTTTTAAAATTCTTTACAATTTCAGAATTATCCTCAACCTTTTTATTTATATTGTCTATACAAAATCTTATCTCTTCTCTATCTTTACTTAAGTTTTCTTTAACTTCTTTAATATTTTCCTCAAGAGATTCTACTTTTATATTATTCTTATTTATATCCTCTCTAAGAGAATCTAACTTCATATTCATTCCTTTCATTTTATTACTTCCTTTCATTTTTCTTTCATTTCTTCTTTAATAGCATCAAATCTAATACTATTTTTATGACTCTCCTCTTTCATTTCTTCTTTTAAAAAATCTTTCATTTCTTCTTTAATATAATTATTCTCCTTTTTCATTTCTTCCTTAATAGCATCAAATCTAAGACTATTTTTATGACTCTCCTCTTTTATTTCTTCTCTTAATAGAACTATTTAATCCTTTTTCATTTCTTCTTTAATAGCATCAAATCTAATACTATTTTTATTACTCTCCTCTTTCATTTCTTCTTTAATATTATTCACTGAATTAATAATACCTTGACTCATTAATTCAAAATGCTTCATAAAATCAAACATTGAGAAGTTCTCTATAGTTTTCTCAGTTTTTACTACTTCTTTCTCTACTGTTTTAAAAATTATCTCTTCCTCCTCCTCTATTTCACTATCCATATTTTGAGTATTTTCTAATATTGTCTCAAAATCTACTAATTTCTCCCCTTCTTTTCTCTCCTCACAATTATTATCCTCAACAATAAAATTAGACATCTCAACTTCTAAATCTTTATCCCAGTTATTCATTTCTATATTTTTTTAAAATTCAATTCTATTAGTATGCAGTACTTATTATCAATATTTCAAAAATAATAATTCCCTATCAACCTTTCCATCTCCACTCAATTCACTTCTACAATTAATCACAAAACATCATCTTTGAAAACTCTACACTATTTATTATAAACTAATTATATAACTACGAATAACAAAATTGTGTCATGTCATTATCTTCACACCTATGATCCACAGACAATTTGCACATAATATATTATATTAAATATACATTTTAAAATATCTTAAGAATTGACATGGTCATATTACAAAATAATTATTTGCCACATTTTCATCATTTACATATTTATTTGCTTATTAATTTAAAATCAACTTAGTATTTAATTTTTTAAATAATCATATTATAGATACCACATGAAAATATAATAACTTTGCTAATAAGATTTTTTATTTTAATTTTATAATTAACATCTAATCACTTATAACTACTATTATAAAAATACTAAACTATTTATATTTAATAAATATACTAATCATTAATTCCTAAATTATACATTTTAACCCATACACTATTTTTACTAACAAATCTATACCTATCACTCTATTCCCCTAACATATACCAACCCTGAAATTATGTATATCCTAATCCTTAACTAAATATCTAAGCCTAAAACGTTTGGGCGCCAAAATCCTAACTACCGTTTGTACCCTCACTTCTCGATATATGATATAATTTAAAATATGACTAGCTCAATTAAATCATTATGCTCAGCTAAAATATGTACAACTATCTTTAATATATTTTTATAATATTATAACTTATCAGATTTATTACAAACTTATCAAAAATTAATATAGTTCAATATTATGTACTAATTAAATAAATATTTACTAAAATCATGAGACTGTGAAGTGAAGTTACAATTGGTAATTAGATTTACATTGAGTCAATGTCTTTCCAAGACACTGTCTCAATGGCATAAGAATACTATTACCTCTTTATTATCTCATTACTAACTCTACAGCACTCTTATGACTTTTATAAATGAATTATCTTTAATAATAATAGATAAATAAATCTCAATCTTTTGTTAAGGAAATATAATTAAACGATCTCAGGTTCTTCTAATTATCTTAAAGTAATAATAATTCATGTAGATAGGAATGATAAGGGATTTAATATCAAACCTAAATACACCTAACTTATTCTAATAACAATAACTAACAATAATAATAATCTTTAGTGTATAGCTTAATCTTATCTATTTGATTATACTATTAATCATTAAGAAAATAAGTAAATCATATACATGTCTTTCATTTCCATATAGTATCTTAATTTTAAAATAGACCAAAATCTTATAATTTAACAATCTGTGGCAATAAATAATATTATACTCTTATATTGTGCATTATAATTACTTTATGACCATTGTAATATTATATGTTAATGTCAATCAATTTCTATAAATTATATTAAGAAAATATTGTGTTTCTTTCTCAAATAATAAAATAATAAATTCATATTGTGCAAATATTATGTACATTCAAATTATCTGTTGTCAAATGCTGTGGTGTAAAATAATGAATTCAACACATCTTTTAAACAACTTAACAAATTTATTTACATTAACTTTAACAAATAACTTATTTACACTATTTACATTTACAAATGGAACTAAAGAAAATAAACAAAAATAAGAAAAATAATAATACAAGATTTTTACACTGTTACTATTTCCATAATCATAAATAGATAATTTATACATTTCTTAAAATGTTCTATCAATAACATTTAATTAAGTTTATGACTTTAAATTTTAATAAACATCATTTGTCCTCAGTTAATACAAGAAAAGGTTTTATGTGAGATATCATTCATGTAGCATGTATGTAAATAAACAAACTTTAATAATTAAAAATGCTATTTCACTTAAGTCTTACTGTTATTTATATTATAATGTATTAGGATGTATTACATTTACCATCAGTATTACTCAAATATTAATTACTGTATAAACTGATGTAACTTTGTAATATAACAACAATTATTATATTATAACCATTTATTTCATTCCGATATAATGTTATATTACATGTCTTATCAAAATATGCAATACGTATATGTACTTTTAAAAATAATATTTTAAATTATTCAATAATTTCAACTTTTATAAAGTATTATATCAAATAAAATTCTATGATTCTTTTCATATAAATTATTACTCTTTTTTACTTGTTATTCTTATTCCTTCCTAATAAACTTCTATCTACAAAAATCATTTTAACCTTATTTAATTTCAGAAAAACAAATGACCAATTTAAAAAAAAAAACAAAAATAATAACGATCCAAACTCTCTTATACCTCATCCTCTATATACAATAAGCCTTCAATCAAGATATAAATTTCTATGTAAAATTAACTTAACTTATCTAATAAAAATAAAATAAAATATAGACTTTATATACTTCTTACTAACTTGAAAAGAAAAATAAATAACTTACACTAATATAATAAATCTAATTTCTAATATTGTAACAGAAACATTAAAATTTATTCACGAAAGAATCATATAATTATTTCTAGGTTCTCATATTACGTTGTACTAAATTTACATCATCAATTTAAAGTATGCATATTAAAATAAAACTGCTATTATTAATCTTATGCGTGTATATTATTTAAATATTAATACATTCATTCAATAATCATATAACATTTGGTTGATCTAAAGAAAACATAGTAAATACATCAAATTATTATTATTATTACACAATTTTTACCATAAATGATACTTCAATGTACAGTCCGTCACACGATGTCCTCCAAGATTTCAGTTTTACAAAATAATTTCACATTTACACTCAACAATTATTCTTTAAAATATTACGTGTTGTATAATTATAAAATAAACTTTATGCAATAAAAATTATATTAATATTTAGTTATTACTTTTAAAAAAAAATGTAAATGTACCTTTCCTATCTTTCAATAAATTAATAATTAATTAAATATTTATGTTAGTTAATAAATAAAACATATTACATAACATCCAACGGTGTCTTCTTTCACTATATTGTTCTTTTTCCTAGGCACAAATTTTCACCAAACATTACTTCCTTTTCCGGTACATCACGTGTTTTTAAAAGTTTTTATGAAAAAAATGAAAACGTTCTTTTTTTTAAAAAAAAAATAAAAGAAAAGTCAGTTCCACCATAAAACAAAATAAAATTAAAATAGTTTATAGGATCCAGGTTCATTTCTTTTAAAGAAAAAAAATATTATTTAAAAGTTATTATTTTTTAAAATTAGTCTATAGTTTATAAAGTTCTTATTTAATTATTTTTTAATTGATTTGGATATCCACGTATATTTGATTTGCGCATTCCTTAACAAATATTTAGGTAAGATTACTTTTAGATTCTTCTGTACGACCAGCGTTCAGACTTTTTTAATATAATAATTTTATTTATAGGTACTTCTTTACCCATTAAATTTCCAATTTATTTGCCTTTTAAAACTGTCAAAATGTAGTCTTTTAAACCATAAAGACTTAACAAGGCAAATATTTATATAATTACTGTTAATTATCATATCTTTATCAAGATATATACTTAAATTTATAATTCACAAATACTTTCTTCATAAAGAAGTATTTCTCATTCTTTTAAATATCTATTTTATAAAAATTAATTACCATCAGCTTTTAAATTTATACAAGGTCCAACGTATTACTTTTATGCATCTAATAACTCTCCTAGTTAATCCAGCGTTTGTTAAATTTTCAGTATAAAGTCTCCAATACATTTTATCCTTATACGATGTTTCCATGACTATTTGATAGTAAATTGAGCTTCAATAGGAAAACGATCAATAGGAAATTATAATAAATTAACACTGCATATTTATCGGTAAACTTTTATAAATTATTTTTAAAAAACTACTCTCTTATAATTTTAAAACGATTTTGAGAGCGTCTATAATTACTTAGCTATTTCTAATAGCACACTATACTTTAAGAATTTCAATCACAAGTCCCCTCCGAACAATTGAACCTTGGTTTTATACCAGAAGAAAACTCCCACTTGATTGGTGAATTAAACAATCGACTTGCTAGCTTATTTACATATTTTACCAACAAGACAGAATTAAAAATAAATAATGACTTATTTAATATTTATTATTTATCACATTATTAAATTCTTAAATTAATCTTTATCATTTATTTAAATCCATTAAACATTTTTTAAAATATACTTTCTTACTTTATTTCACTTTTAACTTTTATAAGATTATTTTTATAAACAAACTAAGTCTATTTTTATTCGTTATGTTTTTAAGCAGTATTTTAAAAATCAGATTTAATATTTCACATTAATTATTTTTATTTTTATCTCATGATAGCCAATATAATATTTATAAATTTTATAACAGAATTTTAAAATAGTTTTGCAACTTTACTAAAAAAACTCCCAAGCATGTGTGTATGTGTCTAACTAACATCTGTTTTACAACAGAGCTACAGACGCTTGTAATAATCTAAAAATAAACTAACAATTCATTTTTTAAAAATAAATATTTTTAAAATAAATAATATCTTATAACAATTTTTAAAATAATAATTCGATATTATTAAAATCAAATATTAATCTTCTATTATGTAATACTAATAATTAAAATATTTATATTCATTTATTAAATATTAATCTTTATCAACAATAAATATATGCATTTAATTTTAACTTGTCTTTTAAAACTTTAACTTTAAACATTTATTTATTAAATTTATTAATGCAGTATTGCTTATGGCCAGTTTTCCCAACCATATACTATTATCATTCCCATTGAAACGTCTCTCTCAAACATCAGCACAATTTTTACATATCAAATACTCATGAATTACTTTAATTACACTTTTAAAAAGATTGTTATAAACAAAATTAACATCATATAGTTAAATATATTTTAAATTTAAAATTTTTTAAATAGATTGATACAACAATTTATGGAGACCCATACAAAAGGGCACAATATATATATATATAACAAGTTATAAATTTCATAACTTGATTTTTTAAGCTTGCATTTTATGATCACTAGATGGAGCTTACCAATAGTTCTAAACAAGCTTTGTTTTTATAAGTACCAAAAAAGATAGAATTCAAAATCTCTATCGTTATCTGTACCTGCAAACCAACTGGTTTCAAGCTTATGGTCACCTCAGTGGAAGGCTGGGAGTCTAAACACTATATCTAAAATACTAACTCAAAAGTCAGCACTTATAAAACACATTTCTATTAATTTGAAAGCATGAATTTATCAGACACATAAATGTATTTAAATCCAGCCTTACAAACAAGATATCTATATGGGTCTAAATTCAGCTCAGTTTCACCATATAGTAATAACCTCTGCAATATATAGCATTGCAAAAACCTTCAAAGGTACACTTATAATAATTAAAACAAGTCATAAATTTTATAACTTGCTTTTAAGCTTGCATTTTATGATCATTAGATGGAGCTTACCAATAGCTCTAAACAAACTTTGTTTTTATAAGTGCCAAAAGAGAGAGAATTTAACATATCTATCGTTATCCCTACCTCCAGACCAACTGGTTTTGAGATTATGGATTACCTCAGATCTAAAATACTAGATCTAAAATACTAACTCAAAAGTCAACACTTATAAAGCGCCTTTCTATCAATTTGAAAGCATGAATTTATCAGACACGTAAATGTCTTCAAATTCAGTCTTTTAAACTAGATAACTATATGGGTCTGAATTCAGCTCAGTTTCATCCTATAGTAATAGCCTCTGCAATATATAGCATTTCAAAAGCCTTCAAAGGTACACTGATAATAATTAATATTATATTTATACAAGTGTCAAAGCTTTGGCACTCATAACTATGACATTGACATAAGTAAATCACATCACAATAAAAACTTATAATCAAACAAAAGAATATTAGAAATCTCCTATCAAGGCAACATTCAGATAATAAATGTTATCATAGTAGATTTCTGATAATCTATTACTTGACTGTAGGAATTGACATAGTGATGTGATTTATATATAAATACAGTGTAAGACGATGTTTACAAGATATAAACATTCCATATAAATCCATGATAAAAAAAATGTATTTATTTCACTTATGTTTTGTTTGATTTTTTGTCTCTTCTCTATTTTGTCATTCTCAATACACTTATTTTCGTTGATGTAGGGTTGAATCATCATGAATACCTTATGTAATGAATCACCTTTCTGAAATATATTTGTTCACCAACATTCCCATTTCTTAATATCACCATTTCAAATTCTATTATTTTTATCATTTGGTCCTTTATCATTCTATCCTTTTTTCTGAAGTTAGAACTATCTTGTCTATTGTGAATAAGTTATTCATGATTATAATAAAATATTTAATTTATGAAAAATAATATTTCATGCCTAATGATTGAAGATTAATAGATGTTGAATTTTAATTTGTAGGATTTTTCTTGATATATATAATATATGAATTATGCTTGTATTTCAAAAATTATATATATATATATATATATTGTAACCCAGATCCCTCAACCCTCCCATGATCAGGCCACACATGGTCACAACAGTGACAGGTTTACTAGCCCAATCATACACTACGATGAGCACACTGAGGAACAATATCAGCTTAAAACTTATGGCTGATAATATTAACTTCATACGATAATATTTCCTGCTCATCATATATATATATAAACTTATGCTACCTAAATATACTAGAATATTTCTTAGTTCTGTGTAGTTATAAATTAAAGATCAGAGGAGTGCCACTAGCAACGTAGGTTTAAATATACATCCTTTGAAGAAATTCTGATAGCTCCAGATCATAGCTTTGTGGATTTATGAAACTCACTGGTAATGTTGCACTACTTAATTAATGTGATAAAATACATAAATGAAAAATGAATAAAGGCATAAAAGTTGTAACAACAATAATAACAATTGTATTCTGGTAGTAATATGCAACTGGTCTTTACATCCTCTCAAACACTTGATATTCCCAATCTTGATAAGGCATCTGAAACACTAGGCAACAGTTATATTAAATTATCTTTTTATAAACTTAAGTAAATACATATACTAAAAAAGTATCTATTTTTATCACCCAGATGCCACATCAAAGTTGAAACTATATACATGAAAAAAGATAACAATCATATTAAAAAAATAATTAATGCACGTATATTAAAAATATGAAATATAAGTGCATGCCTTACTCTAAAGAAAATACATTTAGAGTAGCAATTAAAAAATATTTATATACAGTTATAAATACAGTGAAAACTAAATAGTTACTCTTACTTTAGTTTTTGTATTTAGTCCTTTTGTATTCAAATCTGGTTCTTTGTCAAAAAAATATAGTTATTCCAAAAGAAATAATACCTTTGTCCAGTGATAACAGTCCATGTGCATGATTTTTATTTTGTTTCCTTTCACAGAGTTTTGAAATATATTTTTCATTCATTCACAGTTTAAAATGAGTTCTTCATTAACTAGTAGAATGTTGCTTCTGCAAATCTTAATAGAATGGTCATTGTAATTTCTCCATAATCAGTTTGTAATTTGCTAATAATTTGGCTGATCCTTATTCTTCTTTCTTCTCAAGGTAAAGCACACTTAAGTATTCATGTATGATGGAGCTGGAATGAAACAATTAAATTTGTTTTTCATGCTAGGTTAATAAGCTAAAACTTTTATGCTTTTGTGAAGTGCAATGCAATTGAGGATAGACCACTAAAGTTTTCTCAGTAAGTCATATTTTTAGTATTTACTTTAAATACATATAAAACCATCACCTATTTGATTCATAACACACACTTTTTAACTTTTTAAATTTCTAGTGCGTATGCATGCATTTCAATGGTTTTCACAAGAAAAATGAGCCATTCCATGGTTATATTCTTTTCAAATCTAGATTGGTTAATTGAACTCCTGATAGGCTTTTTATATGCTATCTGACTTAATTACTCCAATTCAACTCTCTATAAGTATTTATCAACAAACAGTATAATTAAACACTTTAAAATCATTAACAATATCTACTTTTTAATAAACACAGGAAGATAATACCATGAATACTAATCATAAGTGGAAACAGAGAAAGTGAAAACAAAGAAATAAATAAAAATATTATAAATATATATTTCAAAACACCACATTTAGTTAATTAAAACATCTACCATGGATAGCTTTTATAAACTATATTTTTCTCTCTCTCACTTTTCCAAAATGAAATTTTTCCAATTTGTTAATAAGCTTTTTTTTTGTATAAAAATAATTGTTTGGGAGAAAATGCAAATAAATCTACATGCACAGCACTGGACCAAAATAGTTTATGGAATGAGGTTCTTTTTGAAAATTAAAATGCTAATCATTAGCATTTCAGGTATTAGTATGAAAACTGAACACTACCATCTGATGATACTCTTTTTCACAAAATGCACATCAATATACCATTTTAGCTCCCATAACTTATGGCTGACAGTACAAGCGGTGTTTTTTGAGCCATAACAGGCCACCAGAGGGTGATGTATTCTATGATTATGTAAAAAAATACTACACCTAATGCACTGCAACAGTATTCATCAAGTGAGTCTCTTAAACTCTCACTATGGTCTGATTTGATGGTGGCCTTATTTGAAAGAGATGAAACTCTGCAAAAATTCATTATCAGACATTTTTTAGAAAGTGTAATGGAATTATTATTCCATATTAAGAATTGTCATGTCATCACACACACTTCTCTATGCCTTTGAACCACACACAACTTGAAAAGATTCTACTTTTCAGCAGAGTTTTTTTTCAATTTCACATGCAAATGCCTGTTTACACACAAGTGAATGCAGAATATTGTGTTTTTCCATAAAGAGAAACTCTTGCAAGCATACCTATGTAGGTTTGCATAAGAGAAGTTGTTGGTTCAAAGGCTCCAAAATCCCATTACTTACAGCTTTGAGGCTTCTCTGTTATTTTATTTGCATGTTACTTTTGGCTGCTGTTTTTTATGCCCCCGTAAATGGTGATGTTTTTTTACTTGTTTTGCTTCACAACTTGTTCAAAGTATCATTTCTTTTTGAATCAATAAATTATTTTATGAAGAAATTTGTTGTTTTTGTTGTTCACATGATTATAAAGTAGGTAGGTAATATTTGATAAGTTTCATTAACAGTTAAAGTAGGTAATATTTTATTATATCAAAAAAGAAGTGTTTAAGAGTTTACTCAAAAGGCCCCACCAAAAAAAAATAAAAATAAAAATAAAGAACTATGCAGTAACATAATAAAATGTTCAAAAAGAAAATCCAAAAAGAAGTTGATAATTAAAAATCAAAACAAACTCTCCCGCCACCCCACCTACCCTGGCTTAAAAAAAGTGTTCTTTAAAAACAAACTGTTTATGTCTTTTTTTAAAATTAAAGGCCCAAAAAATTAAGGAAGAACTTTTCGCTATCATATAAAACTTTTTGTAACATAAAGATTTGAAACAAAAAAAGCCTCATAATAAATTAACCAAAAAAAAAAAGACAATTCAAAATCAAAACAACCACTCTCCCCTCCACACTGTAAAAAACCAAGTGGTGGTTCATTCAAAAGTACCAAATTGTTGAAGTTTTTCAGCAAATCAAAACATAAACCAAAAAAAAAAGAAGATAAGGTAAAAGTCAACAACCAACTCCCCTATCATCGAAAAACAACAAAGTGTTTGTTACCAAATTTTTGTGTAAACAAACTGACAGAGCATTAATCGATAATTTATAAGCAAACCAAACATCCCTAAACCATCTAAAAACAAAGTGTTTGTTTCTTAAAAAAAAGAAATCAAAAAAAAAAAACATGTGAAAAAAAAATTGGTTTACCGTAAGTAATATTATGTAAAAAAACCTATGGACAGTTAGTTATTAATTTGCAAACAAACCAACACCCCTATACCATCTAAAAACAAAGTATTTATTTATTAAAAACAAAGAAAAAACCTGGGTGAAAAAAAAAACTTTGGTAGTTTACCATCGCTGATGGAAAAAAAATTAAAAACCAGTTGAAAAAAAAAAAACTTTTACTGTAATATTATGTAATAAAAAAAAACTTTGGTTGTTTACCATCACTGACAAAAAACTAATAAAAACCAGTTGAAAAAAATTTTTTTTTACTGTAATATTATATAAACAAACAGATGGCCCATGAATCAGTATATTGATATAAATTGGGAAAAAAAGAGCGACATCAGATGGTAGGGTTCTGTATTCATACCATTACCACATTTCATAATTTAACCTTTTATTTACTAGGATATTAGAATAAAGATGAAATTGCCAATAATTATTAGCCTGTATATTTTATCCTTCTATTTAACAAGGTTCTAAAATTAAATTGCTTTCAATTATTAGGATTGTATTCGAAGTTAATCCTTTATTTATCAAGGGCTTCAGAATTATGGTACAGTTGGTTATTAACTTTCATATTGAATATTTACATTTAATGCTTGATGTACTTACACATAACCACTATATATATATATATATATATATTAAATATTAATTTACAAGTGTTAACATTATTGTGTTTATACCTTTAATAATATCATTTAATTCAGATAAATTCATTAATAATAATTATTAATCAATTATTAGACTAAAATTGTCCTACATATAAAACTTTTGCAGCACCACATACTAATGAAATATATGAATAAAGATATTTGAAAGAGAAAAGTAATAAAAGAGATAACATTTTTTTAATTAAATAATTTTATTGACCATGCACTAAAAGGAAAAAAAACTAATTCTTTTTTCAACAACAATTGAGATTTCTAGATTTAACTTGAAATAAATTTTGATCGCCCATGTTTTTATTTCAAGTTGAATCTAAAAATCCGAATTGTGGGTGAAGAAACAATTATTTTATTTCTTTTTAGTGCATGGCCAACAAAAGCATTTAATATTAAAAAAATATTTCTATTATTTTGAAGTTTTTTGTATTGGCCCAGTAAATAAAAATGTAAAACTATATTGTATTTTAAAATAACTGGACAATTGTAGTTGACACACACATATATATATATCTTCTATAAGTTAAATGTATATCTTTTATGGATATATCCTATTTAGTATGTGTATACAATAATATATATGTATATAAGTGACTGAAAATGTGAAATATTATTTTAAGTGAAAAATGGTTGACATTTTGACAATCTTTATTTTTATTTTTAAAATGATGTTTAAATAAAATAAGCTAAACAAAACTACATTATAAACAACTTTCTTATCACTTAAATAAAGCTTGATAACATAACAAATAAAATCGATAGTAAATTTATTGAAATACCCCCTCCCCCCATTCTTCCTATTTAAGAAACTAAGTGACATAATTAAAAATTAATGTGTTCTATGATTTTTGTAAACATTTTAAATAAATTACAAAATTTCATGTTGAACTTAAATATATTAAATAACAATTTTAAAATATTAAAATAATGTTATTAAATTTTAATCACTTTTTTGTGAGTCTTATTAAAAACAAATGAAAGTTCTAATAATAATTTTTAACTGTGATATGTGAAATTATTGAATATTTTAAATATTTTTCTGATCTATATTTGATATATAAAAAACTAGATGACCCTCTGAAAAGATGAGTGTCTTACATGGATTAGTCAAGTATTATGTAGTTATATATAACAGATTTCAAGCAATTTTTTTAATTTTAATGTATGAAACCTCAATTTTAAAACTTTATTCTAACTTGAAAAACATCAAAATTAACAAATAAAAAAATCAATAGTAAGCAAACAGATTTTTTAAATTCAATAAAAGCATTTTAAAAAATGAGAGATGTAGTTGAATTATTCCATGAGTTTTTGTGCAATTAAACTTTATGTCTGTTCTAGGAATAATCTTTAGCTTAATAAATGATTAGTAATATTCATTCATGTATTAATTTGAAGTGATTAAATCAAATTAGCTATATGCTCTTATGGCCTAATATATATATTTATATAAATAAAATATTATTCAGGTTCATCTGTGCATAATTTATTTAATATATATATAAACGGATAATCTCTATACTTCCCCATTCTTTTTAAATTCATATAAATAAAAATTCAATAAAAGACAAATGACCCCCAAGATGCATTTCTTGATGAACTAGCACTCATCAGTTGGCCCAGGTCACTATCTCCCATATATATATATGTCATATTATTATTACTATTTGCGGGATATTCCGTGTAGTGAAAAAGTCAAATGCTGACGTTTCAGTACAATATCAAGTACCTTCCTCAGAGCGTCCTCTTTCTCAAATCATAAGAATGCATGTGAGATCTAAAACTATTTTTATCATTTTCTTTCTTCTCATATTTAAATTCTATTGGTCAAGAAGTTTTAAAATTTATTTTCTCTTCCAATAGCTTCTTCCAAATGTTGTTAATCTTCTTTAATTCACACCTTTCATTTATGCTCTTGGGCCTTTTAAAAATCTCTATAGCTTCTCTTAGCAATCTCTGGTCATATTGTTCAATTTTTGCTAAAATATTTGTTTTTCAAAATTGATATCATGATTTGTTAATTTAATATGAGAATAAATAGCTGATGGATTGGATTTTTCTCTCACTGCCAGAATGTGTTCTTCCTTTCTAATATTTATTCTACGATTAGTCTGTCCTATATATGTATGTGGACAGACCCTACATGGAATTTCATATACACCATGACACTCCAAAGCAATTTTATCTTTAGGAAGTGGAAATATTTCACTAATTTTTTTATAAGTAGTGTAAATTGTGTGATTATTATTATTTTTTAAAATGTTACCAATTCTATCAGTTACTCCTTTTATATATGGCAAAATTGTCTTAATTTTTGATGTATCAAAATCTTTTTTCTTTATCCTAGCTGTTGTAAAATTTCCTTCCATACGCATAAGAAGAAAATTGACGTAGTTTTGAATAAGGCAAGTTTTGATATTTTAACTTCTTTTATTAGAAATACAAGAAAAAAGTTAGACTTTTTAGATAAAAAATTGTTACAACTCCACCTTTTATTAAGTAATACTTTTCATCCAACATTATGGTCAATTTGTGATAAGATCGTTTATTTTAGAGTGACTAAAGAAAGTGATTTTAAATTTCGAAGGCAAATGAATAAATTTAACAAACTACTTAAAAAGAAACAGGAAATGCTAACTTTGTCTTTGTCTGAACGAGGAAGTGTGCACGCTGTAAAGAATTTATCTTATAGAAAATTATCAGACTTTGAACTAAAAGTTTTAAATAAAGGTTTTAATTTTGCAATAACACCAACAAAATTACCTTTTGAGGATATTATTTGCAGAGTGGAAAGTAGTTTATCAAAAATACCTTGCAGGGATGCAGATATAGTGAGGGGAAAAATATACGATATTTTAAATAAAGCAAAACCACCTAAAACTAATTTATCAAAACCACATTTTTTTGGTTGAAAAATTTTTATAAAGTTAATGAAAGAAGAGCTTTGTTTGCATTAAAAATGACAAATCTATTACTATTCTTCCAGCAGATAAGGGTAATACTACAGTAATTTTAAATAAGGCTGATTATTTTAAAAAAATACATGATTTATTAAATGATAATATTTATAAAATTTTTTATAGAGATCCTATGACTCATCTTGAAAAGAAAACGGAAACATTAATTTATTCTACTGATCTAGATTTAGAAACAAAGATACAGCTTACTCCCAGGGAAAAATCTTATTTTTATCTAAAATTATATGGTTTACCAAAAATTCACAAGCCAGATATTCCATTGAGACCGATTGTAAGTGCAGTTGGTTCACCTACACAGACACTAGCTCGTTTTTTGACTTCTTTTTTACAGCCGCATTTATCAACGGTGTCATCATATGTTAAATATGCTAATCATTTCCTTGAGCTTATCCGGGATATTAAATTGACTAAGAATGATATTTTGGTAAGTTTTGACATTGTTTCACTTTTTACTAGTGTACCTGTAAATGAAGCGATTCAAGTTTTAAAAAATATTCAGTTGCCTAATTTTGCTGTGGTTTTGATTGAACACTGCTTATCGAATACATTTTTTGTTTTTGATGGGCAGATGTATAAACAAACATCAGGTCTAGCTATGGGTTCACCAATTTCTCCAGCATTAGCTTCTATTTTTATGGAGGATTTGGAAAATAAAATTTTGACTTTAGCAGTTAAAAAACCATCTATATGGCTGAGGTATGTTGATGATACCTTTGTTATTTGGCCTCATGGCAAGCGTGCTCTTGATGACTTTTTTAATTTTTTAAACTCTTTTCACAACAATATTAAATTTACCATGGAAATAGAAAATAATAATCAATTACCTTTTTTAGATGTTTTGATTGAAAGAAGGGAAGATGGTTTTTTATCCCATGGTATATATAAAAAACCAACACACACTGGGAGATATCTGCATTTTCCCTTTCATCACCATCCTGCACAACTATTTTCAGTAGCAAAGACATTATTAGATAGAACAAAGAGACTTTCTGATGATAGCCATTTTCACTGGGACCTTTTTGCTACTAATAAAATGCTTCTTCATAACGGTTTTAATCACAACATTATTAATAGGGCTTATACATATCAAAAGAAAAAAGATTTTGATACATCAAAAATTAAGACAATTTTGCCATATATAAAAGGAGTAACTGATAGAATTGGTAACATTTAAAAAAATAATAATATTCACACAAATTAGTGAAATATTTCCACTTCCTAAAGATAAAATTGCTTTGGAGTGTCATGGTGTATATGAAATTCAATGTAGGGTCTGTCCACATACATATATAGGACAGACTAATCGTAGAATAAATATTAGAAAGGAAGAACACATTCTGGCAGTGAGAGAAAAATCCAATTCATCAGCTATTTATTCTCATATAAAATTAACAAATCATGATATTTGAAAAAACAAATATTTTAGCAAAAATTGAACAATATGACCAGAGATTGCTAAGAGAAGCTATAGAGATTTTTAAAAGGCCCAAGAACATAAATGAAAGGTGTGAATTAAAGAAGATTAACAACATTTGGAAGAAGCTATTGAAAGAGAAAATAAATTTTAAACTTCTCAACCAATAGAATTTAAATATGAGGAGAAAGAAAATGATAAAAACGGTTTTAAATCTCACATGCATTCTTATGATTTGAGAAAGAGGACACTCTGAGGAAGGTACTTGATATTGTACTGAAACGTCAGCATTTAGCTTTTTCACTACACGGAATATCCCGCAAATAGTAATAATAATATGACATCTTTTATCCGTGAAAATATTAGAATTAACATATATATATATATATATTGCATGAAGAGTATTTATCTATAGTAAATTGTTATATTTTTATTTACCATTGTCAAACTCTCTCCATTCACAACGTTGATATCATCCACTTCAGATAAATACAATAATGATTGCTACTAATCATTTTCTAAACTAGAGATCATCTCTAGCACAGATATAAACTTTAAACCTCAATTAAAGATTAATATATCTAATCTTGTAATTTTAAACATAAGCACACATGGAGTTATTCACTTTTCTCTTTCCCATGTGTAATATCTTTATAGATATACTAAACAACCTCCATACTTCCCCATTCTTTTTAAATTCATATAAATAAAAATACAATAAAAGACAAATGACCACCAAGATGCATTTTGTGCTGAATCAGCACTCATAAGTTGGCCCAGGTCACTATCTTATATATATATGAAAAATATTTATCTATAGCAAAATGTTGCATTTTTATTTATCATTGTCAATCTCACTCCACTCATCACAACATTGACACAATCTACCTCAGACAAATACAATAATGATTATTACTAATCATTATCTCTAGCACTGATATAAAATTTTAAATCTCAGTTAAAGATTAACATATCTGATTTATGAATTTTAAACACGCACACACATGAAGTTATTCACCTTTGTCTTTCCCATGTGTGATATCTTTATAGATATATTAAACAACCTCTATAGTTCCACATTCTTTTTAAATTCATATCAATAAAGATATGATAAAAGACAAATGCCCCCCAAGATGCATTTTGAGAAATTTTACAATAATATAAGGATAAAAAATTCCTTTCCAGCTATGTTTAAGTGCAATGATAAGAAAAGATTCTCTGCTGGTTGCTTTTGTCTATAGCACAATAAAACACACACACACACACACACACACACACAAACACACACACACACATATATATATATAAACCCAACATATACATGTATATATAGTAAAAACAATTACAAAAAATAAATCATTTAAATAGTAATCTTATTGTAGTAAATGAGACATGTCTGCTGTCATCTGACAATAATATAATAAGAAAGTAGATATTCACTTTCAAATTTAGTTCTATTTATATATATTAAGAATATTGTCTAGAACAATTGTTTACTATAACAGTGTTTTTTTTCTCTCAAAAGTACTATAATAGTGTTTATTATTTAAATTACGGGATTTAACATTACATATTTTCACTTTGTGATTGCTTTCATTATGTATTTATTATTTAGATGTTTATTACAAAATGTAAAGTAAGAATTAATTTGCTTTGTCAAATGAAATTAAAAAATCAATCTGTTTAATAAATAATTCAGAATAAATAATTAGACTTATTTATTTTTACAGCTCCTATTATTGTTGTTAAGATTATTTTTTTAGAGTACAATCATTCACTAAGTTTGTATATCATGAACATTATTTACATATTAGATTAACTGGAACTATAAGAGAATTTCTCGTATATATTTGTAATTGAAAGAGTTAAGAGACTGAAGTGGAGTTGAGCTGACCATCTCTCTAAAAGAAATGATAATAGATGGACAGTTGAAATCTTAAACTACACTCCAAAAGATTGTAAAAGAGCTAGAAAGAGACCACATGTGAAATAGATTGATGAAATAAGGAAATATGGGCGTATGATATGGAAAAGAGAAACTGGAGATTGGAGAAGATGGATTAAACTTGAGAGACCTTCATCCTGCAGTCTATCTGTAATGGTCAAAAATGATGATGATGATTTATACATTATAATGTGACCCATTTGATCATTATGTCTTGAATGTATACACAATCATACATTCATGCCTAAAGGAACCTTGAATAATCAATGGTTTAGAATTGATCAAGATAATTTTCACAAAATTAATCAATATTCTCATGGTTTTTAATTTAGTAATTATTGATAATTTATAAACAAATACTCTGTTTTTATTATTTTGGATCAGAAGGCGATATACAGACACTGAAATATTCTAAGTTTGAATATTTATTTTTTCATTTCTTCATGAATATGTCAATATAAACCTAAAAAATCAAATGCATAATATATATTATTGTACCAAGTATACTTTCAATGCAAATTTTGTGTCATATTCATAAATATTAAATTCTTGCTGATTTGAATACTATTTGATTTTTGGTTCATTATAAAAAATGAATATGAAATAAACCAAAAATCAAATAATATTCAAATCAGAAAAATATTAATGTTCTCAGAAAACTAATCATTAATATAATGTGAATGTTGTTGAAAGTACAATAAATCTGTCTAAATTTTATATTCAAACTATGTTTTGGTATTTTTTTCCATTAATATTTAGAATGACAGTGTATCGAAATGTAATTGTAGATACTATTACTAAATATTTAAATTTGTCTCATTATTATGCAAAATAATAATTATATTTAAATTAATTTAAGTGTATATGTTAAAGTCTGATTGCAGAATTCAATTTAAGAATTAATGGTTTTAAAAACTTAATATCATTTAGAAAATACATAAAATATTTTGATTTTAAAGAAAAATTATACTTAGTTTAATTTCCAAAATAAATTAAATAAAATACTTTACTTTAAACAGGTATAAAGGTGTATAACTTTCTAAAATGTCAGCAGGATCTTTTGAAAACCAGTTATTAGGCTGCAACACTACATCATTGAGAAGAGCTATTTCACATACATTCTTATAAAAATAAACTTCCTAAGAAAAAGATATATATATATATTCTATTAATATTATCTTAGAAATTATACAAACTTATGCTTATTTTATATAAAGCAAAGTTTGATGAAAAATCAATTAACTTCTTCAGGAGTCCTAAATCTGACAATCAAACTTAAAATCATCAACTGCTTAAAAGATCAACTGAGATCATATCAAAATGAACCAATTTAGTTTCTATTGAATTGATGTGTTACCATTCAGTAGTCATAACATTACTTGTTTTGGACATTAAAATGACATTGCGATCAGTATATTTTTCTTCATTATTTTGTGGTTTCTCTATAATGTTAGATCACTGTAAGTAGTTTTTGTCATAGAAATCATTTTAAAGTTATTAGTTGCAAAAAAATCTGAAGATGTCAGCAGCATAAAAATCTATAAAAATAGAATATATAACTTGCATATAAAAAAAGCCAGACCTGCCTCATTTTGATGTCAACAAAAATGATACTTTTTGAATGATGAATTGTTTGGTGTGAAGCTCTTTTACCAAAATTCTCATTTCAAAAAGGAAAAATTGTAATTTTTAATAATTTGTTTAAATATTTAAAACTATTTATGCAATATTTTTTTTTAACATAGCAATTTTAAACCCTAATCTATGACATTAAAATTATATTTTATTTGAAAATATTTATTTTAAGAAGACCAAATCATAAAACGTTTGTTATAGCTAAGCAGAAATCCCAATGGGTAAAAAGAGTAACTTGGGTCCACACTGGTAAATAAATTTCTTTTAAAATTTTAATATTCATATATATGTATATTGTCTATATTTAACTTAATGTAATTATAAGGGACTTGAACTTTTAAGCTCCCAAAACCTATCCAATATATCTTATATAACTGATGCACATGACCACATATATGTAAAAATATAAATGATCCCCAATATACATATTTCATACTGAAAAAGCACTCATCAGTTGGTCCAGATCACTATCTCCCATGCATACACACAATCAGTGTTCAGTTTATATTAAGATAGCACATTACTAAACTTTAATGGACAAGCTTCAGTCTTTTCATCTATTTAACTCTTCAGCCATCCATTTCATTGAAAATCTTAGGATAGAATGCTCAAAGCCCTTGTTGATGCCAATATTATTGTCATACCCATATTGGCCTTAAGTCAATCCAACCCTTCACACATAGAACCTTAATATGCCTCCATTTAATTATAAAGAAGAGGGATAGGTAGAATACAGGCTGTATATGTAATATTTAAATATATGTATATTGTCTATTTTAAACTTAATATAATTATAAAAAACTTGAACTTTGCATCTTCCTACATATAACCAATATAAATTGATCACTGACTGTATGTAGGTGTGGGAGATGGTAATATGGACCAACTGATGAGTGCTAAGTCAGCCCCAAATAAGTATATTGAAGCTCATTTATTTTTTGCACATGTATGTGGTCATGTGTATCAGTTGTATAAGATATATTAGATAGACAATTCAAGTCCCTTACAATTATTTTAAAATTTTAATAACAATATATTAATCAAGAATTTTAAGATATATCTTCCTTCTTTTATAATATTTAATCTCAATTTTTTTTACATTTGATAAATAGAATTCAAACAAAATATTTTGCTCATCTAGACTTTTTGAATAAATAAAGTTCAGTTCAATAATGCAAAGTGCCATTGTTTTAGTTATGAATTCAATTTCAAGATTTATTTTACTATTTTAAAAAGTTCAAATATTAACTTTTAGAATTTCTGTTGTTTGAAAGCTTATCTTTGTAATAAATAATGTAAAGATTATCACTATATTATATAGAAAAAAAGTTTAATTGTAAAAACAAAATCTTGCAAATATGGATAAATTTCACACTTGGCTCTTTCACATAAAAAGGGTAAAGTTGAATCTTGAATAGATTAATTAGACTCAAAATGCAAAATTTCATATTAAATCTTCTTTGCATCAACTTAATGTTAATTGATAAAGCAGAGCCTATAATCCAGGTCTTTTAAAAATAACTTTGCCTTCAAATGTACATTTTAAATATGTGCATATTAAATAATTAAATGTCACCTGTGTATGTAATATGTTATAGTTATTTATTTACATCTTCTATAAGAATTTATAAAAAAATATATGATTTGCCTTGGCAATTAGCAATAAGTTAACTTCTTTGTTGCTGATTATTTTATTGGCCGAATGAGGTAAATGTTTAAATTTTTAATTGGTCAATTTACAAACTCAAGTATCAAAACACAAACTCAATCATGAAAATATCATCTTTTAATATTATATTTACTTTAGTTTCATTTGTAAAAAGTATATTAATAATTTGTCAGGTTATCAAAGTGAATGAAAGTTTTTTCAAAAATAATTTTTTATTTATAATTTAAAAATATTCGATAGTGGCAAATCTAAAATGAACGTTTACTCACCAATCAAAATGATTTGCTGATGTCAGTGATTTCTTTCTCAGTTTTACGATCCCGAAAAATAAATACTTTTTACTAAAATCTTATATATTTTTCTGTAATAATTTTATTTTTAGCATATTTTATCAAAATAATTTACAATTTGTCAAAAAATACATTTAAAATGGTCTAAAACATTCGTTTATCATTTTTGAAATGAAACAAAAACAAATCATAACTTTTCAGTTAATGACATTCCATTTTCTTTGTGTCAAAATGTAACAGCCAATAATATTCAAAAAGAGCCCACCTACTTTTTTTGTTAAAGTTTCGAGACCGTGTTATTGATTTTGTACTTGTAAAATAATTCAAGAGAGGGCAGAATCTTATGGAACTTTTTCTAATTTTTCAAATGATGGTAAAATCTTAACCGTACCATTAAAAGTGATGGAATTTGAACATTGGAAGTGGCACCAAATTATTACGTTTTTAACTGTGACTAGCAACTGTTGCATTAATATAAAAGAGACTTTAGTAAATTACTGCTAAGATTTGCATTTCAATTTATTATTAATCTGAGCAGTGAAAATTTCTGTAAATAAAAATTGAGTTAGTATGTTTATGTCAACTGACTGTTCCTGCAATTAAGTGATAACCAGAAGGTTTAATTGGCAGAGACATTTGTTCAGTAAAAGTTTAGTTGAGTTTTTATTAAATGCTACCAGGCATAAGATAACAATTTTATATATGTGTGTGTGTAAAATCTTAAAATCTATTAAATACAATCTTATTATTAACAAACAGAATACATAAGTTTGAATAATATCTTGATATCGAATTTGCAGTATTAAAATTATCATCAAAGTTGTTGATTATATTACAAGGAAATGATAAGTCATTTATTATCAAAATTTCTGCCTTTTATAGCAACCATATAGTCAAAATCAATCATATTCTAAGAGCATTTTACTATTAAAACAATTTTTCCTATCAATCTTAAGCATTAAAGCTAAAAAGGACAATGAATAGTCAATATCTGCTCATTCATAGCAGCACTAATCTACAAATCTCAGAAACATGACATAGTGTGGATTTTATTTCCTAAAATAATATCCAGATATGATTTATCATGTCAAAAAATAGAAAGACCATTGGAATGCTAAAAAAATTAGATGGCAACATTTAGAATGAAAAAATCAGAATATTTAATCAGTTCTTAGCATCCTTTCTTTTAATATGATTTTTAAAATTTGTATTGGATAAAACAACCAATAGTTAAATCATTCAATATGTAAACTGTAATTTGCCACAGGTTGATCTGAATTATTTTGTCTTTTGGCCAATTCACCCTCTAGTGAATTTTTTCATCAGTATTATACATTAAAATGCATTTAAAATGGTATATTTTACTATAATAATTTTTTCCTACAAAATTGCACATTAAAAGGTGGGAAATTCAAAATTCACACTCTTACAATAGACATAAACTCCACCCTGACATGTTCAGTCATTGTCTCTTGCCAAGGCTGTAAAACATTTGATGTTTTATGACATTGCAGTTTCTAATGACACAAATTGTATTTATTTGCAAATTTATTACGGTTTTTAATTTTTTAAAAAAAAATAATTTATTAGATATCAAAAAATATAAATTATTAATAACTTATTTTGACTTGAAATACTTTAATTTCAAAAATATAATGTTATATTATCAGCTAACATAAATATGGCCTCAAGCAAATAAAAAAATTCTAGCTTTGACATAAACAATCTACTGTAAGAAAATATTGTAATATTGCAATAAATATACAAAAAATTTAAACTTTTAAAGCATAATTCATTATATATAAGAGAAATAAATAAATATTTAACCACATTTTAAAAAATAATCATAAACAACAAATATTTTGTTCATTTTAGAAACTGAAAATAATCTTTCTAGAAATGATGACATGTAAAGACTTTGTTTTGATCACATCCTCATTTTTTAATATTTACAGAAACAAAATGTGAACAATTAAAATATATTTCAGTAGTAAACAGAAATATTTATCAAGTGAAGTCAAATTTATTATTTTCTGAAAAGTAATCATTTTGTCATATATTTTATGTTGATGTGTGAGACAAAGCAAAACATCAGAAATGTAAGAGGTGTGGTACTGCAATTTGGAATGGTTAACATCTTTAGTGTCAACAAATAAGCCCCAGGTATATCAAAATGTTATCCACACCATTATATTAACATCAAACAACCATATATACTACTAAACCTTAAAACAATATTTAATATCATGAAAATATTTACTTTAATTTACATTAATCATCTATCTATCTATCTCTCTCTCTCTCTCTATCTATCTATCTATCTATCTATCTATCTATCTATCTATCTATCTATCTATCTATCTATCTATCTATCTATCTATCTATCTATCTATCTATCTATCTATCTATCTATCTATCTATCTATCTATCTATCTATCTATCTATCTATCTATCTATCTATCTATCTATCTATCTATCTATCTATCTATCTATCTATCTATCTATCTATCTATCTATCTATCTATCTATCTATCTATCTATCTATCTATCTATCTATCTATCTATCTATCTATCTATCTATCTATCTATCTATCTATCTATCTATCTATCTATCTATCTATCTATCTATCTATCTATCTATCTATCTATCTATCTATCTATCTATCTATCTATCTATCTATCTATCTATCTATCTATCTATCTATCTATCTATCTATCTATCTATCTATCTATCTATCTATCTATCTATCTATCTATCTATCTATCTATCTATCTATCTATCTATCTATCTATCTATCTATCTATCTATCTATCTATCTATCTATCTATCTATCTATCTATCTATCTATCTATCTATCTATCTATCTATCTATCTATCTATCTATCTATCTATCTATCTATCTATCTATCTATCTATCTATCTATCTATCTATCTATCTATACAGGGGTACCCAAAAATAACCGAAATTTTATAAAAAAAAATTGTTTATTTATTTTTAAATGTTATAAATTTAATCTCTTTCATATGACTATCCATTTGATGTAATACACTGGTCTAAATGTGTTTTTCATTTTTCAATGTGGTCTAGAAATACTTGCAAAGTGATTCCGTTAAACATCTCTATCATTTTTTCCATCACTTCTAAATCTGCAAAGAAACAAAAAGACATTTTTCATTTGAGAGATTAAAAAACATGGCAAGAAGTGAGATCGAGTGAATACTGATAGATAAGCTGGATCATGCTGAAATTAATTAACAAGTGTTTGACACTCAAGACAGTGAGAGACGACACTTTGTCGGGGATGAAGCTTGCATTCTTTTCTGTCATAAAACAAGATGATAACAGTTTATCACATTATATAAATGTTTCAGAACTTGCAAAAGAGAAAAATGCCATTTGCATAAAAAAGTCGGTGTTGTTTTGACTTCAGACTTAAACTTATGATGTTTATTAGGAATGTGATAAGTTTAACATTTCAATTAAACCACTCATAAACTTATGTTTTTATCAGATCAACTTTCTTGTAATCTGTTTCAAGCATTGCAACTCTTTTCATTGTTGATTTCTGTGAATGAAAACAGAATTTCATGTTGTCAAACTTTTCAGCCATTATTAAAAAAAATGACAAAAATGCAAAATGTACTTTTAAAAAACAATGTTACGTGGCCCCATGATATCACATGGGGATGTCATTTGGCAGGTTAATACAGAAGGATTCCTGCAAGATTTATGAAACAGCAGACATATATACTACAACAAATGGACAAACTGGAATATATTGTTTATTTTATGTCCCCTCTCAGATACAGAGTGAGTTTATGCCTGCAATAGTTTATTTTCTAAATTAAAAAACTTACCTAGAATCATATTTTAGGAAGTTTCTATAAAAATTAACAAAGAAAGGCATCCAACTTTGCTATTGTTCTGAGGATGTTCCCTATCATTTGCTCCTACTTTTGACAGATGGCAAAATATAAACTTCTTGAAGTGCAGATAGATAGATAGATAGATAGATAGATAGATAGATAGATAGATAGATAGATAGATAGATAGATAGATAGATAGATAGATAGATAGATAGATAGATAGATAGATAGATAGATAGATAGATAGATAGATATAGATATATATTCCCATAAATTATGTAGAGGTTGCATGGTACTAGACTACCAAATAATTTGAGTTTTAAGCATGATAATTACCAAATCATTGTTTAATTCAGACTCCACTTTTATGGTTAGATAATACTTATGCATGAGTGAAGCAATAAATCTCTTTTTTTGTTACATTCTGACACATTAGATCTTATTTAATAACATTTTTTTTTGTCTTCTACTACTTTTTTTAGGTCAGCAATTCTCAAATCGAGGTACTTGTAACTCGAGGGGTGCAGTGAATAGCAGATAAATAAGTACATTATGCTATTAATACAAAAATAGTTATTTTATCAATATTTCCAGGCTATTCCGTGTTGGTACTATCTGTCAACCACATCAGCATTCCAGGACTTTTTTCGGACATGAACATAATCAGATTGCAGAGACATTTTTGCAACTGCAGGATCTAATAATTCACAATTGCCAAGTTAATATTAAAGATACCTAGTGAAATTACCTGATTGAAGCCTCTTGAGGCTAGATGGTACCAGTACCTTGTGTGCATGTGCGGGATGTACTTGCATGGTACACTATCCACCTTCTTGTTTCTTATTATAATGAATAGAGGATAACAGATAATTCACTAAAGCCAAGTGTGTACGGGGTTCAAAAGGTTTAGGAACCCCTGTATTAGGTCATCTCATCTAAGTACAGAAGTCCCTTTATGTATATATATAATTTAAATATATATACCCATACGTGAGGTTTTTTATTTATTACTTTGCTATAATTAAATAATTAGGTCTTTAATATTTATTTTAATCATTAATTTATTTTTAACAGACTTATAAGGTGTTTTAAGTAAAATTTATTTAGTTTATAAATTAGATAAAGTTGCTAACGCAATATACATAATAACAGCTATTAACATGTTGAAAAAATTGCTTTTAACTAATGGAATAAATATTATTTATAAAACGAATGCATAATATAATAATTTGCTTGTTGACACGCAAGATATTTGCGCCAACTAACTGGCTTATAATCAGTTTGTGTAAAGTTAATAGTTTAAGAAATACAACCAATATTGCTGCTAATTTGTTATATTTATTCAAGAAAGTAAATAGTGTTTTTTCATTTTACACATTTCCCCTTCCGTCTGTTGGTGTTTGTCTGTTTAACCATCTATCTATCTATCTATCTATCTATCTATCTATCTATCTATCTATCTATCTATCTATCTATCTATCTATCTATCTATCGATCGATCTATCTATCTATCTATCTATCTATCTATCTATCTATCTATCTATCTATCTATCTATCTATCTATCTATCTATCTATCTATCTATCTACCTACCTACCTACCTACCTACCTACCTACCTACCCACCCACTCACCCACCCATTCACCCACCCACCCACCCACCCACCTACCTATCTATCTATCTATCTATCTATCTATCTATCTATCTATCTATCTATCTATCTATCTATCTATCTATCTATCTGTCTATCTGTCTGTCTGTCTGTCTGTCTGTCTGTCTGTCTGTCTGTCTATCTATCTATCTATCTATCTATCTATCTATCTATCTATCTATCTATCTATCTATCTATCTATCTATCTATCTATCTATCTATCTATCTATCTATCTATCTATCTATCTATCTATCTATCTATCTATCTATCTATCTATCTATCTATCTATCTATCTATCCATACCCACATTTGTATGTATCTCTCTATGAATCTATGTTATCTATCCATTTAGTTTTACTGAGTACTCACTGTTCACATAATACTGTTTGTATTACAACAAAGTTGCTATTTTATATAGCAAAGAAAAATAAATGATTAACATAATTTATACTATGTATTAAACTACAGAAATTGTCAAATAAATTAAAAAAATATTTTTAACATTATTTTAAAAACAAACCAAAATATTACACAATTACAACAATCTTTTTTATTTGCTATATTGCAGTGATATTTACTTTTTTAGAGTTTCAACCACTACACATGCACTCTACTGTCATATTAATCATTGTTGCTTTGTTAAATATGAGTAAACTCTCGATTGAAGCATCATCATAGAAACTTTGAAAAGAACAACTGTTTAATCTTTGTACTTAAATGCTATTATATAGGCCAATCATAAGTATCTTGGATTGAGAGTATGAATATTTTATATTATTCACTTTACTTCCATTTTTTTTATTATGCATATTAATACTTGCAAAATTTTAACATTTACTGTAAGTTAATTTAAGAGATGTTAGAATTAATGTAATTGACTAAATAAAGTATTACCAATGCAGTTTCGAACTATAATTCTTGACAAACAGTAATCAACTGCTACACATGCACTGTAGGATTATATTAATTGATTGTTTTGTTGGATGTAAGAAAACACTCAATCTAAGCCACACGATAGAGGTTTTGAAAAAATAAGTGCGCAGTCACATATTTATACTATGTTTAACGGTTGATTATCATCTGTTTAGAATTACAGTTTGAAACTGTGTTAGTAAATGTGTCAGTCAATTACATTACCCACAATTTTTTAACTGTACTATAGTCACATGTTAAACTGTGTTTTAACTCTATATCAAATGATATTTTTTTCTAATATTCAATATTGTTTGCTATAGCCTCATTATTTAGAGACTAAATAATTTAGGTTACTAAAACACACAAATTATGAACAATTGTGAGATCTGTATATCAGCGCAGATTAATAGTTGAGATTTAGTATCAGAATATTTAAAGTATTACACCATGAGATTTAACAGTATATGAAAATGTAAAGTCTCTAAATACAGGAAACTTGCAATTTAACAGGTTTATAAAAACTATACATAATTTTTATATACTATACTAAATTAAAAAAAGAGTTGCTAATTATGGATGTAAAATTAATTATTTACATGAGTTTTTGTATTCTTAGTTTTAATAATTTTAGAGAATAACAAAATCTAAATTATTACTATTCTTATTGTATGTATTGATTGAACAAACATACATCAATTGTCAATGTTATTGTTAAATTATATGATACCAGAATTTATAGTTTTTAAATTGTTTTTAAACCATGTATATGGACAAAGAATATCATTTGCTTTCAAAACCCATAAGATATTAAAACTGTCATGCCACTAAACAGATTTATAGAATAAAATTGTTTGCTGAATATATATTTAGAAGTTTATTTGTAAAAAAACAATCATAAAGTTCTGCCATATCTTACTGGTGGCTATTGATTTATACAGTGATTATTTAATTTTGACATAAACCCACAATTGGTCCTGTAATCAGTTGTATTATATCTCAATAGCTGTTACTAATTGTAATATTTTTAATTCTAATTAAATTCCCTAAATATCAACAGTTTTTGGTAATCCAAGAAAAGACAACAGCTAAGTTGTATTCACTTTGTGCAGAGATATCCAGGTATTTTTGTGCTTATACAATGTAAGCTTTTGCTTACATTGTTAAAACTGCAAAAAAATTAAACTTAATTCAATTATCTATTATTTATTATTTTTGTGAAATTAATAAATATTTGATTTTTATTAAGTACATAATATTGACATTTTGTTTATATTTGAATATATAAACTTTTAGCACAAAATTAATAAGCGAAAATTTATTATATCAAACAGAACTGACGTCAAACTTTTGTTGGTTTTGAATATTTCAAAGAATGCTTTTGCTATCAAAACTTATGTTTTAATGAAATTTGCCTTAAATATAAATGATTTTTTAGAGAATAACTTTTTTTGTTAAATTAAATTTTCTAACCTGAAGGCTTAGAAATTTTTTTATTATTTTGATTATATGGTTTTGCTTATAGCCATTTTTAATTTGAAAAGTTGATATTTTATAATTTAGATTTTTTTTTTGTTTTTGGATTCATTCTTTCAACCATTCTATTGTGCAATTTGAAATGATATTATAGTGAACAAAATTTGGTCAACTTTCATGTTTTTTTTTTATTTTTAACAAATAAACTTTTGTTCTTCATAAATTATTTGCATATTTTAATTTATTTATTAGAATATTAACAAATGAATATTAATATGAAATTTAACATATTATTTGCATATTTTCATTTATTTATTAGAATATTAACAAATTAATATTAATCTGAAATTAGACATATTAACTTTACAAATAAACTAAAAAGGGTGATAAACTTAAATGATAATAAGAACAAAAAAATCATTTTAGCTCTTCAGGAATATAAGTATGTTTTGAAAGAATGAAACTTAATAATCAATCAAATTTAAATTAGCATTACATATGTCACTAAAGAACACATTTAAGTCATATAAAATAATTTTTCAATAAGAAAAAAAATCAATGATTTTTTTAAAAGCTTACTTTGGATTTGATTTATTTTCTAGTAAAAATAGAAATTTTCAATACACTCTGAGTTTGAAAATTACTTATTTATCAAAAACAAATAACTTAATTTTACAAGAATAAAATAAATAAAAACAAATTAAATTGTAAACTGACAGTTTTCAATGCAGTATACCCAATGAAAAGCCAATTTCTTTACTTGAACCACCACTGCTAATTTCTGCTGACTTGTAATATCAACTTGTTACAGCTTTCTCTGAAAGTTAATGCAATTTAGCTATTTTAATTGAAATTACTGTCATTGAATATGCATTTTAGTTTAAGTTTTTGTTGCCAAACATTGGAAAACTTATTAAGTGAACAATACAGAATAACTACACATGATCCACTTTAGACTTGATTGTACTACTACATAAAATGGTCCTACAATATTGTGAATTTCAAAATAAAATATAGAAATTTGTAAAAAAAATTAAATAGAGTAGATAATACATTAAAATAATAGCAAACTCTCCTTACAGTAGTACCACCCAGTTCAAGCCATAGAAACCAAGGAATGCTAGAAATTTTGTGCATAAATCCCTATCTAGCACTTAAGTACTTAATATCCCCAGGTGAGTTTTTAGCTTGGGCTTTCATCAGTGAGTAGTTTTAGATCTGAAAGCACTGCATCTAGATCATTTACCATTTTATTTAACCATAAAGCTATAAGTCTAAAATAAAAACACAATATGCTTTGAAACCAAAGATCTAGGTGTAGTGCTCTCCAATCCAAGGCTCCTCACTGATGAAAGCCAGGAGATAAAAACTAGTCTGCGGATATTGGATGAGTATGTACTTTCTCAAGCATTTATTAATTACTATGGCTTCCACTAGGTGGCACTCCTGTATGGAGAGTTTGCTACTGTTTCAAAAACTTGTGTAAGCATAGAAAATGGCATCATGTGATATTTTAGAGAAGTAGTTATTTTTATTACAAATTTTAATTAATTAATTAATTAATGCACCAGTATTAGTGTCCTTAAATCAATTAGAGTTTTGGCACCTCTGGTGTTTGAACTTCTTATAAACCCTCAAGAAATAAAGTCATCCAATATTTTATATATATATTAGTGAAACAGTATGATTTGGTCATCATACAGTTTCACCTTTGATATAAAATAGTAGTCTTAATTTCCTTAATTCAAACCCTAGAGGTACACATATGTATAGCTATACTAAGTAATATAATATATATAGAAGTATATATTTACACATATATGTGTGTAATCGTATATTCACACACATCTGCTATGATTATATACACATTTTGTAATATCAGATAAATGTTATATTCGCATCAGATTGATATTATTTATATATAATGTACACACATTTATAATTTCATATAAATTTTTGTTTTATGATTTTAAATTATTAAATTGGTTTTAAGCTGTGGAAATTGTATATATATATAAGAACAAAGTTCTCTAAATTATTTCAAACTGTCTTTGAAGTTATCCAATTAATAAATTACTTAATCATGTATAGTAATTAAAGACAAATGTAAGTTCTCAGGTGTATGTTAAAATGTTTGCAGCTTAAATCTCTTTCAAGAAAAGTAAGCAAAAAGAAATTCACTGTTTAAAGAAAAAGAACTTTGTAAATCTTGAGATACCGCCTGCATAAATCCAGACTTTATGATCCTTATAAAACAAAAATTGGACAATTAAACCTGCAATAAAATCCAGCTGAACTTGAATCTTGTGAAATAAAAGGGAACAATTAATAAGCATTAAGCCTGAAATCAATCTAACCAATTTGTTTGAAGTAGATGAAATTAAGACTTCTTAAGTTTTAAAGCCTAAAAATAAAGATTGCGAATGAGCTGTAAGAGGGGGGGGTAAAAGAAATATAAAAAGGCCAGTTTGAAAAGAAATCATCATCCATTTTGCTTTTACTCTCATGTTAACCTTTACCCAGGCAGTTTGCCTAGTTTTTGTCATGGAAACCAGTGGCTAGAGAAGCAAAGGCCACTTTCCCAGCATCCAGAACTGTTTACGGAGACTGAAGACCCAAACCTCAGCCTACCTGAAAGAATATCCCATAGATGAACCAGCTCAGAGAAAATCAGCCCATGCGTGTGTGTTTCATACTGTCAAGCTGCAAGCCTTCAGAGTAAACAACCGGTAAAAACTTCTCAACCAAGCTAAATTTAATGCTATAGCAATCTATAAATCTTTCCTAAAGCTAGCTATATAATATAAATAATGTGCATAAACTCTTAAACTCAAATCTCATGAATTAATTAAACTATGTTAAATAAGTGTATTCTCTCTTAAATTAATTAAACTGTATTATATAAGTGTATTTCAATCTGTAAATTTTAAAACACTTTAAGAGTTAAAATGTAAATCTTGCCTGATCTCAAATTCTTAAATCTTTTTAAATTCAATTTATAAAAAGATTATTATTGCCTTATTATTTTCTCTATTTATGTCTATACTTTTGCATATATATATATATATATATATATATATATGCAAAATATATACATATATATATATATATATATATATATATATATATATAGTTAAAATGTATTTATTGATTTATGCTATGCCTTCGGAGCAGAGACTATTAATTATTATAAACATAAAGAGACGTTTTTGTTCTCAAGTAAATTAATGTATGCTGTTTGGCATATTTATAGATCTCTGGTCTGAAACCTACTTTGATATATTAGTTGAGCTGCTATGTTTAGCTTACTATCACATATATGTTGCTTATTAAAAGGTCTGTTTACTTAAATAAGAGAGAGTGATAATTTAAGGCATGTTCAGCAGTTAGCCAAGTTTAAGTCCCAGATATGCTTTAGACCCCATTAATTTATTTCATAGAAATGTGTAGTTAATTAGTAAACTAGATCATTTTAATAAAGTCCTCTTTAGCACAATTTCAGTGTTTATTTAACTAACTGGCATAGGGTAGTTGCTGAAGACTCTATAGATTTTGTGCTTTACTAATTGTAATAATTAATATTTAGAAAGCATTGTGAATGAGTTTTTACAAAGCACTGAGGTGCATTACACCTTGATATCATATAATTATTAAGATAAGAATAGGTTTTAAGGACTGTCTTATCATTCCTAGTTTGGACAGCCCTCTCTCTTGAATGGGATAATGATTTTAAGGGTCATTCCCATTACCTCCTTCAGAACTGGAACACCAGAATCCAGCATCATATATTATGGCTGTTTGATCATCCGAACTAAAAGTTTATATATAGCAAGTGACCAGTACCTGAGAACTGAGTAAACATTACTGAATCTCATGAGTAAGGGCACATTCAAGCCACATCTCTGATGTAATTTGCATAGCACCATAGCCTCCAAAGTTATGCTACAAAGCAGCAGTTCATCTGCTGTTATATTAATTATTCAGCATTGATCTGAACCTCTGATCTAGTTTATCTAATATCTACATAAGGAGCACATTGACTGCTCATCATGTAATAATAAATTTAAGTACACATTGTATAAGGTTGCCACTCTCTTAAACTTTAATCCTTAACAAACTGAATAGGAATGACAGAGCATAATTTAGGCATCAGTATAGATGTAGAAATAATTATTAATGTATAAACACTGAAATAAAATGATGATCATTAAGTACAATTGATTACAGAATGTGTAGTTCGTATTTTCACCATCCCACCTGCGAGTGGAATAGGCAGTACATTTAATTGTTATTGTTTGTGTTTTGTCAGTATTAAATAATTTTAAAACATATTAACGTCTGTAGTATTATTCACTTGGTTTATATTAAATCACCATCCATAATTATTAATATATGCATTAGATAATCGACCATAAGTTGTGTGAGTGTGTTTGGTTAAGCTATAAAGCATTTACTTAATTATTCTAGAGTCTCTCACTTTACCCTTTGCTACTGCCGGCACGAAAATTAAGAGATTACGAGTGTGACCTTATATATGTCATTCATAAGGTAGTAAGTCAAGGAGGGTTGGTGAAGGAGCTGAGAGGCGGTTGGATTTGGTCTCAAACCCTCATCTAGATCAGCATTGGTATAATTTACCAAAACTCTGGATTTTGTTGCGTGAATGTTCAAATATGACTGTTACATTAGGTTGAAATTATATTTTATTGAGTGCACAAGAAGTATATGTAACTACTTTAAGACAGGCTAAAACCTGCATCAAATGCACTTTGAAATCATTTTGCCAATAGTGGACTTAAACAGTGAAGAGAACAATAACTTCATGCTCCCAAATCAGGATGCTTCAGATTGACCTATATAGATAGAAATTTAGGTTAAAGATAAAATGGCTGCTCTTATCTTTATAAAAGTTGCTATCTTGTGTCATGATTTGTGAAGTCCCTTTGTCGACAAAATGACATTTGCTTGACTATTTATAAATATTTCAAGGCATATTTGATACAAGTTTTAGCCAGTCATAAAGGATTTATATATTAGGTTTGTAACTTCAAATAAGAAATGACTGAAATATAAATTTTCAAAATAAAGTCATTAATATCTCAATCTGAATAATGAGTACAAAACATTTCAATAAGCAAGGTTGAAATAATTAGATAATATCACTTAATATCAATAATCTTTAATCTAATCAGTGATTGAGTGTCATTACTACGACTAGCATCTTAATATTTAAAGCTATATCTCAAACTTTTCATAAGTTTTTATAACTATTATTTGTCTATAAATTTTGGACTTCCTCTGCATAATAAAATTTTTAAGTTAAACGTACATAATTTTTGGAATAGACCAAATTGATATCTGAAAAACAGGTGTGGAAAGGCAATATCATTAAAAATTCTAAAATTTCTGTCATTATATATAAATAGTTATAGAAAGCTGTAGAATTTAACAGATCTGTGTGTCATGCAATGATTGGAGGTTTCAGTTTTGCCATATGAACTATAACATTTTTTTCAAATTACAAGTGAATTACACTCTTCAAGTACTTTCTTAAAGTCTTCATGGCAACACTGTATAGTATTTCTTATTTTTGGTTGTAGGGTGGTGCTATAATTGATATATCTTTTATTATTATTTTGAGCTTATCAAAAATTTTAGAATACCACACACAATTTTATTTTACTGCAGAAATAATTTTAAAATTATTAGTTGAAAAAAAATCTGAAGTTATCAGAAGCTGATAGACTTTTAGGAAGTGAGCAGCCTTGGATCTGAGAGCACTGCACCTAAGGAGCCTTGGGGCTCAGAGTGCTGCAACTAAATCTTAGGATCCTAAGATCTAAGTACAGTGCTCTCAGATCCTAGGCCCCTCACTGATGAAGGCCACAAGCCAGAAACTAGTCTGGGGATATTGGATAAGTAGGCACTAGATGGGGATTTTATGCACAAGCCTTCTAGAATTCTTTGATTACTCTAGTTTTCTGTGAATGGCTATACATATAGTGAGTTTTACCTGTTTTTTACATCTTAACAGTATATAAAATTGATTAATGTCTATGAATTATCTCTAAATATTAAGAAGTCAAAACAAATTGAATTGTTTTAATTATTTACTTAGTGACTGGATTTAAATAGCATAACTATTAACAATATATTTAAAGAAACTTGCAGAGATTCCAACCAGGTATTATTAGTGATATTATTAAGGTCTTGAATTTTTCTATTGTAATCATAAGTCCAATAATCATAAACTATGTAGTTCAGAGTTTGATTTTACCCATATTTGCAAAGATCAATGAGTGATAAATCCATTTATGAAGCACATGAACACAATACCCATGACTTGTTCTGAATCTGTCAACAAAACTCCAATTTTGTCTTGGAAAATCAAGTCAAGTTGGCCTTATTTTATTGTTGGATCAAGAAAAATACATTTTATTTGAAATCCATATAAGAATTTCATTTTTTTTCTTTTACAAGATAATTGTTTGATTGTAAATTCTAGACTGGGAATCCAAAAAGGAGATCTTGATTTGAGTTAAATCTTGAATGGTGAAATCATATCTTGAATTATTGATAACTCAGATCTGCTTAATAATTTTTCATATTTAGTGAAAGAATATATGAAAGAACAGAAAGCCATGGTGAAGGCAAAGAATTAGGTGTGCCAGTAATATTTCTCATGGTATCATTGAAATAATTAAAAGACTGAAACAGAATTGGGTTGGACATATTGCAAGAAGAGATTATAATAGGTGGACAGTTTAAATCTTAAACTGGATTCCAAGGAAGTGTAAAAAACCTATAAAGAGACCACATATAAGATAGATGGATGAAATAAGGAAGTGTGATTGGGTAATGTGGAAAAGAAAGACCAGAAATGGAAGAAGATGAATTGAACTTGGAGAGACCTTCATCTTGCAGTGGACTGATAATTGTTGAATGTAATGATGATGATCTAGAAGTTTAGTGTGAAAACTTTTTTTCAAATAGAAGCATAATATTGGCCATCAGACTATGATAAATGCTAAGGAAGCTATGTGTAAAAAATTTGCACCACAAGTTCAAGGGTACCAGCCTATTTTCCAAGAAGATTATTCCTAGAAATTTTGATCTAACCTTAGATAAGGCTATAATCCAAGGCCAGTTTTAAATAGCATAGAATAAGATCATGCTTCAAAAGATTTTATGCAAATGATGAAATCATAAATTGTATTCAAATTGTAAACATCAATTAACAAACGCCAATGCCCAAGAACAAGTATAATATCCATTAAGTCGTAACATCATTTTGCTGATTGGCTAACAAAAGATGGCTTAGTTAAACAATAAAACATAATGCACACAGCACCCAATATATATATAGTAATATTTATTTTTTTAAAAGTGTAATACATTATGCTGAAAACAGCGGTATTAATATAAAATTTCAACTGAGTCTTCTAATTCCGCTTATATTATTTATCACTTTATAATTTGTGTATATACGCGATATAATATTTAATCTTATAAAGAATAAATTACTCAAAAGAAAGCAAATTAATAAATTGCGTTTAGATGTATCTTATATATAAAAAAGATAAACGAATAAATACATTTTAATATTTACATTTTCTTTATTGACATGTCTGTCACTTTTAACGACAAATAATTTGTTAATAAAAGAACTGAGAAAAGAACTTTTGACAGTTAAGTAATAATAAAAAAAAAGACGGTCTTTAAATGTTGTATTTATCTAAACGCTTCATTTGCTTTCGACCATAATAAAAAGATTTTAAATTGAGGGATAGCAAAGTTGTTTCATAAAGGAACCGACGGCAACAAATTTTATATCATTATATTTAGAAAAACATTAGTTTATAACGTTACGTTTCTAAATAAAAGAACAATAAATATGTAGAATTTTAATGATAATTTAAATCACTATTACCGTTTATGACAGTGTTTCTTAAACTTTTAAGATATAAGAAGCTTATTGTAAAACAAGTGGCTTAACCTTTCTTTTTTATAGAGATCTGTCTACCAGGAGACTAGTGCAAAGCTATATATTATTACTGTAACACGGGTTCGAATATGTGCCAAATAAAATTCGGATTATCAGAGTAAAAACTTTTCTCTGGTAACTAGCTCATAACCAATTAGATACACATCTATTATTAGAATGGATGGTGAGAAAAAAATAAAAATAGAAACAGAAGACCTCCCAAAGCATCACAGTCTAGTAGTTAGCAAACTCTATGACCAACTGGCGCGATTATTTTTGCTGTACTCTAGGCTAGTTAAAATACTCTTTAGCTCTTATGATGTGATCTATACGTAGGTGTGCATTTTTTATATAAGGTATCCATATGTTTAACTTTATTAATTTCTGACCCATTTACCCTTTCTTGAATGATGGATACTACATTATTTTCAAAATAATATATATATAAGTAATTGAATTATTAAGTGCTTTGGTGTTTATGTGATGTTAAAACATTAGAACTGACAAGTTAAGATTTCTTTCAATAATCTTAAGCTTAATACTAACAATAATATTACATAAAATTCTCATTTGTTTACTTAAATGCTCGCAAGAGAAGTTCTATTGTTTTATTCTAGGCTCATTTACTAAATGTTTTAGTAATCAATGAACAAAATATAATGTAAGTGGCTTAAAAATAGGGTCATGAGAACTGTTTTTTGAAAGGATATAGATAAAATTTTAAAAAGATCATGAAATATTGTAATCTTTCTAGGCAAAGGAGCACACAGTTAGCATAAAACTAAGAACTAAGTCTCTAAAATATATTGAAATTGTTCTTATGTCAGCTCTATATAATTATAATAATGAGTTAGCTTGGGTTCAAAATCTTAGGTGTTTTTTAAATTTAAGGTTATTGGTTTGAATATTATAAAGGAATGAAAGAATCGTTTTTAGATACATAATTACATTAGTCTAAGCACTGAATTTTCAAAGTAGATCAGATGAAAATGTTATGCACTATCTCATCTGTTGTCCACTGATTACTTAATGTTTAGAAGATGGTTCTAATGTAGGATGAAAAGAATGGCTCTTGTAATATTTGGCTTTTAAAGCTGCCATTAATTCAACCAAGGTAAAAAAATAACAATTGGATGATAGGATTTTTATAGAGAAAATGGGATTTGAATACATAAAAATGACAGGCTAAACTTCAATACAATAACATTTAGTCTCAATTCCATCATTCTAACATTGCATTCAATCACTCAGAGAAATCAGGTGATATTTATGAGTCAGAAATGACAGGTTAAGCTTCAATCTAGAGACCTTTAACTCTTGATAATTCTACGGTTACATTCAGGCATTGAATAGATAATTAAATGGTTACCTTACCAAATTGGTCAAGTGCTGTTCAAAAATTAAAAGTGATATGTTGAACTTTAATACCAAGATTTTAGTTCTTGAGTTTGTCACCTTAGCACAGTTTGAAACTGTAATTAGGAAATCGATTACCGTCATTTGGATTACATTCCAGACAAAACATATAGACCTTAATTTCACAACCACTATTAGATGATGCCTGAATGTGTATGGTAAAATATCATCTACTTGAAAATTATTCTACGTCAGCTCTCATTTCAATACCAAGCCAAAATTATCTTAAGCTATTATGCTAAGTCAGAGATATTAAGCATTTACTGACAGTTAAGCTACTTTTTTGATCTCAACAGGTTTTGTGCAATTGAGTCTCCATAGAAATATAATAACATTCATAATCAAGACTCCTGATAGATCAAAAATATTTTCTTGACTAGTAAATCACAATTTCATGATTAAACATGATTAAATGATGCTAGTGAATTTTTAATATGTAGAAGGCTGGGAGAAGTTTATTATGCAAGTATTTTCTCTCTTTTATTAAGAATGGAGAATGCAACACTGAAGATATATATCTAACTGTGGATCTACAAATCACTGTAGTATGAGTAAAATTGTACAAAACATTAGTAGTATCCAAAAATTGAAGTTATATTCCAATCAATGTATATTTTAAAAAGGTTAAATAGTGAAATGCACACTAATGAAATCATCCAATTTAAGACAAATTGTTTTAAGATGTCAGCCATTAATAATAATAAGTAATCAAATGCTATTCTTTTATGTCCTACTCTAATGCCATCTAATGGAAGCCTGAGTAAATGGTGTATGCCAGAAGCATAATGCTATAGAATTCACTGATTAATGCATTTTCATATTCAATATAAATCCAAGTTTCTGAATGCAAGCTAATGTGCTTGCATATGTAGATCAGGTGACTGATCAGTTGCTACATATTTTAGATATCTCTATCATGTGTATACAGTAATTTTTTTTGCATTTTGATCAGGAAAGTTACTTTCAACAAGGTAGAGACTTTTGAAAAGATAAGAGTGACTGCCTTATCTTTTGTATCTAAATTTAGTTATATAGGCCAATCTAAAACATCTTAGTTTGAGAGTGTGAGGATATTTCTTTATTCGTTTTACTTCCATTAATTTCTTTGTATATATTAACATTCATGAAATTATTCAATTTACTACAAGTTAATATTACAAACTTTTAGTAACTAGATAATATTTAATTTTATTTACTAGTATAGAGATCATATGTAATTTAAATTAGAAGGGATTTACACCCTAAGACCATGCACTGTAATGTTATAATAACTCACTGATGCCTTGATGAGAACGGAGGATACTCTCAAACCAAAACACAAAATAGAGATTTTTGAAAAGATAAAAATGGTCATCTTATCTTTTATAGCTAAATTTAGTTATATAGGCCAATCTAATGTGTCTTAGTTTGAGAGTATAAAGATGTTTCTTTATTCAGTTTACATCCATTAATCTCTTTCTATATATTAACATTCCAAAAATTTTTCAATTTATTACATGTAAACAGATTTAAAAGATAAAATAGTAACTCTAATCTTCTTAAAAGCTCTATCTTGTGCTTTGGTTTGAGAGTATTATCAGTACTCAACAAGTCATCCTTGAACTATTATAACAAACATTACAGTGCATGTAGTTAGGGTGTAAATTTCTTCTGTTTAATTACATATGATCTCCATGTTAGTAAATAAAATTGAATATTATATATTCATTTAATAAAGAGAAAAGTTATTTGAGAAAGGTGATTCAAATTTAAACCATTAGAGATGAATGTATTATTTATAAATTATGATGAATTGATTTTATTCGCTATAGATTTTTTAAAAATTATATTTAAAAAAAATTATTAAATATTTTATTTGGAATAAAATTACATGAATCCAAAAGATTAGCAATTAGAAGAGAGAAGAGATTGGAGCCTTAAAGAAAAAGCTTGGAAATATAAATATTATTAAAAAAGCAGATAATCTAAAATGTGTAAATAAAAGGTTTTTTTAAAAAAAGAAAAGTAGGAGAGGAATTATAAATACTACTAAATAAAATATTGCCGAAATTATTTTCGAAAATGTGTTGTGAAGAACAAAATTGAGTAGAAAAATTCAAAATTAGACAGCTAACAGATATCTTTATATAAAAAATAAGTACAAGTTTTTGATAAGAAATGAAAATAAAAAATTACAGTTGATTGTTAGGATTAAATATAAAAATCATTCTTTTGGAAGATAACTGATGAAATCTTGTTGAACCTGCAGATTTAAATCAATGTATCACTAGATCTATTCCGCATACAACACTTGTTTCATCATTAGAGTAAAGTATATAAAAATCTTTTTTATTCTATACATTCATATATATCATATCCTATAACTCCACCAATTTTTCGATCATATTCCAAATAACTATAGAGTCTGGTAAAACATGGATGAAATTATAGGGTGATATATATATATATATAAATCAGTCATATATCACATGACCTATATAGCTTGCATTACCAATATGTAATATCTAAAGAGCCTGCTACTAGCTCTAAACAAGCTTAATTTTTTTTTTTTTTTATGATAAATGCTACTTCATGTATTTTCTCTTGTAGCATTTATCATAAAAAAAAAAAAATTAAGCTTGTTTAGAGCTAGTAGCAGGCTCTTTAGATATTATATATATATAATTAGTTTCCAACCAGTAACCACCTAAACATTCACAGTAAATATAGCAACCAATATTTCTAACTGCTGTCAAGGCAACCTTCACACCTTTTAATAGCAAGAATGGAAATCCTATATATATATATATATAAAGTAATTAAAAAGGTTATAAATATGCATATTCTATATCTATGTTTATATATATATATATATATATATATATAAACACAGAATTACTTCTCTGTAAAACTGCTTTAATATTTCAACCAGCAGTTTTATAGAGAAGTAATTCTGTGTTTTTATTATGTTTTTATTTTTCCTTCAGTTAGTTCGTATATTTATTATTTTCATATATATATTGAACTGCCCACCTTTTTTTTAATAGTAATAAAATATAGAAATATATTTTTATTCTTCCCTCATTAACAAACTATCCTATCTCTGAAAGTTTCTGGTCCTTTCAGGTGGAGTGAGCAATATCATTGGCAGCAAGCTACCAATAATATAAACACTTGGCTACTAAATTAAAACACTGGCCAACCAAACACTTTATTTATTTTAAGGAGATCCCTTTAGGTGCCAGTTAATCATGGAGTAAGTAATGTGTTTACTCGACCAGCAATGAATCTAGTACCCGAAATCTCAGCTACCTCATCGACTTGTGGCTGTCTCAAAAATCTCTGCCCACTCTAAAATTATATTTCTTAATAATAAAAACAAAATTACCACATGATAAAACTTTGGTGTCATTCAACTTAAATCACTTCTCAATAACAATTAAATATTTCAATACCTGCTCTATTTCCATAAATTAAACATATTATCTCATAATAAATGTGTACATTCGTTCTATTAAAATAAATATTTCAACAACAGTTTAAATCTCACTCTTTTTTCTTAAAATAATCGCTTTGTCTCATAATACAACCACACACACTCTTTTCATTTGAATAAATATTTTAATGGATTTGAAATAAAATAAAAAATACAAAACATATTTAATTAAAATTCACACATACACACAATTAATAACTCCGAATAAAAGTTGGACAATGGAGCCAATATAATTTATACCCTGAAGATACTAGTTTGTAAAAAGTTAAAAGTTTTATTTATTTATCTACCATGGCTTAAAGATGAAGAATTGGAGAATAAGAAAAACGAAATGTTGCCTAGGATTTGAATTTGATTTGATGTGAGTATGACAAAATGTAGCTTCTGTAGAATGTTGGTTCCAACTGGTTAGCACTAAGTCTTCATAGATATTTCCTTAATTTGTGATGTTATATGACACTCATGGATCTCAGCATGGACACTCCGCTGTTCCTTAGACTTCACCCAAACATGGTTTGTCCTTCAAACTATCTGCTGATCTTGCTGCAGAGAAGGTGCTGGCCAGCTGCATGATACGATGGCTTCAGTAATGCATCATTTTCATCAAATAGTAGCTTCTGCAATTTTCTGGAATCAATCAGTTTATTTTCAATCAAATTTCTTTCTACTTTAGTTAATAATTTATTTGATCCAATTTATTTTCCAATCTATTTTATTTTTATCTTTTGATTCTAAATTTTTTTTGATTAATTTTTTTTTTTGGTTAATAAACTAACAATACAAAGTTTGCTTCTTTTATACCTAGTGCTTTTTATCTCGTGAATCCATCGTACATTTAATTTCACTCCGATTGGATTTCTGTTTCTTTTATTTAAAGTTTCTGGTCGTTTCCATTGGTTGTTTGTTTAAGTGAATATTAATTTTTAGTTTCTTTGTTAATTTCTTAGCTGTTTAATTAGATTTCTTTTTGTTTATTAGGTGCTTGTATTATAGATAAAGAACCTGTTAGATGGCACCATTTTCACACTAAAACTATAAAATATGAACATTCACGGGCCGTTGATTTTAATAATTTTTCTGTGCTTTTTTGTAATGCAAAAATAAAAACAAAACAAAATCGTCTTTTATAAATATTATTTTTTATTAACGTATACAATTTAAATGATAATAATAAATGTAAAATAAAATCAATAAATTAAAATTTGATTCGTGTTTTTGTATCATATATTTTTTTAATTGTGTTACGTTTTTTTTTTATACATTTTCTATCGGATAATTTTTTACTTGTGTTATGGCTTTTTTTTTTTATCAATTTTCTATCAGATATTTTTTTACTTGTGTTACGACTTTTTTTGTTGTTGTTTAACTAAAAAATAATAATCGTAATAAAAGTAAAAGTTGGTACAGTTAGATTTAGGGTTAGTTTAGGATTAGTTTTAGGGTTAGTTTAGGGTTAGTTTTAGGGTTAGTATTAGGGTTAGTTTTACAGTTAGTTTAGAGTTAGGTTTAGGGTTAGTTTTAGTTTTAGGGTTAGTGTTCTGTTTGTTTGTAATGCTAAAATAAAAAAATTCAAAATTGTAAGCGTACTCGGACAGAAGAAAGAAACTCAAACTTTTTTAAACAACAACAAACCCATAGAAATGTTTTCTTTACTTATTAAACATGTTTATAATATTTGCTTTTTATTAAATTTACAAAAAAACCTGTATATTTGGACTTTTTTTACTGGATATTTTTTTCGTACCGCTCTTTTTTACTTCAAAAATATACAGATGATAGAATCTTCTTTGTCTTGTGGAATGTTACTAACAGTACATTACTTGACACGTTACCTAATTGCAACTCAATAAAAACATAGATATTTAACATTTACCCAAATAAAAGTTCAATACAGTATGTTGTAAAAAGTCTTATAATTATTGTTTTAAAAAATCTGAACATTTCAATAGTTTTAAAAAAAAAAATCCAATGAAAACAACATTTCAATACAATTCAAATACAAACTCTCTCATCAAGCTGTAATTATTTTATAAACTGGGTGAATTCAGAAAATGTAATTGCTGCTTAGCAACATACATGCTGGCCTGCATTCTGTAGCACACCAAAAAAGTTGTATTATAGAAAACGCGGGTTCGAACGCGTTGGCTGTGGAAACAGCATTTTTATGTGTTTTAGCATGAAAAACGCACCATAGAACAATGTCTTTAGCTATAAGATGAGCACTGTTTATTACATTAGCTCTCCATTGTCCTTTAAAATTCCTTTCTTTTATTCAAAATCTACTTATACACGCACACATTCAATCTTTTTATTATAAGACAAAACAAACTCCCTCTCTTTTTTACTTTTTTTTTTTTTATTAAAAAAGTAATATTAAATCATTTTTTATTTCAATTTCTTTTTTTTCTTTTATTTCTAAAATGTTACCCTCCTTTTACAATCATTTATTTTTTTTCTTTAACAATACCCCCCCCCCATTCTAATTTTTTGTTCTAAACTTTTAAAACTTTTATTTTACTTTGCTTTTTAAAACAAAATTCGTTAAATATTTTTACTCTTAAAAATACTCAAACATTTGGTCATGATGTACCTCGGTACAATATATATATAGAAAGAAATTTAGTTCATAAAATAAACTAGATTTGTAAAGAAAATGAGTATACTATCATAATTTTTGTATACTAAAATAAATAGGTATCGAAGAAAGTGAATAATTTATTAATATTGTGTTCAACAATAAAGACAAATAATTAAATTCTCACAGAATGATAAAAGGAGAAACAATTATGTGCAGGTTTTAATCTTTATTCTTATAAAATAATTTAATTAGAAAATAGATAACTCATTTTTTTTCCAAGTTGAACTCTTACATAGTCTTGAGTAGTTTGATGCAGTGATAAATGAGATGATGGCGAAGTTCAAAGTCCATGGAAGGCTGCTCAGCTACATTGACGTTTATGTTCAAACTTTTTATGAACTCCAATAATGATCATTTAATTAGATATTAGAAAAGTTAAAAAAACATGAACTCTTGTTATTGTAGTTAATATTACTAAACTAATGAATAACAACATCAATAATAAGGTAAAATTACAAATTTATTCAAACAAATATGTTTTTATAACTTTCCAGCATTCCAGTAATCACTTGAAGTCAATTATCAATTTTCTAATGAAACTGTGAAAAGATTTGATTTTAATATATACCAACTCTATATTAAATTTTACACATATCCAAAACTCTAAGGAATGCAATCTAGTAAAATTATTAACAATTATAATCATTATCCTAGTATAGGGAACATAAAAATGTAATAACCAAAGTGTATTTTAAAAACAAAAATATATATTATACTATAATAAATAGTTATCCTTACCAGTTTATTTCTTAAATGTGGCATCTGCTGAAAAATTGCTAAGTAGCTCAAATAATGCACAAGACCTTCTTCTAGCCAAAATTCATACCATGACATCATTGATATTACATTACCAAACCACTATAGTAAATTAATATAAAACATTATGTGTAGCCCTTTATCAATTAGTAATAATATATTTATTCAATGATGATTTTTAGTAATAATATATAAATCATGGATGCTATTATATATATGTTGAATTAAATATTTCCAGGGATTGTTATTATAATAAAGAATATAAATTAGATTATGTCCATCTAAACAGTAATAATTTTTAGTTCTTGAAGTTGTTAAAAACTATAAACTAGTATTAATTGACATCCTTATAGCTAAACAAGTTCTTATTAACATATAGTAGATCCTTTGTTGGAGTTTTTGTAGTGATAAAAATGGGAAGTTAATCTAATATCATGCCACACATTGGATGTGTTGTTCTACTAATATGGATAAGGTGTGTAGTGGGACATTATTTAAGTCAAACATTAGTTTTGCCATTTGTATTATGTATATGGATACTTGTCATTTAGACAGGCCAGCTGCTTGCTGGAATTCTTTCTCTGCAAAAGCACAGGAATATGCCATTTAGGCAACTGCTTGGTGGCATTGTTTTTCTGAAAATGCACAAAAATATGCCATCAATCACTTGATTTCCATGCAAATGCACAGAAACTAATGCCCTTTTTAATGCGGCATGTAACAGTTTATCCCAATGCTAACTATTTAAACCTTACTACAGTATGACTTCAGGCTACCTGAACTTCAATTTACTCTAACTCATGAATTGTTGTATTTCAACTAATCATATCATAATGAAACTGATATAGTATTGTGTAGTAAAAATTATCATTCTGTCCACATGCTTAACTGCACACTTTTGATGGGGGAAAATTTGGACAGTGTTTTGGAAAATAAAGTTGACACATGATAATGTCTTTATTCATGTTTCCATGAGAATCACTGGCATACTAACAAAATAGCTGAATGCAGTATGCAGTAGCATTTAAAGTTTTGACATTTGCATGTGAGTGAAAACACTCTGCCACATTGCAAAATTTGTGTTTGTAAAGCAAGGATAAACAGAAGGGTGTGCAGTTCAGATGCAAGTCTGCCTCATGGAGATGTAAATGTTTGAACCACAAGCAAGCCTGGTTTGATGGCTCAAAAATACTATTACCAAATAATATTTGATCATAATTAGTTTTCTGGTTTGAAAATGATCCCATTTTACCAAATAATGTTTGATCATAAATTGTTTTAAATTACTTTTCAGAATGTAAAAGAATTGCAATCCAAAAAAATGGACCAAATAATGTTCGATCGTAAATTGATTTAAATTAGTTTGCAAAATGTCAGCACATAATGGTTATAATAGTGTGTTTTTTGCAGAGAATGAATGTCACCAAGTGGCTGGTCTGTCTAAACAATGAGTACCTGTATATGTTTACCATTTAATTCTTTATATATTGTTAAAATAGAATAAGATCTATAAATTTAATGGAATGTAATATCAACAAATGAAATCTTATTGTGATAATACAACACAGTATGTGCACTTATCCAAATGCATACATTTATAATTAAATTCATTTACTATGTGTTATTAAAATAAAACAATATTTTTGCTTTATAAATGATTGGAATATTTACTTTTACCAGGAATGCTTGTATTATGTAAACTATTTTTATTTTGGTAAATTTGATTGCTTGAATTTGTTAATATATGGAAATAATAAATTTGTAAGTCATAACCAGAATGATATATTTGTATTATATAATACTTATTAGATCATCAGTTTGGTTTAGTTCTATTATTATTATTTTTAGTCAATAAATTTATTAATCATTATTTTATATTATTCCAGTAAAGTGATTTAATGCTAAAATATATTGAGTTTTATATATGTGTAATTTCTCTTGTTAATCGCCACTTTGTTTAGGATCCTTGTGATTCCAAGCTAGTTTGAACAATAGCAGTATATATATATATATATATATATACTGCTATTGTTCATATATATATATATATATATATATATATATATATATATATATATATATATATATATATATATAGGGTTGGACATCTTAAGATCATAAAGGTCATCTTTAAAATCAACTTATTTTACTTCATAGATTTTATGATTCCTATTTTACTGATGGCCAATACACTTATGGTACCTGATGTCCTGAGCATTGATGATGATCAGCATGGTTGTAAAGATTCAAACTTTGTTTATATATGTATTTTTATAGTTATTTTCAGCTCTTATGTATGTGCATGTGGATAAAATATTGATAATTGCCTTTACAATATGCCTTAAGCTTGCAAATAGCTAGATAATGATCAGCATAAATTTTATATTTATAATTCTCTTAATTCCAATCAAGAAGAATGATTGTTGATTTTGATTGTTGCTGGTGGATGCTATTACACTTACCATTAATATGTTGCTTAGTATTTACTTCAAATGCTGATTTTATTCATGCACATTGTTTGTGATGTTTGGATCATGGCTAGCTAGATCATTTCCATTGCTTAAACTTTTTATACACTCCAGAGCAATAAACTATGTGTCTATTTTTTCTTCTGTGTGATTTGTTGCAGTAGTAAAGTGGCAGAATTTGAAACTCAATCATCATCGTAACCTAGCACCATGTCACTTATGATGGTTGAACAAGTTTGAATTCCCAGGACACAAACCATGCCATTATTATTGATGTTATTTTTTCAATGGTTCCAAATTTGATTATATAATCAAATAATTATAAAAAATGGAATCGTGACATTTTGATCAGAAATTAATTAATACCCAAGTTGTTTGATGATTTATTGTTAGCAATATTAAAAGATGCAAACCCTAATACTAGTGTTGACTAAAAATACGTTAGAATACAAATATCAAAGCATTGTCATTTTAAGTGTTTGCATCCAGCATGTACCTCTATTATTGTTTATCAGTAATTTGTTCCCATATTTCTAACTATCTATATTTTCCTTCTTAAAGTAACCTAATTTTTAAAAATAGGAAAAATAACATATTTAAGAAAAACAAACACCCATTCTTATCCAACCATACACACAAATACTTATATATTACTTGGTGAAAAATTAAATGGCCTAATGATAAGAGCGAAATAATTTCTGCATTCAATAATCCATGTTTAGATGAACATTGACTGGATTGCAAAGACCAATAAAACACTCCAAAATCCTCAGAGACATAATTAGGTAAATCAGAAATAAATACAATATCTGGAAAAAAAGTGCATATATATCAATATATTAAAAAATTTCAATTCATCTGCAGGCATGACTTCAAATTGACATATGCTATTCAATATAAAAAACAAACAAACAGAATAATCTCTTGTATTATTTAGTTAGTTTCAGGTAATAAATATAACTTAACCAACTCTGGAAATTTGAATACCTGTTGTGCCAGAATAGATATAGTTTCTTATATTAATAGATATTTGCAATCTTATTTTAGCATATAAATTTTATGATATACATTCACAATGAAATATATTCAAAACAGTTTCACAATATTAAACATATTCCAAAGAATGATAAAGACAAAATTCTATTTCATTTATAACCTTACATCATCTTGTCAAGCATTATAAAACTGAAATTTAAATATGTAATGAATGTTTAATCTTTATAACATTTTCATAGTATAAAAGAGTGAAAGAATCTATTAACATAAAAATCTATATTACTGTCTAAGTCTAATTTTTATTGTTCCTACTGGAGAGACATTTGATATGTTTTTTTTATTGGAAAACATTTATTAATTTAAATTATGCTGACGATAAAGAATTAAAATTTGTTCAGATAATTATATGTAATGGATATATATATTTCAATAAATATTTTCCATGGATTGTACACTAATAAAGAACAGAAATAAGATGAGTTTATCCATGTAAACAGAGATAATCTTTGCCTTTGATTTGCTAGAAAAATATCAATTAATACTAATTGATAATCTCCCTGAGACTAAATAAAAATTGTCCATTACCTATAATAGTTAGTTTTTTTTTAAATAAAGAAAGATTCTGATAAAAAGCAAAGCTTAAATGGACCATGAAATTTACAATCTGTAGTCAGTACAAGATCTATGGTTAAAAATAACTTCACTCATCTACCCTGGTTTATAATCTTAATATAAACAAAAAATGTGAACACGTGACTGTAACAGAATAAATTTTTTATCTTCCTTAAAGTTTAAATAAGTCCTATTAAATAAGTAAATATAACATACCTTTAAAATATGTTATATTTATCTATTAATAGAAATTTGAACTTCTAGGAAATAAAAATCTCAATCAATTGCAATTCTTTGTTAATTTGTTTTGTTAATATTAAGATCTTAGACTGGAGTAAGGAATGGAATCCGCCTTTTAATTATAAATATTGCCTTGACAATAGATTGAAGATTTATAGATTAGATAAGCTAGAGCTGTTATCATATGACATATTAAAACTATCTATGTTTGTGCAATTTCAGGTTTATGATCTAAATAATAATGAATAGCAATGGACTTGAAAATTTTAAAAATGATAATTTATTAATTAATTTTCAAAACAGATTATATTTATCTGTCTACTGGAAGTTATTTAAATTTTCTAGAAATATAAAAATCTCTTTGTGTTAAAGTTATGTGTTAGTTCTATTTAATATTTATATACATATATAATTAACATTATATATATATCATAATTAATATATATATTAATTATAAAAAACCTTTATTAATATAAATACAACAAATTTCAAGTATATATGTATAGATATCTAATGCAAAAAAAATACTTCCAGATTTATTTAGCTTACAATTTAAGTAGTCTTTGGATATTATTAAATATAATTATGGTTATGGTGCTTAGCATTAAAAATATGTTAACCTAAATAAAACTGAGTGTTTTTGTACTTTATCCAATGAATACTCCATAAAGCACACACATAAATATGCTAGAATTATGTTACACCCACCCACCCACATACACATATATAATAATACTCAAGGCTAAATGGGTTTATAAGTAATCATTAAAATCAATCAACACTTAGACAATCCTAATATCAATAACAAACAATCTCAACCTGTTGTCAAGGGCAACTTCCTTTTAACAATAAAGGTGAAATTTTTAATGAATATATATATATATATTGTAATGATATATAAATATGTCGTTACATTAATTTAAAATAAAAACTTAAAAGTTCGCAAATAAAAGTAAAAAACTAAACGCTAAAATTAAAATGTTTGTTAAACGTATATACATTCGCACAGATGCCAAACTTTAAAAATATTTTTAAAAAAAAAAACAAATAAGTATTTGAACGTACTTTTTTTTTATAAAAAAGTACAAGATTTAAAAATAAAAACAGGTATTAATTAATGTAATCTGTAAATGGAAATGATTGTTTATAAATTGTTTGAAAAGCAAGCTAGCTTTGGGCTCTTGTATAATTAAAATGATCTGATGAAAGATAGATAAGAAAATAAAAAGAAATTAGCTTGACCAATGGAAGCACCAAGCCTCAGCCCGGACCTGAACGAAAATTTGGATTAGTGACATCTTTGTTCATTCAATCTGGAGATTTACTATAAAAAGAGAAATATTGAGTTCCAGCATTGTGGGTTTGAGAGTTGTGGTAGGACGCACATACCACACTCTCTAAAAAAAAAAGGAAAAGACTGTGATACCTTGAACCAGCTATTGCCATCTCCAGAACATTATCTTCCAATGGAGGCATCATGGGAATTAAAAGCAGAAACCTGGACTCTTCTACCATAAGCTATATGAAATGAACAATTATTAAAATCAATTAAGAACTTTCATCAAGTTTTACAAATTGATAAACAAGCCAACTTAAATGTTAAAACGGACTCTTATCTGACTTTTGTAAGTTTTTAAATCAAATTAATAATGTTTAATTTTATATGTTTTCCGATTGATAAACATCATTTCCATTTTTTTTCCTTATTGTAAAGATTATTTAAATGCATGAAATTTAAGTTGTTTATAGATGCTTGCATGGATTCATTAGTGGTTGATTATGTTGTGGTTTTCACATTCAATTAGAATATATAGGTCAATGATATCACTGCGGCATCTTATGATGAATGCTAATGGGATTTGTATATTCCCTATGCAAGTGACGCTTATCGATGACTTTGTATTTTGATTGGTTGTGTTTAATTTGGAATGTTTTTGACCATGGAATCTGTGCAGCTGATCTATACTCAACATTTTAAAACAAATTTTATAAAATTCATTTGTGCGAACGTATCTAAATGTTAAATTTAAGTCGGGCGTGAATGGCTATATAGTTTTGTAAAGTTATATTAAGGGAGGGTAATCTTAGGTTATTCATTTCGTAGTTGAATTGGTTCAATGGATTGGATATATTTGTGTAATAGTAGATGTAGTATGAGATCCGCTTCGGGCAGGATTGCATATATATGCCACACACCTTCTGTTTGTCTATGGATGGGTTTGTAAGTTGGCAGAAGACCGCAGTCCATTCCTATGAAGTTTTTTTGTTTATTGTTCTACTTGCCAACAGATGTAACATTCCTGTTGGTGGAGAGTCAATGTCTTCTCTAATTCTACTTACTGTTCAGATGTCCATTCCTGACAGTATAGTATTTTGTGTTGTCATATCATGCTACATTGAATACATGAATGTATCAGATGGATTGGCGCCAGTTGATTGCGAAATTTGTTGCCTAAGGTTAAATCAGGGAAGAATATTTTCTTTTCAAATGCAGATCTATGTAGTCTATTCATACTTGACTATTTAAATAAAATATTAAACTCATTGAAACTTAGTTAAATGTAAAATTAAAAGATTAATAGAAAAATCTAAAATGTTGAATTTATTCCTCAAAATTTAAATATTATTTTATATGTGCGTAAATAAATATTTTTCTGTGTTAATTTCTGGCAGTGGCTTTTATTTATTGATATTTAAGATATAAATTAAGATATAGATTTTTATCTCTGCGTCTCCACTGAGCTAGTGACTTGGGCTAACGATCGGAATATTTAAATAAAGTGGAATCTTAACAGCGCGTATCTGCCTACTCTATAATTTTTTCTAGGTTTAAATGCCTAGATGGCGCCTTGTAGAGCAGATATCGTAGTTTGTGGTTAGATTCGATCTTCACTTTCATTTCGATCGTTATAATTGGCGTCCCAAGTGTGGCCTTACCTCAGAGATTGACCCTGAGAAGGGGAATTGATGATGAAATTTTCTATCTTTAATAAATCACGAGTGCCCTGAGAATTTTAAAAGTGAATCATGCAAATAACATTTGTTGTTTTTTCTGAAATAAGTACATTTTTGTACTAATGTAAAGTTATAGCCAGATGTTTAATAAACCACTAATACTTTTGAAAATAAATCATGCCCGTAAATTTTTTTCTGAAATTGTATAAATATATTTGTTTGTATTGATGTGGAGTTGCAGTTTGAAGTTTTGTTTAAAAAGTGCTGCCAGTAAGAAAAATTGCGCATATGTAAATATAAATGCGAGGAATAAAATGTAATAATAAATATAAATCATAATTTTTTTTTAAAAAAGTCTTGTTAAATTAAAATCTAATCGTTCAACTTGCCTAAGTAATAGTTAAAGGTAGGAGAAATGAAATGTGGAAGGGAGGGGGCAGAAATTTAGCTGGTAATAGGGAATCAACAGTCAATTTTTTTTAATCATTATATTTGTGTGTAATTACTGTTTTGTCTTGTAAAAAAAAAGTTTTGTCCTTTTGAAATTTTCATATATAATCAATTTGTGTAACGTAATTACTAACACTAAGTAAATTCTTTTTTTTTTTAATGTTTTTGTTTTTTGAGGAAGTTTACTGATATGTAACAATATATAAATATGTCGTTACATTAATTTAAAATAAAAACTTAAAAGTTCGCAAATAAAAGTAAAAAACTAAATGCTAAAATTAAAATGTTTGTTAAACGTATATACATTCGCACAGATGCCAAACTTTAAAAATATTTTTTTTTAAAAAAACAAATAAGTATTTGAACGTACTTTTTTTATAAAAAAAGTACAAGATTTAAAAATAAAAACAGGTATTAATTAATGTAATCTGTAAATGGAAATGATTGTTTATAAATTGTTTGAAAAGCAAGCTAGCTTTGGGCTCTTGTATAATTAAAATGATCTGATGAAAGATAGATAAGAAAATAAAAAGAAATTAGCTTGACCAATGGAAGCACCAAGCCTCAGCCTGGACCCGAACGAAAATTTGGATTAGCGACGTCTTTGTTCATTCAATCTGGAGATTTACTATAAAAAGAGAAATATTGAGTTCCAGCATTGTGTGTTTGAGAGTTGTGGTAGGACGCACATACCACACTCTCTATTTAAAAAAGAAAAAGGAAAAGACTGTGATACCTTGAACCAGCTATTGCCATCTCCAGAACATTATCTTCCAATGGAGGCATCGTGGGAATTAAAAGCAGAAACCTGGACTCTTCTACCATAAGCTATATGAAATGAACAATTATTAAAATCAATTAAGAACTTTCGTCAAGTTTTACAAATTGATAAACAAGCCAACTTAAATGTTAAAACGGACTCTTATCTGACTTTTGTAAGTTGTTAAATCAAATTAATAATGTTTAATTTTATATGTTTTCTGATTGATAAACATCATTTCCATTTTTTTTTTCCTTATTGTAAAGATTATTTAAATGCATGAAATTTAAGCTGTTTATAGACGCTTGCATGGATTCATTAGTGGTTGATTATGTTGTGGTTTTTACATTCGATTAGAATATATAGGTCAACGATATCACTGCAGCATCTTACGATGAATGGTAATGGGATTTGTATATTCCCTATGCAAGTGACGCTTATTGATGACTTTGTATTTTGATCGGTTGTGTTTAATTTGGAATGTTTTTGACCATGGAATCTGTGCAGCTGATCTATACTCAACATTTTAAAACAAATTTTATAAAATTCATTTGTGCGAACATATCTAAATGTTAAATTTAAGTCAGGCGTGAATGGCTATATAGTTTTGTAAAGTTATATTAAGGGAGGGTAATCTTAGGTTATTCATTTCGTAGTTGAATTGGTTCAATGAATTGGATATATTTGTGTAATAGTAGATGTAGTATGAGATCCGCTTCGGGCAGGATTGCATATATACGCCACACACCTTCTGTTTGCCTATGGATGAGTTTGTAAGTAGGCAGAAGACCGCAGTCCATTCCTATGGAGTTTTTTTGTTTATTGTTCTACTTGCCAACAGATGTAACTTTCCTGTTGGTGGAGAGTCAATGTCTTCTCTAATTCTACTTACTGTTCAGATGTCCATTCCTGACAGTATAGTATTTTGTGTTGTCGTATCATGCTACATTGAATACATGAATGTATCAGATGGATTGGCGCCAGTTGATTGTAAAATTTGTTGCCTAAGGTTAAATCAGGGAAGAATATTTTCTTTTCAAATGCAGATCTATGTAGTCTATTCATACTTGACTATTTAAATAAAATATTAAACTCATTGAAACTTAGTTAAATGTAAAATTAAAAGATTAATAGAAAAATCTAAAATGTTGAATTTATTCCTCAAAATTTAAAAGTTATTTTATATGTGCGTAAATAAATATTTTTATGTGTTAATTTCTGGCAGTGGCTTTTATTTATTGATATTTAAGATATAAATTAAGATATAGATTTTTATCTCTGCATCTCCGCTGAGCTAGTGACTTGGGCTAACGATCGGAATATTTAAATAAAGTGGAATCTTAACAGCGCGTATCTGCCTACTCTATAAATTTTTCTAGGTTTAAATGCCTAGATGGCGCCTTGTAGAGCAGATATCGTAGTTTGCGGTTAGATTCGATCTTTACTTTCATTTCGATTGTTATAATATATATATATGAATATTCAGACATTCTATTGCTTTAGATCAACTGATAAATAAAGACTGTTCACAAAATATACTTATAGTAATAAGAGAAGTTAGTCTAAAAGTTTTATTCATTAGTAGATAGTTGTGAAATAATGGAACTTCAGATATAAGGCTGCTTCTAAAAAATTGGAAAGTGTTCTTGATTATATGTACTTTGTAGTAGTTCATTAATCATTAAAGCATACTTCATTGAAGTGCATTAATTGTTTTTCTTAAAATATTTTGAAATTGATAGGTATCATCCCCATCTCATATTAGAGCTGTATGTAGAGAAGTGGGCAGATGACATAGATATCTGTGTGGTTAATTCATTCTACAAAGAAAATATTATATGTTACAAACATTACTGCCATGATTCATTACACACATGTATTAAATAATTATATAATGATCAATCTTTCTGCACTCTCAATTTTGATAATAACTATTTGAAGATATGAGAGATATTTTTGTGATGTTGACCAACTAAAGATTGTTGGTTCAACATGAAATTGCATTCTGGGATTATTATTATTTTTTTTTTCAGGTAACTTTTTTCACATGCTTCAAGTATGTGTTGGTAGAAAGAAAGTTTTAAGCTATATATATATATATATATATATATATATATATATATATATATATATATATATATATATATATATATATATATATATATATATATATATATATATATATCATCAACCATTATCAATCCACTGCAGGATGAAGATCTCTCCAAATTCAATCCATCTTTTCCTATCTTTAGTTTCTCTTCTCCACAACACCCCCACACACATTCTTATTTCATCCATCCATCTCACATGTTGTCTCTTTCTGGGTCTTTTACAATTTCTTGGAATCCAGTTTAAAATTTCAATTGTCCATCTATTATCATCTCTTCTAGCAATATGTCCAGCCTAACTCCTCTTCAGTCTTTTAATTTTTTCAATGAGATCAGTAATACCTGTTTCTTCTCTTACCCATACATTGTGTTTTGATCTCTTCTTGTTACTCCCACCATGTATCTCTCCATACTTGTTTGAGTGGTCTGAAGTCTCTGCATTGCTCTTCTATTAAGTGTCCAAGTTTCAGATCCATAAGTAAGAACTGGCAAAAGACATTTATTAAAAACCACCCTTTTGAAACACATAGGCATATTTCCTTTTAGTATCAAGTTATTTTTACCCAGAATTTTGATTGAGGAAGTGAGACATGTAATTAAATTTATGAAGAAAGGGAAGGCTCCAGGTAATGATGGGATTATAATTGATATATTAAAAAAAGCAGGTGAAGAAATATAATTTTTTTTTAGCAAAGATATATACCAAATGACTAAATGATAAAGATGTACCAGATGATTTGAAAAATGCAGTAGTAATATTAATATTTAAAAAATCTGATAAAGAACATATTAGAAATTACAGACCTATCAGTCTTTTATCAGTTTTATACAAAATTTTTACTAACATAATTACAACTTGTCTACAGAAAACACTGGATTTCCACCAACCAAGAGAACAGGCTGGATTTAAAAGTGGTTTTAGTACAATAGATCATATTCAGGTATTGAGAAAAGTTATAGAAAGGACAAATGAATATGAGTTGCCATTATGCTTAGGATTTGTAGATTATGAAAAGGCACTTGATTCTATAAACATTTTTTCAGTGATTAAAGCATTGGATCATCAAGGTATATATCCAGGATATTGTCATATTTTAAATAATATTTATAAAAATTCAACAGCAACAATTAGCTTACATAATGATAGTAGGAAAATCAACATTGAAAAGGGTGTAAGACAGAGTGACTCTATAAATGGGAAGCTAAAGCAGTGAAAGTAAATGGAGATTATTTAAGTCATTTAGATTTTGCAGATGATGTAGTTGTTTTTGCAAATAATGCTTTAGAGCTGCAGAAAATGTGGCAGGAGTTATCAGAGGAAAGTAGGAAAGTAGGACTAAAGATAAATGTTAAAAAGACTAAAGTTATGTTTAATAGATTTTCTCAAAATATTAAAATAAAGATTGATTATGATGAGTTAGAAGAAGTTAGCAGTTACAAATACCTTGGTCAGATTATTAATACAAATGGAAATATAATGAATAAAATTAATCAAAGAATATATATATATATATATATATATATATATATATATATATATATATATATATATATATATATATATATATATATATATATATTAATGTCTAAACTAATAATCATAACTATAAACTATAAAACATTTTTTGGCTTATCAATTAAAGCAAATATTGATATTTATTTCTGTTATTCTGTTAAATAATTTTCTTGTAAATACTATCTATTAGAGAAGATTATTAAATTAGTCAATTATCCTAGATATTTTCCCCATACAAATTTTATCAATTACAGTGGGGCCAAAAATATGCTTCTCAATTATTTTTTTTAAAACGCAGTCAATATTGAATGAAAAATAAAGACACACACATAAAACTATTTTGGAAAAGAAAATACACAGGATCAAAAGGTACTAATGTAAATAAAAAGAGAAAAATAATAAACTATTCTTTTTTTCTTTCATTCATTTATGTATCAAACCATGATATATTATCTGTGAATTTGTTTCTACAACATATTTTAAGGGAAATAAACATAATATATATACTTATACACATTAATAGAGAAGTTTATTCGTTGTATAAAAATTATATGGCTAAACTCTTTCATTCTCAAAAGCATTCAGCCATATAATACTATCTTGGTATGAATATAAAAATGTTATAAGTTCTTGAAAGCGTTCAACCATATAATTTTTATAGAACTAATAAGATTCTCTATTCATGTGTATAAGCACACATATTACACCTGTTACATTTAGTACATAAATAATACAAACTATTAACTCTTCATTAAAGGAAATAAAGAAATTGTGTTTTAAAAACATGCTGTTGTAAAGGAATAGAAGTCAAATATTATAAGTAGTTGGTCACAAATCTGTTGTTTGGAAAACATGTTGTTGAACAAAATCAAATAGAGATAAATAGATTTGAAGCAAGTAATTAAAACAGTCCAATATAGTTAGGCATTCTAATCTACTGTAGTTTATCTGAAGACTCAACTCAAGATACATGGCTGTAGTAATTCCACACAAAATAGAGAAACAACTGAATAAAGCTGATTTACACCCTACTTGAAGAACCATAGCCTGCTGTTTTGCAGTATTTTTCAATACTCCATTTATAACAACAAATATGATGACTTAATCTAACAGAACATCATGTAATATGTGTGGCTAGACAACCAAAAACCACCCTAGCTGAAATACCTGGAATACAATTGAATCCAGAAACAAATGCTTAAGTGTCCTAAAATCAGCCATTGCCTGTTTTAATAATGCCATGAAGAAATAAGTGGATAGTCCTGTAAGAATGACCCAAATCCTACTGATACTATACTATGTCTATCATTATCAATGCTGCTGTATATTTTATCAAATATCATCAGTGTACCAGGAGGATAATTACCATCTTTGAAAGAACTAATGAATTTTATCTGACAATATATATAGAAATGATATCTGCAGATGTTTGATTATTTCATATAGTAATATCTTATCATTACACCTCTGTTACATGGTACTCAATAACATAGTGTGTGTGCATATATATATATCTATATATAAACAATATTTATCTAAATCGCATGTTGAAAATTGATAATAAATTGAAAGTATGCTAGCCTTTCACATGCGCAATTATAACAGAGACAGCCAATCATATTTTAAACAGATATCTAATAAATAATCAAGCTTAGACATGAGACAGAGATATTGATAAAAAAGGTTGATTCCAACCTTTTCTAAACTTAACTTTTATATATATAAGCCAGTCTAAAGCAGCATAGCCTGAAAGCTTTAAATATAAAAACAAATACAATTATCAAAATCTCTGTCTCATGACTAAGCTTGATTATTTATTAGATATCTGTTTAAAATCTGATTGGCTGTCTCTGTTATAATTGTGCATGTGAAAGGCTAGCATACTTTCAATTTATTATAAATTTTCAACATGCAATTTAGATAAATATTGTTTACATACGTTGCTGCTATGAAAATTGCGGTATAGTAAATCTGAGATTTCATGCCGTAATATATTATATTAATAACACAATGAATGTTAATTGTATTTGTTTATATATTTAAAGCTTTCAGGCTATGATGATTAAGACTGGCTTATATATATATATAAGTTAAGTTTAGAAAAGGTTGGTATCAACCTTTTCTATCAAAATCTCTGTCTCGTGTCTAAGCTTGATTATTTATTAGATATCTGTTTAAAATCTGATTGGCTGTCTCTGTTATAATTGCGCATGTGAAAGGCTAGTATACTTTCAAATTATATATATATATATATATAGTTGAAATGAAAAGTAAAAATAAACACAGACAAAAATTTTGTAGATATTTTTCTTAATTTCCTGGAATAAAATAATCCATGTAAAAGGTTCACTAATTCGGAATCTAAAATAAAATTTTTATTATAAATTAAACATTTAAAAAGGTGTACATAAATATTAATATTCTATTCTGATTTTGAAATTAAAAATAAAAATGATATAATTATAATTGTAAATAATTATATCTATTTTGAAATCTTTTTAAGTAATTGATAAATTTCAATTTATGAAGAAATTTGATAAAAATTTCAAAGTTGCTTTTAAAACAATTAAAATTGTTTTTAATCAAGATATAAAGATAAAAACAGTTTTTAATTGTGTTTTTGTCATCCCAGATAATCATATCAAAAGCGGTGGCTAATAGTATTTTTGAATCAGAGTTTGGCTAGTAGTAGTTGGATAATGTAGTTGGTAGTGGCAGTATTTAGTTGACTAGCAGAGTAGTCCAGATCAGAACTGAAGACAACCATAAAAATATAAGACTGCAAGAAGAGCAAGTCCAAAAGCTACTCTATAGTTCATGATAGTGGAGTTTAAATTCACATGGTGAAGAGGGTTAACTTCAAGTGTTTTATAGCTACAAATGTATTCTAGAAGATACTCTGCTTGCCTATTCATTCCTAAAGAGAAGGGATATCAATGCAGATCAACAATTAGATGATTATATCTTTCCTGATGATGACAATATCTGGATTGTCTCTATTTTGATAATGACTATCTTTAAGAGAAACCCCAGCATGCTGAACAAATAGTTATCCATATGCTATTTTAGCTATATACAGAGAAGCAGAGATAAATGTATAAACATGAAGCATAATTCATGAATTATTTTAGTAATTTGTTAAAATGATATATTAAACCTATACATTTAAACATGGAAATGTTATAATCAAGAGCAACTTGTGATAGTGATATCTATATAGAAAGAATGATATAATTTTAAATTTTATGAAAATAATCTATCTAACAAGTAAATAATTTTGCTTGAATTTGAATTAAAAAAACTCATTTTAAATTAAAAAATATACCTGCTGCATTATTTTAAAGACATTTATAAATTTTAATCAACAGTGATCTGTTAAGAGAGAGATTGTTACAGAATAGTACTCTTTGTTTTTAAGGGAAAAGAAGCATTTAAAATCTAAGTTTAAAGATGTTAAATCAATCAATCAAATCTTTATTAGAGTAACTTGTCAAGACTAATTTTATTTATTTATTTAAAAAAAAGGAAAGGAAAAAGCCTTTATTATTAAAGCAGTGAAATTTATGCATATTTTTCAATGGAATTAATTATGAATGATATTTTTAATTATTTTATTATTTGATAAATTCAAATATGGTAAATATGCATTTTATGTAAAATCTTTAGGCGGTATTGTAAATCACAATGTAATAAATTGAATTTTGGTTTTATGTTAATTAACACTATATTTAAATTTTAATCATTTTTTTATTATTATTAAATGGCACTTCAAATAGGTTCATTTTAAAATTATAACACACACATATATATATATATATATGATGTAAACCTATTAAGAGGTATTGTAAATTATAATATGATCATTTTATTGTATGTTAATCAAAATCAGAAGGCTTATATATGTAGATTCTACAGGCTTTAATATTATTTTTATATTGTTATTAATAAACTAATATGTTATTGTTAAAATTATTCCAGTAACTTAATTCTAAATAGTTTTAAATATTATATTTGCATTATCTCTTGATCACATTAGTAGTAATAGAGCTTATGTTCTCTGAGCTCGATTCATGTTCATTGATCTGATGTTTTAAAGGCAATGTATATTAGTTTTTATGGGCATCTAGTGATGATGATATTCCTATCAATCACCATTATCCTGGTTTGTGCAATGAAAATATTTTTTAAAGTCCATGCACTATATTTTATTTTTTAGTTTAATCTCTACTAGAAAATAAGTTTATAGTTGATCAATACACTAATGGTACTTAGTGGCCAGAGAACTGATGATGATCAGCATGTTTTAATATCCCAGCATTGATTTTTATGGTTGTATATTTTAATGGATGACCGTTTAAGTTGACAATGGTTAAATAATTGCCCCAAGCTGACTAAGGTTTAAATGTTGGCCTTGTCTACAGTAGACCCATTTCAAATCCAGTCATCAGATTGACTGTTGATTTATTTTGATTGTTAATCATACACTGATGACCAATGATAATACTTATATTTATTTTAATGCTGTGGAGTTCTAGTTAATCATATTTACTCTAGAGTGTTAAATAGGCTGATCTCTCAGATTGATCTTCAGGTTGCTTATGCTATTTAATAGAAATCCTTACATATATATTCTTTCATGCTTAAACATGAATAATATTTTACTTTGATACTTTATAATTTTAATCTTATATCTTAAAATATTATACTTTATGTATCATTATTTGAAAGTATTACATGTTTATTGTTAATAAAGTGTTATATTATTTTTTGATTAATCTGTTTAGTTTGTATTTGCTTACCTAACACCATTCAAATATTATGCTTTTAATAAGCCAATAATTCCCACAACACTTAGAAATCATAAAATCTACTGGAGAAGATGCAGGAATGGTGGTAATAATTTGTAAATGTTGATGATGCATTAATATGATTTCCATAAGTCTATTTACCATTATTGTAACTGTAATACCTGCACTTATACACATTAATATATATATATATATATATATATATATATATATATATATATATATATATATATATATATATATATATATATTGTGCCATTACAATTTAGTCAGTAGCTAAATTTGTAGTAATGTGCATGAAAGAAAATGTGGAACAAAAATCATCATCACATTTTTATATAGGAAAGGAAGCAGTAGGGCACCCAAGTTTAAACCCTACAGGATCAAGTCCCAAAAAACCTAAGACAGAAAGAAAGTGGGACCACAGTTATGTTCTATATTTGTTTGTGTGTTGATAAAAACTCAAACAGAGTAGTACACACATTTAAATATTCAATAGTTATTTTTTTTGTTAAAAGATAAAGTTATAACACATATATGGGCAATGTGAGTGTGTGTGAGCTATTTAATTGGCAGTTTATATTTCAAATATTAAACTTTCTTTAAAACTAGTCTACATTTACTAGATTCCAATATTTTATTCTATTTCTATTTTTGTTTTTTTATGATGGTAATTTGGAGTTTGAAAGTTAAGGATTTAATTTTAGATATTAAAATCATAATTTCTAAAAAGCATTCAGATTGTTTTAATGGGCCAGTTTTATAAATAATTCTGAATGAGTGTGTGTGTACATTGCATAAACAAATCTACAGTTATTACATATTGAAAATGAAAAAAGAAAATCTGTTAAATAATTTTTTTTACTCAACAATTTTGTGTTATAATGATTGTTTGTTTTTCTGTTAAAGCTCAGACAGTTGTGACCGATATGTGAAAAAAAAGATTAAGACAATTTTTACTTCAAAACAGCATTAATCTGAATAATGAAGATAGGGTGATTTTTTATATGTTTCTGAAAAAAAAAATCACACCATGAATCTAAAAATGAGTTTGCCAAAAATAGAGAAAAAAAAAATCAAGTATAAAAACAGTCTGGGAAAGTCAGCTAAGAAGATTTTAAAAATATTGAAACTAAGGAAAGCCAAGCATTTAAATTCTTCCAGATATCAATGTAAAATCTTTTTTTTTAATATAAAGTTTTTTGAAGGTTGAAAATATAAGGATGGTGGCCTAAAAATATATTCTTCATCTGGGAATCCCTTGACCTACCAGGCACATGCATATCATATAGCAAAAAATTGTCTTGTCTGAAATTAAAAATATTCTACATCTGATGACTGATTGAAAGAAATGCGATATTTTAAGTAAAAGAAAACATTCACCTGCATTTGAAAGCTGAAGGAAAATGATTAATCTACTGATAAGTATTAAATCATCTAGTACAATTATTCCAATGACTGAATTTGAACCCAAGCAAAATTATAAATGTGAGAACAACTGATATACTCCATCTAATAGAAGAATTATGCATAACAGGAAGAAAAAAGACAGTTCCAGTGAACTACAGACATTGTTTGCTGCAAAAATATAGACATTCACAAGCTAAGTTTGAACTCTTGGGACTGGTAATATGAATTTTTGTTATCTATTTTCTTTTTATGATATCAAAGATTATTGGTAAAATTCGAGCAGTAAAATTTTATAATTTTTTTTCTTAGAACTTTAAAACAACCATAATCGATTGAAACCAAAACTTTCTTCAATAATGATAGCTATAACCTTGAGTAATAATTTTATGTATGCTAAAACTATTATACCCCACTTATTAATGAAGTTTATTTTCTAAAGGGTATTATTGTATATGAATCGAAAGTTATGAAATGTTATTAATATGTAAAATATTTTTGTACTATTATTTTGTTTTTAAATAATGTTTAGTTATAAGGGGATAAACACACACATACACAGTAATATATTAACTTGTTACACATATATGGAGTGGTGGGTGAATGTGAGAATAATAGACATATATAGCAGTAGCAATATTGGATTATTTTACTTGGAGTTAAGAAATAGCGATTTTAGGAGTAGCTTCAATGGGAAAGGGGGGAGAAGTAATTTAAAAACTTGTCTCTAGAAATCTTGCTCTTTCCAATTCTACTAACATTTTTTTTAACCATTCTACTTTATATGTTAAGTTTAGATGTGTAAGGATCCAAAGTATGTGTGCCAAAAGAGTGTTTATTTTTTTATATGAAATATTTTCTTGTGAATTGAAAATTTTAGCAAAATTTGGTATCCAATTTTATATACATTATATCTTTGACGGGAAAGAAGAACTTAAAATTAATCTTATGATTGCCATATAATCAATTATTATTATTATTAGTCATATAAATTCTTAGTTTTATCTTTAAATTGTTTGTATATGTTAGTAATGCATTAATAAATGTTAAATTGTTTTATTAAACGAGGCATATATATTTCATTGAGAGTATTCTTTATTAGTTGTGATCATTCATCATCAATGGTGAATGTTAATTATTTAAGATCTAATTAGATATACTAAGATTAAACAATAGTTATGAATTTCTTTAAAAATTAAGTTTTATGATTAGGCTTAGTCCTAAAGCTGTGGTTGGAACTATTATCATTGTTGTCATCATCATCATCATCACATTTTAATTAATGAACTAGATAAATGTTTAAAGGCCATAGATAAATAAGTGATTTCATGGTATTTAGTTGACATTCATGAAAAATTATAATAACCACCATTCCATCATCTATATCATGCAAGGATGAGTGAATTGCCATCCTAAATTAATAGTATAATATGAGCTAGTAAAACTTATAAAGATATTGAAACACATTTATTATGTTAAGATCTAGGAGATGATTTCTGTCTGATGAATTTTATATACTCCACTTTAGTTTAAGGATGTTTTATGTTTACCTAAATGTTAGTGCATACAGTGATATGGGTCTAAAAGCAAAATCCTCCATTTTTGTTAGAAATAAAGTACCAAAAGGGATTCAAACCCAGTACATGTGAAAAGGTTATAAGATATAACTTTGTCTAGGTTCAGATAACCTAGTGGCACCCTGCTAGACCATATTCACTTGTTATTTACTTAAATATGCACTTGACATCAAACCAAGAGATGAAAGTGGGTAAAATCTACTGTTGGATTTATTGAGAAGATATTTTATTGAGTTACCAGTGTACTCACCCACTTGATGTTATTTCCTGAGTTATAATAGTTTGTCCTTAATAATTTGTTTATAGTTTCTACTTGTTTATTGATGATACAATGGCTGCCTAACTAGGGTTTGAAATAGGCCAGACACCTGAAATGACTAGTCTCCAAGCATTATTGTTTCTAATTATTGATATTATGATATCTTTATAAATCTTAAGTAGAAAATGTATGAATTAAGCCACCAATATTTTTTATTGTTAATTAATATGTACTTGATTATTGAAGTAATAAATTTCAAGAACTATTAGTCTCCAGTATCCATAATATGTTTGAGATAATCATTTTGATCATATATTTTTTGCTACAATGCCTTCTCATTATAGTTTTATTTTTCTTTTATTTTTATGTTTTTTTTTTGTTTTTATTTAAGTTACAATGGATGCCCAACTGGGGCATGATATGTTCCCATATACCTGATAAAAGTAGTTTATAGAATGATGGGAGATGTGTGGTTAAAAAAAAAGAAAAAATTTTTTTTCAGTGAAATTTTTTTTTTGTCTCACAAAATTGTCTTGGCCATACAGTCTTATTTTAGATTTGTATGTGATGATGTTTAATATGATTTAATTTTTCATTGATGATGATAAAATGGGTACAGCCATAAAACAGCTTAGTTTTTTTTCTCAATTTTGAAAATAGATGAATATCACAACTTAAGACAGTGGTGAAATAAATAATAGAATTTTTTTTGAAACATTAGAATGATTTATTGCCAGATAGGACAGGCATAGTAATAGTGATGAATTATGGGATAGTAGTCTCATGTGTGTTTGGAGAGTTCATTTTGTAAAAAGTCTATGATTTTGGAGGTTGGATTGGATATTTGATCATTGGAGTTTGGTTGGTTAGATTGCAGTTTTGATGATGAGTGGAGAGTTTTGTCATTGCCTTGAGAATGCTATGTATTCATGTAACCCATGAATGATCAAACCCATTCACTGCTCCAACCCAATTTATAAGTTATCCTTATTTTATCATGAAGCAGTTAACAGCAGTCCTGCCATGATATCAGCCTATAAGTCTCCAAGAGAGAGAGAGCATGGCATAGTTTTCCAACCCAGTTTATAAGTTATGTTATTCTTATTTTATCATGAAGCAGTTAACAGCAGTCCTGCCATGATGTCAGCCTATAAGTCTCCAAGATAGAGAGTAAGGCTTAGTTTTCTTTAGTCTATAATAAGCAGGGTATTCTTTGATACTTGCCACGTCAGACTCCAAGAGAATGAGCAAGGTATAGTTTATCTATTTTAGCCCCTAAGACTTAAAAGCCTTCTTTTATTGCAACAGAGTTTGCATCATTCAATCAAGGGTTGTTGTAGCATAAAGTGATCGAATTGGGATGATCCTCTGAGTGCTCATGATGCATTGTGTGATTGTAGTGCTGTGACTGATTTCTTTTGTTTATATCATGATTGTGAACTGCTAGTCAATTTGTGGACTGTCAGTATCTGTCAGATTTCTAGGGGAATGGATCAATATATAATTTGGGCTATTACAGACAGGCATGCACTATATAGATTATTGTTGTGTGATTCATTGAATGAGGGATATTAAATAATTTTTTTTGGTATTTGTAATGAATATAAAGCAAAGTGAAAAGCAAATCAGTCAGTCAGTCAGAGATAAGTGTCAGACAGAAAAGTGATGTGTGGGTTCATGGTGGCTGGGAGAGCACAGATGAAATATATTGAAATATAGTAAAATTTTAATAGAATGGATAAACTAGAAATAGAAATGATGGAAGAGATAATGGAGATGTTTAAAAGTCTGGGGAAAAGTTATAAAAGTTTAGAACAAAAGATGGAGAAAAGTTACAAAAGTTTAGAACAATCTATCGAGAAAATTACAGAGAGATTCAGAGAAGACCTAAGAGAAGATAATAAATCTATAGGACAAAAATAGGTCAATCTGCAGAGAAAACTATAGAAAGTTTAAGAGAAGACCCAAAAGAAGATAGGATAGATAGTCAGACTACTAATAGTAGAGAAAGGAATGAGAAATTGGGTAAAGAAATAAATAAACCAGCTAATACACTGATAGAAAATAAGTCCCAAGAAGTAGAAAGGCTGATAGAAGCAGTAAAACCAAATCTCTCAGTAAAAAGAGTACATGAGGTGATGACAAAAGGGCAGATTGTGAGAGGGCATGAAGTGAAATGAAGGAAAAGAGAGTTGGAGAAAAAACTCCATGCACCAGATGATGTGATAAAGTTAAGAGAGGCAAAAGGGGAGATGAAACCAGATATTTTTGGAAGAGAACAAATGTTTCAACAGGCTATAGTTCTCAATCTATTAACCAACTGGCATGTGTGGTTTCAACAATCTGTATTCTTGAATAGATTACAGGGAAATTATATATCATACAGAGAATCAAACTCTCTGAAAAGTTTAAATGTCCATTATATATCGTACAGAGAGTCCATCTCTCTAAAAAATTAAAAAATAAATTATATGTGGCACAGAGAGTCAATCTCTCTGGAAAATTTAAAGTTATGTTATGTCTGGTACCAAGAGTCCATATTTCTAGATGGATTCCGTAATCAGAGGTTACCTAAATTAAATCCTCCAGATATATATTATAAGTATTTAGTCAAAATAAAAAATAAAGATATCAAAAATGGACTGAATATACATTTGCAATTTTATGTAGATCACAATATGATTTGCAAAAAGAAAAAGCCCAAAGTAAAACTCAACTGCTAAACTAGAGTGGTCATGATATGATAATCTACTATGTTAGCAACCCCCAAAGAAACCAATTTAAAATGTTTCTGCATTTGTATGAAGGGCCATTCCAAATTAGTAAGAAAATAGGAGAGAATGCTTTTATGCTTGCTACTCTTGATGGGAATAATGGAACCTATAATGCTAGGAGTTTGATCCCTTATTCTTCAGCAGAGTAGCCTGGAAAAGATCTCCTAATAAATCATGATGGCAAGTTTTATAATGAAAAGTGGATTTGGTGGGCATCTAGATGATGTTTACCAGTAAATAGAAATTTGTTTTATATATTTATTACTATTAGTGTTGTTTTATTACTTGCAATTTTCTTATTGTATATAGCTAAAACAAAGGTGCTGATGATTTTATTAGAAGAGGGGGAATGTTGTGCCATTACAATTTAGTCAGTAGCTAAATTTGTAGTAATGTGCATGAAAGAAAATGTGGAACAAAAATCATCATCATATTTTTATATAATAAAGGAAGCTGTAGGGCACCCAAGTTTGAACCCTACAGGATCAAGTCCTGAAAAATGTAAGACAGAGAGTGGGGCCACAGTTATGTTCTTTAGTTGTTTGTGTGTTGATAAAAACTCAAAAAGAGTAGTACACACATTTAATTATTCAATAGTTATTTTTTTGTTAAAAAATAAAGTTATAACACATATATAGGCAGGTGTGTGTGTAAGCTATTTAGTTTGTCATTCTCATATTTCAAATATTAAACTTTCTTTAAAACTAGTCTACATTTACTAGATTCTAATATTTTATTCTATTTCTATTTTTGTTTTTCTATGATTATAATTTGGGGTTTGAAAGTTGTAAGGATTTAATTTTAGATATTAAAATTATAATTTCTAAAAAGCATTCAGATTGTTTTAATGGGCCAGTTTTATAAATCATTTAAATGAGTGTGTGTGTACATTGCATAAATAAATCTACATTTATTACATATTGAAAAAAGAAAAAGAAGAAAATCTGTTAAATATATTTTTTTTACTCAACAATTTTGTGTTATAAAGATTGTTTGTTTTTCATGTTAAAGCTCAGACAGATTATGACGGATATGTGAAAAAAAGGATTAAGACAATTTTTACTTCAAAACAGGATTAATCTGAATAATCAAGATAGTGTGATTTTTCATATGTTTCTGAAAAAAATCACACTGTGAATCTAAAAATGAGTTTGCTGAAAATAAAGAAAAAAATCAAGTATAAAAAAACCAGTCTGGGAAAGTCAGCTAAGGAGATTTTAGAAATATTGAAACTAAGGAAAGCCAAGCATTTTAATTCTGCCAGATATCAATTTAAAATCATTTTTTTAATATAAAGTTTTTGAAGGTTGAAAATATAAGGATGGAAGGCTACAAAAATATATTCTTTGTCTGGGAAATCCCATGACCTACCAGGCACCTGCATATCATATAGGAAAGAAAAAAATGTCTTCTCTAAAAATAAAAATATTCTACATCTGATGACTGATTGAAAGAAATGCGATATTTTAAGTAAAAGAAAACATTCACCTGCATTTGAAAGCTAAAGGAAAATGATTAATCTACTAATAAGTATTAAATCATCTAGTACAATTATTCCAATGACTAAATTTGAACCCAAGCAAAATTATAAATGTGAGAACAACTGATATACTCTATCTATTAGAAGAATTATGCTTAACAGGAAGGAAAAGAGACTGTTCCAGTGAACCGCAGAAATTGTTTGCTGCAAAAGTATAGACATTGCACAAGCTAAGTTTGAACTCTTGGGACTGGTAATATGAATTTTCGTTATCTATTTTCTTTTATGATATCAAAGACTATTGGTAAAATTTTAGAAGTGAAGTTTTATATTTTTTTCTTAGAACTTTAAAACAACCATAATCGATTGAAAACAAAAATTTCTTCAATAATAATAGCTATAACCTTGAGTAATAATTTTATGTATGCTAAAACTATTATACCCCGCTTATTAATGAAGTTTATTTTCTAAAAGGTATTATTGTATACCAATCTAAAGTTATGAAATGTTATTAATATGTAAAATATTTTTGTACTATTATTTTGTTTTTAAATAATGTTTAGTTATAAGGGGATAAACACACACATACACAGTAATATATTAACTTGTTACATATATATAGTGGTGTGTGAATGTGAGAATAATAGACTATATAGCAGTAGAAATATTGGATTATTTTTGTTTTGATTTAAGGAATAGCGATCTTAGGAGTAGCTTCAAGGGGAAAGGGGGAGAAGTAATTTAAAAACTTGTATCTGGAAATCTTGCTCTTTCTGATTCTACTAACATTTTTTTAACCATTCTACTTTATATGTTAAGTTTAGATGTGTAAGGATCCAAAGTATGTGTGCCAAAAGAGTGTTTATTTTTTTATATGAAATAGTTTCTTGTGAATTGAAAATTTTAGCAAAATTTGGTATCCAATTTTATATACATTATATCTTTGACGGGAAAGAAGAACTTAAAATTAATCTTATGATTGCCATATAATCAATTATTATTATTATTAGTCATATAAATTCTTAGTTTTATCTTTAAAATTGTTTGTATATGTTAAATTGTTTTATTAAATGAGGCATATATATTTCATTGAGAGTATTCTTTATTAGTTGTGATCATTCATCATCAATGGTGAATATTAATTATTTAAGATCTAATTAGATATACTAAGATTAAACAATATTTTGAATTCTTTAAAAATTAAGTTTTATGATTAGGCTTGGTTCTAAAGCTGTGGTTGGAACTATTATCATTGTTGTCATAATCATCATCACATTTTAATTAATGAGCTAGATGAATGTTTAAAGGCCATAGATAAATAAGTGATTTCATGGTATTTAGTTGACATTCATGAATCATTATAATAACCACCATTCCATCATCTACATCATGCAAGGATGAGTGAATTGCCATCCTAAATTAATAGTATAATATGAGCTAGTAAAACTTATAAAGATATTGAAACACATTTATTATGTTAAGATCTAGGAGATGATTTCTGTCTGATGAATTTTATATACTCCACTTTAGTTTAAGGATGTTTTATGTTTACCTAAATGTTAGTGCATACAGTGATATGGGTCTAAAAGCAAAATCCTCCATTTTTGTTAGAAATAAAGTACCAAAAAGGGATTCAAACCTGGTACATGTGAAAAGGTTATAAGATATAACTGTGTCTAGGTTCAGATAATCTAGTGGCACCCTGCTAGACCATATTCACTTGTTATTTACTTAAATATGCACTGGACATCAAACCAAGAGATGAAAGTGGGTAAAATCTACTGTTGGATTTATTGAGAAGATATTTTATTGAGTTACCAGTGTACTCACCCACTTGATGTTATTTCCTGAGTTATAATAGTTTGTCCTTAATAATTTGTTTATAGTTTCTACTTGTTTATTGATGATACAATGGCTGTCTAACTAGGGTTTGAAATATGCCAGACACCTGAAATGACTACTTTCCAAGCATTATTGTTTCTAATTATTGATATTATGATATCTTTATAAATCTTAAGTAAAAAATGTATGAATTAAGCCACCAATATTTTAAATGATAATTAACATTTTGATCATTAATAAATTTCAATGACTATTATAGTCAAATGGTCCTTAATATGATCCTACTCATCATTTTGATAATGAATCTTTTATTTGACTACAATGCCCTTAGACTCAGGTTGTGCTCACGTGGTAATATATTATATTTGATTCATAGTTTGTCTCAGATGGTGATATGTTATATGAAAACTTTTTCAGCTTCTTTTTATTTAAGTTACAATATATATATATATATATATATATATATATATATATATATATATATATATATATATATATATATATATATATATTGAAATAATAAATTTAACAGTTTACAAACTATTACAAACAACCCTTAAATCCGCAGAAGTACTTCTGCAGATTCAAGGATTGTTTATAATAGTTTGTAAACCGTTAAATTTATTATTTCAATTATAATTACAATTTTGTTTTTAATTAACAGACAATTTATTTATTTTATATATATGGCTGAACACGTTCAAAAAATTATAATGTGCTCATGTTCATAGCAAGATAATATTGGAAAATAATGGAGAGATAAATGTGTGCATATATATATACATACAGTTGATGGAATTCAAATTTATTTAAATTACATGTTAATTATTTAGGTAGAGCATCCAATTTTTGGAGAAGGGGAAGGATGAATCTTTGTGATTGATAACATTATTATTGCTGTATATATAGCATTTCTTTCTGACTTTCTTATTTGGATTATTTTTCTCTATGTATTGAATAGTTGGAAAAGGAATAAATTAGTGGCTTGTCATATTTTCATGTTCCAGGAAATAGAGCTGTATTCTGGTTTGTCTGAGGCTCTTTTTGTAGAACTAATAAACTTCTCTATTAATGCATATAAGCACACATATTATATCTGCTACATTTAAGATATGAGAAGTATAAACTTTTAATTCTTCATTACCATCACAATATATATGTATGTATATATATATATATATATATATATGTTTGTGGTTTGGCTAGCAAAAGGTGTGAAACAAGACATTACCAAATAATGGAATCTCAGATGGTATCATATATATGATCAGTTATAATTATGTGAATAATTCATATTCATTAGAAATAAAGGAGTTTGTTTTATTAATTGAATGCCACATAATTTATATGATATCATAGATTTGTTTTACACATATATCATTAGAATAAAATGTATGCATGATAATGAATATAATTGCTGTGGGGTATTTATCTTGTTATTTTTAGTGTTAAAAAGTATAAACCACATAATTACATTTAATCATTAACTTCTTTATTGTGGTGATCTAGTTTAAACCAACCATGAGTTATTCATAGAATGTTCAGTTAGTCATGATGTTCTAATGTTGTTTAGAATTGTTTTCTTTTTTTTTATATTAATGTTGGGAATATGTGATGTACACATGTTGTTATCTATAGTTCCCTTTGTAGTGTCATCATCATCATCATTATCAACCATTATCAATCGACTGCAGGATGAAGGTCTCTCCAAGTTTAATCCATCTTCTCCCCTCTTCTCCCTCCCCCCCCCCCACCCCTTCTTTCTTTCTTTCTTCCTCCCCCCCCATTGTTTTTTCTTTTGGTCTTTTCTTGTCTCTTTTCCAGTATTATAATTTTTCCCTCCCATTTTAATCTTCTTTTTTTTTCTTTTTTCCAACCCACCCCACCTTCACTTTATCTTTTATTTTTTATAACTTTTTTTTCTTTTTCTCTTTTTCTTCCCTACTTCTTTATTTTGGGGTTTTTTTTTTGTGTTTTTAACAATAATCAATCTTTATATAAATAACTAAATAAAGAAAACAATTAAAGGGCTTCTATTTTATAAATATATTTGTTAATCTGGAATATATGGGTAGTGAACAGATAATTTATTTATTAAATTTAAAATTTAAATATTTTATTTAAATTATTATCTAATAATAACAATGCATTTGTAGGATTAGAAGAAAGGGAATCACATGTTCATATGCCAGTGTTGAAAAAAAGAATGCATTATTTTTATGTTACTATATCTACAGAAATGATATCAGAAAAAACACAACACTTTATTTTCTTTAAAAATTTGTGCACTTAAATTTATGAAGAAAGGAAAAGTTCCAAGTAATGATGGAATTATAATTGATATATTTAAAGAAAAACTGCCAGAAAGGATGGTTCAGCTGGCCTATTGAAGGGCTGCTTTAGAAGCTCATAGAATTCACTCATTCAGTCCACTGATCAATCTGGCAGATTGAAGACCAGGGAACAGGTTGTGAATATTAGTTCAGATGATTTGACTTGTTCTGACTTGGTTCCTGCAAAGTTGATCTGGAGTGGAAGAGTGTGCAAATTGCTATTTCTTGCTCTCGTACATTGATGACAAATGTGGATAATTATAAAGGCATAGACCAATAGAATTGAATTGGCTTGATCATCCTTTATGAACTGGATGGGTAGGATTCATAATATCTAATGTTACACAAAACACACAAACTTTCTTAAAGAAGATACCTTTCTAGAAAGCCTATAAGCACACACACAATGAGATTGGGCTTGCTACCAGACTCCTTCAGATTATAAACAATAGAATGTCCTCTCGGTTTGAGCATTGGATGGTTGAACCAAAATTCTTTGACTTCCTGGTTATTTTAAACTTGGAGGTGCTCCCAATAAATCAACTTCTTGTTATTAAAAGATTTTCTATGTTGGACCCAATCTGCCAGTTATGTAAAAAGACTGAAGAGACATTGATGCATACACTTTTTAGTGTGATGAACTAAAGATCCATAGATACATAATTCATGCTATACAGATCACCCCCTCATTGTGATTTCAGACTGCTCACTGATTAGGATTTCTAAGTTTCTATTATTTATAGTTTGGATAATCAGGCGAATACTCATATTTCCTTTGATTTAGTTAAGAAATTGCAACAAAGAGACAAGAAGCTTTGCCCCTATAGGCATTTATAAAGACATACAGAATTTGATTGCTCTTGCAACTAATGTCTAGATTGACCAATTATAAAAGACATAAGAACTCTAATCATTAACTCAATAAAATCTTTTGTAACCCTTAATGTACAACAAATATGTTTTTTTTTAAAAAAAAACTATTCTAGGGTTGGAGGGTTCAAACCTGTGACCAGTCTTTTTTGATTGCTCTAAGAAAATTGAAGAATTATCATTGTTTTTCTGTGCTCTTTCATATGTATACTTGCATTGGATGGCTCTATTGTAATAGTGGTTTTGGTTTCACCATAGTAAATGGCACAGGCTCCAGCCTGAGAGCATGAGATACTGTAAATGATTTGGGGAGTCTGATTGAGGTTCATTTTATCTTTATAATTATTTATAAGATGGTTAGTGCTGGGTGTGTGTGCAAAAACTGATTCTAAATTTGTTCATTAAAGATTTAATTAAACAATTAGAAATTTTAGGAATATAAGGGAGGGTGATGTGTGGAAGGTTCAGATCTTTAACATTGTTTGTGATTTTCTTGTAAAATTCTTTCATTTTGTTAATAATAGTCTTATATTTGAAACCTGATGTAAGGCAGACTGTTTAATTTTTCCTAATGTTTTATACCAGTTATATATTGTAACGATATATAAATATGTCGTTACATTAATTTAAAATAAAAACTTAAAAGTTCGCAAATAAAAGTAAAAAACTAAACGCTAAAATTAAAATATTGTTAAACGTGTATACATTCGCACAGATGCTAAACTTTAAAAATATTTTTTTCATAAACAAAAAAAAAAAAGTATTTGAACGTATTTTTTTTAATAAAAAAATACAAGCTTGAAATATAAAAATATTTTAATAAAAAAATAATGTAAGTTAAAATAAAAACAGGTATTAATTAATTCCTGTAATCTGTAAATGGAAATGATTGTTTATTAATTATCTAAAAGCTGTTTAATTAAAAAGTCAGATGGAAAGTTAGATAAGAGAAGAAAGAAATTTTAGCTTGACCAATGGAAGCACTAGGCCTTGGCTCGGACCATGGCGAAAAAACAGATTAGTGACGTTTTGTTCAGTGAATCCTTGTGGATGATATAAAAGGAAAAAAAATATAGAGTTGAGGTAGTTTTTTCCAACTTGATTTGATGACAACGGTAAGACGCACTTGCCGTTCTCTCTCATTTTTTTTTTGTTTGTTTAAAAAAAAAAAATAAAATGAAAAGACTGTGATACCAGAAAGGAACCAGCTAATGCTACCTCCAGAACATTTTCTTCCAATGGAGACGCTGTGGGAATTGCCAACGGGAATTGAAAGCAGAGGCCTGGACTCTTCTACCATGAGCTATATGAAATGAACAATTGTTAAAATCAATTAAGAACTTTCGTCAAGTTTTACAAATTGATAAACAAGAAGAATGAAATGTTAAAACGGAATCTTATCTGACTTTTGTAAGTTTTTAAATCAATTTAATAATGTTAATTTTATATGTTTTCCGATTGATAAACATCATTTCCATTTTTTTTTTCTGATTGTAGAAATTATTAAATGCATTACATTTAAGTTGTCTATAGACGCTTGCATGGATTCGTTTGCGGTTAATTAGATTTTGGTTTTCATATTTGATCAAAATATATAGACATTCGATAAATAATGATACCTTACGGTGAGTATCTAAAATGTATTTATTCGGATGTCTTTTAAGTTATTGGTGACAACGCAAGTATCTTATGGTGAATACTATTGGGTTACTTATAAGTTTCCCTCTGCGATTGTCGGTATCAATAATTTTGTATTTTGATCGTTTATGTTTATTTTGAAATGTTTTTGACCGCGGAATCTATGTAATCGATCTATACCCAACATTTTTAAACAAATCTGTGCGAACGTATTTAAATGTTAAAATTAAGTCGGGCGTGAATGGCTATATAGTTTGTAAAGTTATATTAAGGGAGGGTAATCTTAGGTTATTCATTTCGTAGTTGAATTGGTTCAATGGATTGGATATATTTGTGTAATTAGTAGATGTAGTATGAGGTCCGCTACGGGCAGGATTATAGATATACGCCACACACCCTCTGTTTGCCTATGGATGGGTTTGTAAGTCGGCAGAAGACCGCAGTCCATTCCTATGGAGTTTTTTGTTTATTGATCTACTTGCCAACAGATGTCACATTCCTGTTGGTGGAGAATCAATCTCTTCTCTATTTCTACTTATTGTTCAGATGTACATTCCTGACAATATAGTATTTTGTGTTGTCGTATCATGCTACATTGAATACATGAATGTATCAGATGGATTGGCGCCAGTTGATTGCGAAATTTGTTGCCTAAGGTTAAATCAGGGAAGAATACTTTCTTTTCAAATGCAGACCTATGTAGTCCATTCATACTCGACCCTCTAAATAAAATATTAAACATTATAGCAAGCTATTTTAAATGTAAAATTAAAAATTAAGATAAAAATCTAAATGTTAAACTTATTCCTCGAATTTAGAATGATTTTATATGTGCGTAAATAAATATTTTTCTGTGTTAATTTCTGGCAGTGGCTTTTATTATTTTATTCTTTATATTTAAGATATAAGATTTATAGATTTTTATCTCTGCGTCTCCGCTGAGCTAGTGACAATGGGCTAACGATCTAAATATGTAAATAAAGTGGAATCCTAACAGCGCGTATCTGCCTACTTTATAAATTTTTCTAGGCTCAAATGCCTAGATGGCGCCCTTGGTAGTGCGGTGCGGTGCGATGCGATCTCCCACTTCGTTTGGATCGTTATAATATATATATACCATTTTAAAATTAAAATAAAAGGGGGGGGGGCAAAATAAATGAATATTAACAAAAATTATTTATATTTTGTAGATTATGTGATTATTTTTACAAATAATAGCTTAGAGATGTCAAGAATTGGTAGTCGAGAGGTCAGCGACAGCTGCTTTACAAGCAGTTGTCCCAGGTTAGTGGGTTCACTTCCTGGCTGATGCTATGACATGTGAGAAAAAAAATAGCTTAGAGATTTAGAAAATATTACCAAGCTATTAAATTAGAAGATTAATATTTAATGCCACTTTAAAAATAGAAGTGGACAAAATAAACAACTATACATAAACGTATTTATATCTTGTAGATGATGTAATTGTTTTCATAAATAACATTTCAGAGATTCAGAACATATTATAAGGGCTATTAAATTAACAGATTAACGTTTAATGAATCTTCAAAAATAAAAGAAAAGTAAACATTGATAGTTAGAAATTGTGGTTAATAACTGTAAATACTTTGGTCAAACTATTAATGTAAACATAAAAGATGAAATTAATGATGAAAATAAACTTGAGTGGAATACTTTTGATTCAAATAATTTATTTTTAAAATAAAATATGTTTGTGTCACCTGAAAAAAAGGTTATAATTTTATCTCACCGAAGGGTTTGAGATTGGTAGAAAAAACTACAGGATAATAGTAGATCATATAGTAAATTATGCAAAGATATATGCTAGAATTAAAAGAAAATATCAAAAAAAGAAATGAGTAAATGAGTAGATTTCATATGGCAAAACTGAAATTTAAGAGGCAGAAATTTGGTTAGACTGAATCGGGTTAAAAAGTAGATGACACAATATGCCAACTGAAGTTTGATTGTGGATCCAAAATAGTTGTAAGAAATGAGAAATTGACTAAATTTTGGGATGAGACATGAACATTTTCTATTAAAAAATGTATAAAGCAAAATTTATGAAAAATATCAACTTGAATAAATTCGGGATTATGATTATTGGCATAGTAAGTAAACAGTTTTCAATTATTGGCATAATTTTCATATTTATTTTTTAAAAATTGTAGTCTATCTGGTTATATATATATATGTATTCAACGAGATTATGTGGGAAATTAACAGTTAATATGACCATTTCTAAATCAGGGTTTTGCTTTAAATACAGCTTTGATAAAGATGTGCTGTATCAAAAAACTGACATAGCACTTTTAAATTATAACATTTTGCTCTTGTGGAATATACTTGTACATTTTACTATGATTTCAATATATATATATGATCACTAGATGGAGCTTTACCAATAGCTCCTAACAAGCTTTTGTTTACATAAATGCTGAGAGAGATAGAATTCAAAATCTCTATCGTTGTCACCCACTTCCAGACCAGCTGGTTTTAAGCTTATTGGCTCTCTGCGTTTATGTAAAAAAAAGTTTATTAGGAGCTATTGGTAAAGCTCCATCTAGTGATCATAAAATGCAAGCTTAAAGCAAGTTACAAAATTTATAGCTTGTTTTGATTATCATATATATATATATGTATGTATACATTGTGCAGTACACATTCTATAAATAATGTTAAACAGATAAATAAATAAATATGTGTAATCTTCTAATCAAAATGAGCATTATATATATATGATAAATAACGTAATATTTAGAAATAAACAAATATTAATTAGAGTTAAATGTAAAAAACTGAAATATAAAAATTTAATATATGTTCTAATTTTTATTAAACTTGTCAATTTTGATTTAGTATGAAGAATGGCTATCTTAATATAAGCTGATTATTGATCGTATATATGTGTGGAGATGATAAAGTGGACTAACTGACGCGTGCTGGTTTAGCAAAAAACACATATATTGATGATTATTTATCTTTTTGATATGTGTGTGATCAAGTGTGTCAACAATATGAGATAGCGTGAATATTTGAGGGTTGTGTGAAACTCTGAGTTCAACCCCAGTATATATTATATATTGGAATGCAGGTATAAAAAAAGCCTGTACTGTAGAAAAAAAATCATATATTAAACAACTTTAGTAAGTTTGTGAAGATTATACATATATTTAATGGGAAAAAAAGAACGAAAATATAAAATTCAATCACGTTTTTGATTTAAACAGGATTATCTTGTTTATAACAATAACTTAATATTAACTTATTTTGTAAAAAAAAAAAAAAAAAAGAAAAATAAGAAAATTGAATAGATCGTAATTAAATTGGTTAACCTTTAAAACAACCAGCTGCAAAAAAAAATGTCTATCAAAAGAAAGAATTTGTTGTTTAATTTAGGATTATAAGATGAATTGAGAACGTATTTTAAATTTATTTTTACAAAACAAATCAGATAGACAGTTTGGAAGATAGCAATTTTTTTAACAATCGCATACAAGTTGTTTTAAGGGTCAACTTAGGGCAAGTCAAACTGTATTCTTCAGTTAGATCGTTGGACTCCGTTGAACTTTATGCTGTGAAAGAAGTCAGCGATAGTTTAAGCAGAATAAGAAGACATTTACTATCATATCTTTATGAAAAAAGTTCATTATAGTGTTATTGGAAGTTTAAGAATGGAGTACCAGACTTTAGACAGTATTGTGAGATGTGATGATTTAATGGGAGTTTGCTGTGGTGATTTTCGAAGCCTGTATAATTAAAGCCTATTGAATATGCTAGTTAGTTCGGCCAGAGTTTGAACAAGTCTCTCTCTATATATAGCTGTATCTGATCAATAGAAAATACTTTTAATATATTGTTTAAACCTGAGAATTGTATAGAATAAAAAGAGAAGGAGGAGGGGGAGAGGAGAAAAACAAACAAAAAAGAAAATGTCATATGAAATTTAACATCTTTACTTACAAGTATAAATTATTATTAATAAACATGAGGCAATTTGTGCTAAATTTGCACCTGGCACTTTACCTGTTCACCAACCCTTGTTTATCTATAAACACATTTCAGTTGACATTTTTGATATATTATTTTTTAAATATTTGATTCTACTCCACATCACGTATCCTTACCATACGAACAGCTGCTCAACATATATTTAAGACATACTCGCTATATCTTCTAATTCTATTTATTTGTACTTATTCTTTGTGGTATTGGGAAGTATAACATGTTTACACACACACATACACACACACATATATATATATATATATATATATATTAAAAGTGATAGCAATAGCTGGACAAATAAAGCTTAGATTGTGATAGACCTATAAATATATCACATGTGAGATTGTTAAAGAATATAACTGGACTAAAGATAGAGAGAGCTTTATATTGAAATGGATCAGAAGATAAAATCTTTATATTTAAGATTCTTCTGTTTATGTAGTGGCTTTTTGTTAGCATCAGTCTTTTCTCAAGGTTGCATATGCAACCATTGCAATAGCATGGAATATTTAAGAGGATGTTGCTGCAGTGTTTTCGGAGAGTTAAAACTCAGCTGAAATTGCATAAATAAGGTTGGACTCTTAGAGGTTTATAACTTAGTTATTTTATTATTATTGTAAACAAAAAGCATTTATAACATGAAATTAAGATATAAAAAACTGTGGATTATTAACATTACAATTGTGTTACCTGATATCCGATGGTACATTAGTTTGATCATTTACGGTGGAACTAAAACTAACATAATCCCTTTCAATTACCTCTTGATACAGTTCATTATATTTTAGCAATCCTTAGATTACAACTGTTTTGTACAGGTTGTTAACCCCTTTATTTGTTCTACTTTTAGGCTTACAGCCTTAACATGTCCACTTGTCAGGGAGTATGCTAATCAGGAGAAAAAACAAGAGAAAAACCTTTTTCTATTTCACTTTTTTCATCAATGCTTCTACGCTTGCCACTCCTTCTAGTTATTTTTTCTAGAATTAATCAGTCCATTGAACACAATTGCAAAAATTATAATAATCAGAAAATGCACACTAGAAATATGGTTCTTGAACATAAATCTCACACACACATACAAAAATAAATTTGACAAAGGCAAATCTCTCTCCAGGTGCCACAAAAATAATATTAAAATATTGCAGAAGATCATAAGTCTAACTGCCAATTAAACAAAATCATGTCTGAAATAATGAAGAATTTATATGGAAACAACTTTAATTAAAGCTGACAACAAGAATGACATTTCTTCAAAGTACATGCAAATAAAAACTTATTATTTCTAAGGAAAATAACTAACAGGTGTGTATACATCTTATACATAATGGGCAAAACAATTATACAGTGTATGTGAGTGACTGATAAGGTGCCTATCATGTACAGTTTGCTACCATTCAAACTTTTATCATTTCATACTGGTTTCCATGTCCACTGTTGTGTTATCATTAGCACAGATTAAACTAATAAATCTCCTGTTAAGACAATCAACAATTCACACAAGCGACATAGTATAATAGTTTGCCTAATGATCGAGTTCCACATAAATCATTCTACATACATTTAACTTTTATAATATTTACAGAGATATTGCTAGAAAACTCAATTATTAATAACAGTTCACAGCTTAAACAATTTTTCTCTAGTATCTAATAAACTTTTTGGAATTTAATTAGAAGCACAAGGATATCTTTATTTATTTCTAACCCAAGTTTTTATATAGATTTAAACCCAGATATCTATTTTAATAAACATACGATGTTAGAAAAACGCATGTCCTCTTTTGATATTCTGTAAAAAATAATTCATCTTTCCTATGAATGATCATTTTTTGATTTATAGTTTAATTGTTTGATTTAGTATAGGGTTACAATTATGCATTTAAATACACTCAATCTTCCAAGCAATGAACAAATTATTATTATTATTATTATTATTATTATTATTATTATTATTATTATTATTATTATTATTATTATTATTATTATTATTATTATTATTATTATTATTATTATTATTATTATTATTATTATTATTATTATTATTATTATTATTATTTTGAGATATGGGAGAGATTTATCTATTTCCATAAAATATAGAATATAATTCTTGTATATGGAACTTCAATCTGATTAATATTCAGTCTAGAATATATAATGTTGAAAAAAGATTTAATAAATTAATAATGAGTGAATGTCAAATTGTTAAAACAGTATTGAAAGAAAGGAGAATATTGAAAGATATGATATTATTGAAAAAGTTGATTGATGGAAAAATTGATGTCAGCAACTGTATATCAAAAATGGAATTGAGAGTACCTTGTCGTTTATTAAGAGAAATGCAAACTTTCAGGATTAGTATATGTAAAAATAATTTCTTTGGTAAATCAGTTATTAATATATTGCAAATAGTATATAATCTAACTTTTAATAATATTGATATTTTTTGCGATCAATTTGTGATGAATGTTAAAAAACAATTAAATTTATAATTATGAACATATATGTATATATAATTTTATGTATGTAGCTTGTATTTGCTTATAGTTGTTGTTTTTTTAAATTTTAATTATTATCATTGTTTTTTTTTTTTTTTGTTTTCTTTATTGTGTATTTCTGTTAAAGTGTAAATGTTGAAATGCACATAATAAGTGGATATTGAATTGAATTATTATTATTATTATTATTATTATTATTATTATTATTATTATTATTATTATTATTATTATTATTATTATTATTATTATTATCATCATCATCATCATCATCATCATCATCATTATTATTATTATTATTATTATTATTATTATTATTATTATTATTATAGTACTGACATATCACTTTCGCTGGCTTTTAATTGTTGTTATTATGAATTAAATTTGTAAAGTTCATTTAATTGCTGTAAATAGTCAAATGTTAGATATTCAAATGGAAGGCTACAAAATCAAATTTACAAATAATTCTATAACACTTTTGGCTTTTTAAACAAAAGCGATTTTAAAAGAATTCATTTATTTCAACATCACATCACATTACAATTTACATTGAATTGTTTATAATTTAATTACCTAATTTATTGGATGGAAACTTTTGTTTTAAAAATTCCTCTCCAAATAATATTATATAAGCGATCTGACTTTCATCAAAACATGTCTTGGTATAATTAGGATTTAAAGTCCACATCCTAAACTAAAAATAAATAAATTAAACTATAAGTAAAAAGAGAACTTACTTTATCTAGTTTTACATACATCTAGTTGCTAAAATTATTTATTAGATTTACACAAAAAGTAGTGAATCTTCTTGTAGTTCAATTAAACAATGCCCATGAACAGAATAGTTTCTGTTCATTCCAAAAAATGTTTTTGGTGTAGACAAATAAGATATTATTATTGTTAATGTTAAGTTAAATAATCAATATGTCTGCTTTGTTTGGTTGTTTTCTCATCCCTGGTGTTCGCCACAGGATGGCGTTGATGCTAATCAAACACATATACATATAACGATTCCGGGGCCGGACCTAAATGATCGATTTGATCTAAAAATATCTGATTTCTTAGATTTGTAATAAAATATTCTACTAACTAATACTATTATATGATGTTAGTTTTTTTTTATTTTTGTAAATGTTTATTAATCTTATCTTGTTTTTGAGTTTGTGTGTGTGTGTCTTTTTAAAGTTACAGTGTTTTTCTAACTTTTTTTTTTTGAACTTTATGAGTGTCTTTTTAAAGTTACGGTCTTTTTTTTGCAAGAGTAAATCAATACTTTTATTCAAAAGCAAGACGTAATAAGTAAATGTTTATTAATCTTATCTTGTTTTTTAGTTTGTGTGTGTGTCTTTAAAGTTTCAGGGCTTTTTCTCACTTTTTTTTGACTTTATGTGTGTCTTTTTTTAAAGTTACGGTATTTTTGGTCAAGAGTAAAAATCAATTATTTTTATTTAAAAAGCAATATGTAATTCTAAATCTATCAAAAGTAACGTCATTTATATACTACAATTTAGAATTGATACCTGACTACTATTAGTAAGGACCGTCATTGAAAGACTCAATTGAAAAATGATACCTGACTAACTTCCTTTTTCTTTGTTTTTGGGGAACAGTAATGAATCAGAAAGTGGGTTGTTTTTGTTAACTCTGTCTATATAAAAAGGGTACCATTATTGAAATACTAAATTTTAAAATGATAGCCGACTAATTTGCATTTCTTTGGACAATAATTAATCAGAAAGTAGGTTTCTTTTTTTTTTTTTGGTAAATCTTGTATATATATATGTAAGAAAAAAAATACCGTAATTCAAATACTCCATTGAAAAAAAAAAACAAACCCCCGTTGAATTTGCTTTCTTTTTTTTTTTAAAGACAGTAATTAAGCAGGAACTGAGTTGTTTTTGTTAGTGTGTAGATATAAAAATTAATCTTATTTTGAAATAATAAATGTAACAAAAAATAATAATAATAATATCCGACTAATTTTCTTTTTTGGACAAGTTATTCCTAATAATTAGACACTGGGTTGTTTTTGTTTGTGTATATATATATATAGTAAAAGTAACTGGTCACGGACGAATTCTCACGAAAACAGTACTTTTCATGCGATCCTTTAATTTTTTTCCTTTTCACACCCTTAAAAGAAATTTTTGAGGGCTACCCATTCGTAATGGAATCTTCAGGACATTTTTACTAAACTTACAATAAAGTAAGTTACAACACATTAAAAAAAATAGACGTCTTATCAAATTTTAAAAAATTATGACTGCTTCAAATACACACACTCTCACACAAAACTACAGAGAAAATAGATATTCTACTATTAGAAGAAAATTATGAACAAAATCAACTACTATGGCAGTCAATCAAGGCATTTCTTTCTCTTTGCTTTTAGCATAGAAAAAAAGCCATAACCGGCAGCCATCGGGAACTCTTTCTGTGTTTTATCATAGAAAGAAGTCTCATTTGTGTTGTCTTCTGTCACTGCCACTGCATCCATCCAACATAATGTGAGATCTCTTTTCTGCATTTATAATGTAGAAAATTTCCTCTTTTGTTGGGTGAAGGCCAGTGAAATGATATATTTCTAGGAATTGACCTAGAATAGTGACATCACGAGGCAAATACCAGGGGTGAGAAAATAACCCTTTGTTTAAATAAAAAAAATATTACTTATGCTTACTTAGTTCAATTAAAAAAATAAAATAAAGCTTGGAATCAGACTTTGTAGATGTCTCAGTGTCCATATGATGTATGTGGTGATAGAGTGATGGATTGTGGAACTCAGTTTCCACGAACCAAAGCCCCTGCTGTATCAGAATTTCTTCAATAACCTTTTTATGAATTCTTGATGGTTTAGCTCTATGTGGTTTAGTTTAATTTCATATTTGAGTAATGAACTCCAGAGATCAGTATTGATGTATTTTACTTTCAATTCTTAATGCTCAAACTTTATTGAACTCTCAGTAAAAAGAATTTGATTATTTTGTCTTGCCTGGTGGCACAGTCCAGAATGTAAAGTCTAAAGATCATGATTCCATCTTTGATATTTTCAATATTGGAAGTTCTTGGGACCTTCTAAAATAAACTTTTTTGTTATATAGTCAGCACTATAATAACCAGATGTGTACCCAAGACATTTATTCTCTAAGTAAAAATAGTTTAATATCCATATACCAACTATTATTATATGGCCAATCATATTGAATTTGAATTGGATGTCTAGTAGATCTTAAGAAAGCTTATGAACATTCTACTGATCTGAACAAACATTCAAGCCCCATTTAAAAGTTGTATTAATATTAATGATTTAATTCAGTAATTATTGTTCAGAAAAATTTTTCACACCAAATAATGTTAGATTGTGTATCAAGAGATCAAGACCAAAAGAAATAATGCTCAATCAATCAATCAAAAATGAACTTTGAAAATATGTTCAACCTTTTGGTGTTAGTAATATAATCAAATCTTATGAGGGATTAAACACAAGATAGTTCACACCTATCAATTTATTTTATAGTGAAGTTAAAAAGTTTACAAAAAACATTGCATAATTTATATTCTGGTGATCTTAAAATACTTTTGAGTTAATTGTTATAATTTTGAATATGAAGAATCCATATATATATATATATATATATATATATATATATATATATATATATATATATATATATATATATATATATATATATATATATTAAAACAAGTAAAATGTTCACTAATATTAATAATACAATAAGGAAACTTAAATATATTCCAAATAACAGTATACAACTTATAATATAAATAAAAACTCATAGAGAAATATTTTCGATTATATTCATAATCATTATCAACTCAACTTTCAAAATGGAATCATCTATTACCAATCGGAAACACATGTCGATTTAAATATCCCACAATTCATTAATCCTAACATTTGCTGACTGTCTGTTTATTATCGTATTTTTATACCTACTAATAAAAACTGCCTCTTTAATTTTTCTTTTTCATTATCTCTCTCTTGACCTAAAATTTTTATCTTTTTTATATCAAAATCAAATTTAAAATTACAATTCCTATCATGATCATAAAAAAGAGATTCAGTATATAACTTCACTTCATTATTACTATCACTATATATCTGTACATTTTTTAAAACACTTTTATTCAACAATTTATGCTCTTTAATTCTTTTCTCTATATTACATCTAGATTCTTCCACATATGATAAATTACACCCACCAAAAATTCTATAAATTACATTATTCACATTATTTTATTTTAACTTATCTTTTGAATTATTAACCATTCTATTTAAATTACCTGATCCATAAAATAAAACATTATATATTCTATCATAAACTTTTTTCATAAATTTTACTTGATTAAATTAATTTATTAAATGCACATTGATTACGTAAGTAGTTTTTACTGAGGCTATATCCTCGAGAATATGCATGTAAAATGCGATAGTAGGGACCTCTACAGTTGTTTAACCACAAGCTTATGTGGTTAAACACCTGTAGAGGTCCCTACTATCACATTTTACATGCATATTCTTGAGGTTATAGCCTCAGTAAATATTACTTGATTATTATTATAAAAAGGCAAAGAAATCCACTTCTTACTCTCAATTTCTTCATCACCAACATTTCTATTAATTTTCTTATTAAATTGACACATCACCTGATAAATTTCTTTTATACTATAACCCACAGCTTAATAATTCACCCACATAATTTTCAATATTTTTCTTTTTATCACACAAAATATTATATTTATGTAAAAAAGATCTAAAACCAGCCACTTTATAATTATGTGACATTTTAGATAAATATGGAATATACCCTCTCATTTCAATAGGTTTAATAAATAATTTATAGTCAATCATATTATTGTTCTTTGAAATCATTAAATCTAAATATTTAATACTATTATTACATTCTTTCTCCATAATCCATTTAAGCCCTTTTAATTTATTATATTCATTAAAAATTGTATCCATCATTTCTGAAGAAGCACATATGAAAACATTATCCACATATCTTGTATATATCTTAATATTTCCCATAAATATAAATTTATTTACAATCTTTTTTTTCACAATAAAACAAAACAAAACTACATAACTGTGCCACCATTGGTAATCCCATTGGTCATCCTTTACTCATCTTATAAAATTTACCATTAAATGATGCAACAATATTTTGTTCAATGAAATTTAAAGCCTTCATCACAAAACGGATTAATTGATTATCAACTTTCTTCTCCAATAAAGCTTGAGGAATTATCTTAATTGAATCAACTCTATCAATAGATCCATGCATCTCAGATACATCCAATGATACTAAAACATCATCACAGTCCAAATTTAAATATTGAATTTTTTCAACAAATTCAAATGATGACATTACAGAATATTTTCCAAACCTAAGTAAATCCTGCAAAATTTTAGCTATATATTTACTAGTCTTATACATAAAAGATTCTCTAAAATCCAAAATTATTCTAAGCGGATATATGGGAACAAATAGCACTTGAAGGATATAATGAATAATACACATTATCATTTATTTATTTTCTTTGCCTTTAATAAAATGTTATTAATAAATTTAATTCTTTCTGAATTAACATTATATTTATCAATGAATTCAAAATTTAATTTTTCCATTTGTAATATAACTCCTTGAACATATTCATTATTTGAAATTAAACACATTCGTAAACCTTTATCTTCCTTTAAACAAATCAATTTATTTTTTATTAATTGTCTTTTAAATAATCCAATAGCTCTTTTTCATGAATTATCGTATTTACTAAATTTTTGTGATTTATTTTGTTAAATTCTGCTGCAATCATTAATTTTCCATCATAAGAATTTTATAAGTGTACAATTTTATAACAATAAGTATTTGATGAAAAGATATGCTCTTAATATGATTGTTTAATTGTTTGTTTTCCTCACTATCTGTTGCATAATTTACCAATATCGATTCTGTAGTTTAAGGATATCAAATATTGTCCTTATTGTCTATAAAACTTTCAGTACCATTAAGTGACAAGAAAACACCTGCTGGATCAATAATTCAGATTTTTGGAAAAGAGGTTTTACATTTGAAGGTCTTGCTACATCTGCTTTTTTAAAATTGCAATCTCATTTCTTTTTCTTTTAATGTCTTCTCTATATTCTTTTTCATTATATTTTTAATTTCATTGCCCTCTAAAAACGTGTTTTATATAATTGAACATGCTATATTTTTATCATTATAAAAAGTATTTTATAATTAAATAATTAAGATTTATTATAGCACAAATTAAAAAAAAACAGGTTTAAATAAATTTGACGTTGTTGATGGTAAGATGATCTATTATATAATCCAGTAAGATCTTGTCATTAAATAAACAAAAATATGATCATTATTAAAAAGTTATTATTTTTAAATGTAACATTCCAGCATAGTATGTAACAATAACTGCAAGAACAAAATACCTTACGACCATTAAAATATGTTGTCCTCTCATGAAAATTACTTATTACGAAACCTATTTTATGAGGAGACAGTTTTGGAGTACTATAAAAGTAATCAGCAACTTGTTTTGAATTTCTTAAAATATATATAAATATATTATTTAGATTTATTTCTGTCTAGCTATACATCTGTATTTACATTCAATTATCTATCTATCTATCTATCTATCTATCTATCTATCTATCTATCTATCTATCTATCTATCTATCTATCTATCTATCTATCTATCTATCTATCTATCTATCTATCTATCTATCTATCTATCTATCTATCTATCTATCTATCTATCTATCTATCTATCTATCTATCTATCTATCTATCTATCTATCTATCTATCTATCTATCTATCTATCTATCTATCTATCTATCTATCTATCTATCTATCTATCTATCTATCTATCTATCTATCTATCTATCTATCTATCTATCTATCTATCTATCTATCTATCCATCTATCTATATACATTCTTACCTAACTATCTAGCTATTTCTATCCATCCTTTCTTGTAAAGTCTAATTGTTTATCTGTCTAGTGTTTTGTCCATCCATTAATCATTCATATATCGTCTATCTATTTAATAATCTATCCATCTACCTACCTAATAATTTGTCTGTATGACCATTTGTTTATTTATGTACATTCTTTTCACTTATATTTATCAATTAAACTAGCAGTTGTAAATTAAACATTATATGTCTACTAAGTGGAATATTAGAGAATTCATATGAAGACAGTTCTTTTATTTTTTAAAAGTATTATTTTATAAATTACTGAATTAGTTTTCTTTTGGATGAAAAAATATAATATGTATTTGCTGGAGTTATTGATAGAAAGATGATAATAGATAGGCAGTTGAAATATTAAATGGGATTCGAAGACATTGTAAAAGACCTAGAAAGAAACCATATGTAATATGGATGAACAAAATAAGAGAATATTATAGTATAATGTGAAGAAGAGAGACAAGATTGGAAAAGATGGATTGAACTTGGAGAGGCCTTTATTCTGCAGTGCTTCAACGGTGGTTGAAATGATATATATATATATATATATATATAAAGATAGATAGATAGATAGATAGATAGATAGATAGATAGATAGATAGATAGATAGATAGATAGATAGATAGATAGATAGATAGATAGATAGATAGATATGTATTAGATTAAATATTATAATGAATTGTGATGTAAATAAAGTAAAATGTGTGATTATTTCAAAGTAAATGTCTGAAATGTGTTTTGCAATAATATTCTGAGAGAAACCACCAATCACCACAGGCAGCCTTTAGGCTAAATGGCTTTTACTCTAACATTTAACAATAATTGTTTTGTCTTGAGCTTAATTAGAAATGAAAGGAAGTTTACTTTTATATATAATCCAAACATGTATAAAAATTTAAATTCAGACCTTAAAATTTTAGGATGTAAAGACATGGAAGACTCACATTTTGTGAATAATAACTCATCTCCTTAGATAATTGTTTATACTAAATTACTTTTTTTTTTCATTTATTTTGCTGTAAACAAAGTAAAACCTTATAATAATTTGGAATAAAAATAAAAGAGAACCTCCTTTATTGTTTAATTAATCTCAAGATAAAAAAGCCATTTCTGGATATTAGTGTAAAAAGTGATTTAACCTATTAGTGATGATTGATTTTTCTAACTATATCCCTGCTAAACACATTTTAATTTTATTTACACAGAAATGATCCCACATTTTATTTTGTTTACATTATAATAAATGCATGAAAATTATTAACCTGATATAATTCTCTAGAGAAATATTTATTTATTCTCAGGATGTTAAAAGAAATTGTTAATTTTCTGGGTCTTTATTCTTATGGAAAGAGCTTTCTGGGTTTACAACTTTATAACAACTTGGATTCAAATAAAGGAGAACCTTCTTTAATTATTCAAAACAGACCTAACAATAAATGCATATGCACATAATAGTAAATGCTTATATTCGGTATGACATTAAACTAGGTAATAAAACAATGTTTAAAAGAATACATAATTATATTTTATAAAAAGTCTCACTTCTCAAAGTTATATCTGAAAAGCTCACAGTCTATTCATTTAGCATTTGAAATAAATATAGAGCCCTTTCAATATTTAAATGTAATGATTTGGTGGGATGTAGAAAATGTGTAAGAGCATTATCACATTTTTACAACCAATGTTGGACTAAATAAAATAAAGAATTACCACTCTGAATGAAAAATGATGTACCTGAAAATCATGCAGAATAATAATTTATCCAAGAAAACACTATTAAATATTATCCCAAATTTTGCAGACGCTTACTTTAATAGTTGGAAGAATTCCTTTTTTAATCTTTCCTACCATCTTTATGTTCAGTTTTTATCATGATATCACACTTTATAGTAGAAAAATTTATGCCAATGAAAACCAGTTATGCTTTAGTTTTTTTGTTCATAATGAAATGATTTGAAAACTTTAGCTTGATGATTTCTACAGAGAAAATTCTATGTTTTACTGGATATTTTTTGCAATGTCTATTGATATTTTTCAATAAACATTAGTCACTCATATTAGCTTTATTCAATTATATTGTATATTTTATGAATCCAACTGTCACTCTTTTCATAGTAAATATGTCATCAGTTTGGGATATCAAAAATCCAGTAACAAAAGGAAAACACATATGGCTTTATTGCTCAGGAGATTATAAAAAATTCATGTCAGATCTGTGAGTGCCAGAATCGATCCTGGGATTTGTGATTCCAAGTCAAATGCTCAATCAATTGCACCAAACTATGTGAGTAAAAATCTAGTTAATTTGAATCACAAATTTATTAATTCAGGCATGCTCAATATTTCTTTCCATGCAAAATTAATGGCAATTTTCTATAAGATTTTTTAAATTTAATCATTAGGTTTTTAAAACAAAATAAAATGTAAAGACCTATTTTCATTTTTATAATACATAATATTAGTTTTAACAAGGCTGTAAACCTTAGCAATGAGCGTCTGAAAAAATCGTCACTAGGGACCTCTGTAGGTCTTTAAAACACCTACAGAGGTCCCTAGTGACGATTTTTTCAGACGCTCATTGCTAAGGTTTACAGCCTTGTTAAAACTATTACTGAAATAATAGTGAGCGTTTAATAAAATTTATAATTAATACATAATATTAAAACATATAACACTACTATGAAAAAGATTTTCAAATTTATGGTATGTAGTTCAATATATCAATTATAAGGCAGCAGAAAGTGACGATTCAATATCAACTTAGCAATTAATTCACTTTATGATTTTCAGAAGTTCATGTGTTAATTTTATATGATTTTGGACTGAGTATGTAATGGGGTTTTATAAATTTCTGAAGATAAAGAACCCACTAGTCAGTGTTAATTTTTGAATTATTATGATTGTTAAAAAAATTAAGCTAACATTTGTGATGTTTCCACATAATGAGTATATGTACATACATCCAATTTGCATACATTTTATTCATCTGCATAAGAAAGTGGCTTATGTCATCTTCACAAAACCTAAGTTTATCACACTCATAATTATAAAGAAAAAAAAATCACTTCGTTATATAGATGAATGATAGCATATATGACATTTAGATCCACCTTGACTAATTTACCTTTAGTATTAAGTAAATAAGCAATTTGGAGTCATAGTATCTGAAATACAAGTAAAGTTTTAGAGAAATTTATTAACATTGGTTAAAAGAACTAATTAATAATGTATAAAAGAAATAAAGTGGCCTAATATTTATGCCATAGTGTGCATTGATTCAGAGTCCCTGTATGTATACTATGAGCAAATCAAAGCAAATTCAAGAGTGAAAATTCACATATGTCTTAAAAAGAGTGAAAAAATAATTTTATAAGTCAGTCAGTATTTTATAATCACACAAAAAAGAAAAAAAACCATAAATTTGATTCAGGTGTTGTTGAAATAGTTTGCCAACAAAGAGTAGATAATGTTATATTTAAACTCTATTTTAGTATTTTTTACATTAACAACATATATATATATTTTTAGCCGGGGACCGGGTGGGGGGGGGGGATTTAAAATAAATTTCTTAAAAAAAAAAAAAAAAATATATATATATAGTTTATTAATTAATGGACATTATATATATATACACTAAACTTATAATATATATATATATATTAATTCTAATATTCTCATGGATAAATAATGAATTCATAGTATTATTTCAGGGAACTTCCACGTAATAAAAACATAATAGCTAAATAACTGACATTTCATAACAATAACTATTACGCTCCTCAGAGCTTCTTCTTTTTTATGATTTGAAAAAGAAGAAGCTTTAAGGAAAGTATTGTTATTGCATTCAAACATCATATTTTTATTACATAGAAAATCCTGGAAATAATACTATGAATATATGCATATGTGTATATATGTTGCAGGTTTATAAATGACTATAATCAAAATATTTTTTAATATGTATTATTACCTTTTAATTTCTTTTTTATGCTCCATATTAGAAACTGTTTTAAAATCTATTGGTCTAATTATTATCAACTGAAATGTAGCTTTCCACATCAGTTCATCAAAACACGGAAAAACCCAGTGAGCATATGTAGGGGTAAAATGAGTTGCTATTAATAATCTATCGATAAAAAGAAAGTAGTTAATTTTAAAAAAAAATCTGATAACTAATGAATAGAAATTAGGTTTGGTTATTATAATTATTATTATTAATTTAAGCTATCATAAATAGAACTGTTTCTTACAGAATTTCCACCTATAAAATGGTCTTTATTGACAGAATGTTAATGGACAGCAATAAATGACAACAACCATAAGTTTAAAAAGTAATATTATTTGAAATGATCAAACTATTTTGTTAATGTATTCATTTGGTCTTCAATTTACTCATTATATCCCAGAAGATGAGTTGAACCCTTTAAAAGTTCAAGATTCTAAAAACCTATAGAGTCAAGATAATCTATAACTCCTATAGCAAAATTTGGCTCCTTGTTTTAGGTACAACAGTCAAAATGTTAAATTTATGAACAATAATAATTATACTACTATCAGAAAAAATAAGGATACATTACAGGAATGGATTCATCTAATCCAAATCCCCATAAAAAACATGAAAGTTTAAAAAAAGATGAGATTCTTTTACTCCTAGAAGATTAAAGTCCACAAGACAACAACAATATAGATGAATATAGATGATGAAAGAAACTGTTTTTAAAACAAAATTCTTTTAAATTAAATGGCTGAACACTGTTTTAACAATTAAAATTATAGAAAATAATTTTAATATTTACGACAACATTACGCTGTTGCACATGCGCTTTGAAGATTTTAACTATAAATGAATGAATACTAACCCTCAACCACATGATACACTTTGAAGGTCTTGCATAAATCAAAGATATTTGTTATTGCTACAAATATTTTTTTCTGGATATGAAGATTTTCAATAGAATATATATCATCTTTCTTCAGTATAGGCAGTTGAAAAATGACTTTATATCAGCTAACCAAACATTAAAAAGAAAACAATTGAACTAAAATAGGTTAATATTCTGTTGAAATTAATTTAATAACAGTGTAATATGCAAGCGCAGTTTTCATTAGTAATTCTTTATCAAAAGGTAATCAGCCTTTGACATATACTGTTTACTCTTGTTACTAAACGATGTTTTAATGAGTTTACATGATAATTTTGTATCTGGGTTTGAGATTATTCTGTTTGATAACTTTATCAGTGAGTTAGCAGAAGTCTGATTACCTTCTGATTAAGAATTGCCTTTTGATATATTACTTAGTACAGTGTTTCCCAACCTGTGGTACGCATACCACTGATGGTAGCGAGTTGCTGGTTGGTGGTACACGAAAAATAATCAATAATGGCGGACATAAAAAAAAAATTAAATCATAAAAATATCATAGAAACGTTTTTTCCTATAATTCATAAAAATTATTTTAATTAATAATATTAAACAGTAAAGTTGTTAATATGTAAAGTCGATAACGATCTTTAATGTTAATGATAAAATTGAAAGTATGATTAAGAAATTAGATTTTTGGAAACAGTAATATATATAAGTATTGAAAACAATCAACTGGAAGTATTCGAAACTCTACATATTTTTTTGTTTGAAAATAAGGTTAGTCTGTCTCAAGATATACGAGAAAATATAATAGCACATTTAACAGGATTAAAATTGTCTTTCGTGGAATATTTTCCAAAACCCGAAAACACAAATGATAAGTGGGTTTCAAACCCCTTCTATGCAGAAAATTTAGAAAAAGCTACATCATTATCAATAAAGGATAAAGAAAATTTAATAGAATTATCACGTGACAGAACTTTACAAGTAGAATTCAAACGACACAATCTAATTAATTTTTGGTTAAACATTAAAGAATATGAACAACTTTCTGAGAAAGCTCTTAAATTATTATTACCGTTTACTAGTAGTACGGAATTAGTAGAAAGAGCTTTTTCTTCATATATATATTTTTTAAAAATAAGTATCGAAATAGATTGAACGCAGCTGAACCAAATTTCAAAAAATTATGTTGTTCGAAACAAGCACAAAGATCTCATTAAATTTATTTTATAAAAATATTTGATTATGATAAGAAAATATATTAATTGGTTTTTTATAATTTTGTGTTTTTATTAAAACCATTTATTAGTAAACGAAATATGACAAAATAGTAGATAAATAATGAGTCGGATCAAGGCAAATCAATCTAAATTATTTAATTTGAAAGAATGAATCAGAAAAGGATCATACCCAGAAATTAGACTCTCATTAATTCTTGATCATCTATTGTGGATTACTAAATGTAAGCTAGTATTTAATCATCAAAATTTTAATCCTATTAAGTTCATGCTGAACAATATAAAGAAAACAAGAACAAGAGATAGCCTAATAACCCCTGGGGTTATTTTTAACATGACTTGGGACATGCTGGATTTATCCTCTCCATGGCCCAACCAATAGCAAGATGCTCCGAAAAAGAGAAAACAGACTCAAATTCGGGAAAACCAAATGAAGGAATGAGAAAACACTTTGAACAAAATATGTACCAAATAACCTTTAATCTAATAATTTAATCTTTAATAAATTATTTTGGAAAAAATATGAAATTTTGAACAAACACATACATATAAATATGTTACAGTGAGTTTATAATTTCAGTGAGTTTATAATCTGGCGTGACGTTTAGGCATGTTTCAATGTAATTTGACTCATTATGAGATGTGAACACATACATGGTCACCTCATAATATTTATAATGCAAATAAAATAACACACTCGCAATAACAAATTTCACGAAATATAATCATTTTTACGAAGTGGTACAATTTAGCGTGATGTACTACCAAGTGGTACGCAAGCCAAAAAAGGTTGGAAAACGCTGACTTAGTAGATTTAAAAGAATGCAATAGTGACAAAATAATAATTTTCCCCATCAGATCTATTGTGTGCTTAGTAGATAAGAGTAAATTCAAAAGCCAAATCGTTTGAAGTAAAAATTATTATTATCAAGAATACATTGAGATTTACATTTAGACTATTATAAAAAAATAAAATCTTTATTTTAAAAATAATTTTAATAAGTTTTTGTTTATAAATTTTTAACTTAAACTTTCATATCAACTTTATTTTAATACTGTAATTTATTTTTATACCGTTTTCATTTTTAAAAAAAGAGGTCAGTGACAGCTGCTTTACAAGCAGTTGTCCCGGGTTAGCGGGTTCGCTTCCCGGTTGATGCTATGACACATGAGAAAAAAGTACCAGATTCTTTTAAACAGCAGTTATAAGCATTAGTTTTAATTATGAGGAATTGATAGTTTGAATATAGATGAAATTTATGAGGAAGTACTCAAACCCCCCAAATCTATATGTAAACTATCCATCGGTAAATGAGAATTTATGAATGGACACATATACTTTAGCTTTCATCTATATACCATATTATTTATTGATATATTTATACCCAGATCATGATTTATGTATACTAACATAATTTCAGGATAATTATAAGTTATTTTGAAATCACTACATATAACTTGCTGGGGTGTTCACTACATATAACTTGCTGGGGTGTTCACTACTTCTGCATTTCATCTATATTTGATCTACTAAAAAGTTATATTTACATTTATTAAATGAAGATTAATTTGATATTTAGATGTTGTTAAATATGAGTATCAACCTTTCCCCTGATAATTTATAGTGATTTCAAAATAGCATATAGTTGTCATGAAATGTTGCTCTGTGTATGAATATTTCAGTAAATGGTAGCTTACATATAATCAGAGGTAAAGTATAGATGGGTCCATTTCTACACTTACATTTGCTGAGGATTAGTTTACATATAGCTTTCTCTGGATTATCACTTTTTTCACATTAAGAAAAGATTTATAAATTAATTTCTTTATTAACAAATATGAACTGTTCTTAACATTTTTGTAAATGAAAATATTTTGCCATTTTAATATAGAACTATCTTTCATAATTTAATGTGATGGTGGAGTGATAGAATTATAACAAATTGAATGTGGAGTTTTATAATCAACAAAGAGATTTAAAGGCAGAAGTTCAATAACTGAGAACAGACTTTAACATGATTGGTAAATAATGCTGCAAATTATATTGAAACATTTTCTGATCATTATGGTCACTTTAGATCTTTCTAATGCATTGGAATTAGCATATGGATCCGAAAACCAGTATCACGATCACAGTCATTGACATTTCAAATAGGTGAAAAGAATATCTTTATGATTCTTTGAATAATAATACAAGAATTGGTATGATGGCTTTTAATATATGCTTTTTATCAATTCATTTACATTTGAACAAGGATATCTGACTTAGTGAAATCAAAACAGTATTTGGAAATTGTAAAAATAGAAAGATTTCAGATTATGATGGGATGCATGGAAATGTTTTAAAATGTAATGGACGTTTGTTAGCTTAAAAAGCTATTGGAAATATTTAGGAATATATTGAGACATAAAGTTGTGTTGTGCAATCATAGGAATGCTTCTATTGTTTCAATGTTTAAACATAATGATAATGTATATGTAATATACAGGGTATATGAGCACAGACTTTCACACAACCCACCACTCTCCACTATATCTTATAACACTGATACACTTGAACACATATATGTTGAAAAGATAACTAATTACCAATATAAGTATTTCATGCTAAACCAGCAATCATCAGTTAGTCCAGATTATCATCTCCACACATATATACAAACAATGTTCAGCCTATATTAAGATAACCAATCTTCACACTTTAATGGACAGGCTTCAATCCACTCAATATTCCAACTCTTCAACTGTCCATCTAATTGAGAATATGCTAATGTAATGCTCAAAGGCCACCCTGGAGCAATATGTATATGGCTGCAGAAATTATTGTGTAATGTTATTATTGTTGACAAGAACAAAGATACTGTCAAAGATTTTGTTGAATCAGTTGATTCTAGCAATAGATAAAGCTTATCAGGTTTTAAAAAATCAAGAATCATTGAACAAAAGAAGTGATGTATCTATAGTTTATAACAATATGGTCAATATATTTAGCACAATTAGTTGAACAGATCTGTAGCACTATTTGAAATTGGTTGGCAATCCATAAAAATTATTTTCTAAGCAATGGAAAGAGAGGCATATGGGAAAACTAAAGCATTTGAAATAACTGAAGTTAAACAAAGATGTATAGCAGCTACACATATTCTTTGGATTTTTATGACAGTATTTGTTGAATCTTTTTAATCACAACTTAATGATTTAGGGTTCAAGTTGTTATTCAGGTTTGATGATAAAGTTTTAATTTTTGATACCATAAAAACAAAATCAAAATTTCATTATCTCGTGTCCAAAAATTATAGTATGTTGATGATTATGTAATTCTTGAAAATTTAAATGACGATCTACAAAACATACTTAATGTTTTGAAGGCAACATTTAAAATCATTGGTTCAGTTATTGAATTAAAAAAAACTAAAGTTATTTATCAATTATTGATGGAAGAAAAATCTTCAGTAACTTTTACTTTGGATGTATTAACTATTTCAAGTTGCCAAAAGTTATAACGTGAAAGTGAGAAAGTTGGACTAAAGGTAAATGTTAAAAACGTTATGTTCAATGAATTTTTTTTCCAGAAGAAGACAATAAAAATGATAATGATGATTTACAAAAAGTTAATAACTACAAATACCTTGGTTTAGATTATTCTGACTGAGGGAAACATAATGGATAAAAGTAATCATAGAATTGAACTTGATTGGAGTGTTTTTTGTAAAAATAACTTAATATTAAAATAAAATATGTCTATGTGTTTGAAAAGGAAGATTTTTAATAAATGTGTTTTACCAGTTCTTACTTATGGATCTGAGACTTAGACACTTAATAGAAGAGGTATACAGAGACTTCAGACTACTCAAATAAGTATGGAGAGATGCATGTTAGAAGTAACTCGAAGAAATTGCAAAATGCAATATATGGGTAAGAGAAGAAACAGGTGTTACTGACATCAATGAAAGGATTAAAAGATGAAAGTGGAGTTGGGATGGACAAGACATAAATGAAAGGATTAAAAAATGAAAGTGGAGTTGGGATGGACAATTAGAAGAAACGATAATAGATGGACAACTAAAATATTAAACCGAATTCCAAGAATTTGTAAAAGACCATGAAATGGACCACGTGTAAGATTATGAAATAAGGAAGTGTGCTGGAGTGATATAGAGAAGATAGGCTAGAGGTAGAAAAAGATGGATTGAATTTAGATAGATCTTCATTCTTCAATGGACCAATAATAGTTGAAAATGATGATGAGACGTTTTTGTGTGCTACTTTTAATAATAAGTTAAAACATAGAGCATTTCATTGCAATAAAATAACTACCGCAATTAAATTTGTTGCATTCCTGTTTTACGTAATTTATTATATGGAAATGAAATGCATAGATATAACATAAACGACGTATAAAAATTTGATTTAATAAAACTTTGTAAAATTCTGTAATCCGATGCCTAGTGGGATATATGGAATAAATGACAGCGGAAGACGTTCTATAAATATTTTATAGCAAACATGAGAGGAGATTTTGGGGATGGCAGGATTTATTTACATTGTAAAGATTATCTTTAAAAAAATAAAGAAAATAATAATTGTTTTTATTGGGAAAATATGATTACAGATGAATTGATTAGAGAACTTCAACTGTGGCATTGAAATCTTTCAGATAAAAATGTTTGCTAAAGAAGAATTTAAGCATGGCAAAATACCGACACAATAGGATAATCCACTGGATGGTTTTGTGCATTGGGAGATTGATAGAATCTAAAACTCAAGTTTCACGAATCATGTTTCCACTGACACTTTTAAAACCTTATATTATGAAACTATTCAATTATGATTAACAACCCTTTGTATAAATATTACACAACTCATTTTTTGTATTTTTATATTTTTTCCGTTTGTAATTGAAATGGATAAATTTGTTTGCTACTATATATACAACAAAATGCTTTATAATAAAAGAAAATAAGCAAAGGACATAGATATTTGGCTTTCCTTTTAAAATTGTTCTGACATGAATAATATGTCTTATAACACGCGAAGAACAATAATTTTTACTGCAGTGAATTGTTTTAATAGATAATGGAGTGATATGGAACATATATGAAAGGTTTTTATAAATTTTAAATAATGACCACATCACGTATATTTTATATCTATCTTAAATTATTAAAAATATGAAATGCAGTACCACTATTCCATAAAGTGTTGTAAAGTATATAACTCATCTTATCCATTTAATATAAGAAAATTATAGCAAATGATTAAAGATTAATTTTATCCTCTGCTTGGTGCTAATGAAACATTAGTTGTTTCATCTTTATAAGTATTGAAATATGGATCCTGCTAATCAAATTAGTTTGGCTTATCAGAAAAGTGCATATATATATATATATATATATATATGCACTTTTCTATATATATATATATATCTATATATAATATATATATATATCTCTACATAGATATATATATACAATTGAAATATTGGATCAGTCATTTACTATGATGCATAACATATGTTAGCAATTCTTCAACTAAAATTGGAATCTATATAGTATTTATGTTGCTATATATTCACATATAAGACATATTTTGAAATGATTAAAACAGCAAAAATATATATATATACAATTATTAAAATAGGTCAACACTTAGACAATCCCAATATCAATAACAATCAACAATTTCAATCTGTTGTCAAGGCAACCTCCTCCCAACTTTATTTATGGTCGAATATATTTATATAAGCACTAAATATTGCAATTTGACCATAGAGACTGAGAAACTTCCTAAACAAGTAAATATAACCTGTTCTGAATGCAAACAAATAAATAGTCAATGATAACATTCAAACTGCAATTATAATTTTTAAATTGCACTCAATGTATTACTTAAATTTTAAATGTATAATGTTCAATACTAAATGGGTTTATTAGTAATCATTAAAATCAGTCAATGCTTAGACAAATCCAATATCAATAACAATTAATCTAAATCTGTTGTCAAAGCAACCCCCATTATATAAATGGAATTAAATCACTGTTAATGTATATTGACATGTAACAACCAATAAGACTGGTTCTATAGGCTGTAAAAAAACAACAGGCACACTTTTCAAAACCATTAATAAGCAAAAGTCCATTATGATCAGCATCTATGTTGTTATATATGAGCCAATAGCTGAACATTATAACTATAAGAGTTGAAATGTAATGTATAATAACATTTCTTACATCTCAACTGAAATTAAAACTCTCCCATTAGCAAATCATGTATTTAAATTCAATATTCAGTTGCTGCACATCGATAGACATTGTCTTCCACATTGTAATAGATTTTAAAATGAACAGGAACTCCATTATATGAGTCAAGTATATACAGACAAGATGTATTTCTGTGCTACAACCAATAAGAGCAGCATTCCTTGCTGAAAAAAAACAATAGCAAACCTGACCAAAACACTACTAAGCAAAAGAAGGCCTTTTTTGATCAGTACTCATGTCATTATGCATGAACCAATAGCTGCCAGTCTAAAAGAAGAATAAATGTCAGAATTAAGGAGCATTGAAATGCTTTTAATCAAAAAATTAGCACACCAGTTTTTACTTTCCATTTTTTAAAAATTGCTCACAAACCTGATTTTGACAATACAAAAATACTTGCTGACAAGCATTGGTGGTAGAGAGGTCAGCAATAGCTGCTTTACAAGCAGTTGTCCCTGATTAGCAGGTTCACTTCCTGGTTGATGCTATGCCACATGAGAAAAATACTTGCTAATTTGGAAAGATATGATTTAAGAACCATGAGAGAGTCAATTGAAATATTAAAGAGATTTACTGTTTTAAATAGGGCTGACGAAGCCTAACGTATTCCAGCTATGTGGAAACTTTACATTTTATCTAATATTAACTTAAAATTAATAGGTAAAAAAATTGAGGGAAATAAACATTTTGATAAGTCTCATATTGTGAATGCTGAAGTACTTCAAGTTGAATCTCACTTCTCATCTCGCACTGAGTCACGTTATTTTTGAGATCTAACGATTGTTCTGTCAAAAGTTAACCTTGATAATGGCGGTTGTTAGTCCATTGAAATATCGGATTGTAATGCGAAATAATATACGATTTATTCCCAAATATATTAATTTATCTACATCATACAACCATGAAAACATTATATATATATATAAGCAATTATATTTTATTTTTTGCAGTTTTCTACTTGTTTATATAAACATAATATTCTTTTGCTAGTAATGCTTATAAAGAAAAATCAAATTTATTGTCCAATCATAACTGTTGCTGTTAATAGTACCCATTTGTCTGTTTTATATCTATTTATCATATAACTTATCATCAACATATAAGCACTTATAGTATATATGTGTGGGAGATGATAATGTGGACCAACTGATGATTGCTGGTTTAGCATGAAACACGTATATTGGTGATTATTTATCTTTTCAATATATGTGTGCTTGAGTGTATCAGTGTTATTAGATAGAGTGGAGACTTATGGGTCGTCTGAAAGTCTGTGCTCATATACCCTACATATTACATATATAGTCACAGGTATATAACAAGCCTGTGTTTCACTTATAAGCCATTATATTTCATTTGTTTGCAATCTATGAATATTTTTTTCTACTTTTTAATATAAATATAATTTTTTGTAAGTTATGTTTACAATCATATTTATTATAACAATTGATCCTTTCCTAAAATAAAGCCATCTTCCAAGGACAAATGAAAGTAGGATAGATAATAAGGAGCATCAGTATGGGACTATTCTCATTAATATTTTATATTGTATTAAAATGGAACAAATAACATTGTCTTATTTAGGTATAACTATGTGCAAAACTATGATATACACAAGCCTTCAAAATTCCTGTCACTTTTTCATATTTTACAATAAATTTTTATGCAATTGTTTGATAAATTACAATTTATTAAAGTTCTCTTTTTGAAATATTTGCTATACAATATTTATTGTAAAATATTTTTATTTAAAAAAAACGCAAAATTGCAGCAGATACCTGCACAAAAGGACAAGATCCAAGGCATCTGTCAAGCATTGGTGGCCTAGTGGTTGGCATAGCTGCTAGGGTTCACTTCCCGCTCAACGCATTTGACATATATAAGAAAAAGATCTAAGGTAGCTAGCAAAAACCCAAGTCACAAGCAGCTGATATTTCACTAATTTTGAAATTAAGATTTAACTCAGATAAGTCAAGTTATATATCTTTTTTTAACATTTTAAGAGGAATGTAAAGAAACTATCTATAAAAATGTGATTTTAATATTTAACTCTCAAAATTTAAAGTTTGTGAATCACTATAAAAATTAATATTTTTAACAGTATTAAAAATCTAGTTTTTTTTTTTAAATTTTTAAGATAATAATTATAGTTTCCCAGCTTCATTACATTCCTTAATATTTTCTTTTTCTAATAATATGTGTCATATTATTATTAATGTATCCAAACATAAGATATTGTACAAATTATATCTCAGTCCAATTCTCTAAAATCCAACATGGCGGCATTCAAGAGTCAAACAGTTAAATTTAATATTCGGTTAATGGAAATCAGTATATGTTGGCTATGGATTTAAATTTATTTATATATCAGTGTTCTAATTTACAAATTAGTTTATATCTATATTAACTCGTTAAAAATATTAAGTTTATATACATATAAAGATAACTTACTTTTGTTGAAATGTTTTATCCATGTATACTCTGTAAAATATTCCATGCGATTCATTATATATCTTCCCCAAATAATCAATTTTTAATAAGTATGTTTGATTGGCCATCAGATATTCTGAAAATTCAATAGAAAGAGAATCATTATCAACTTCTTGAAAATTGACAGTAATATTTAAAATAATGCTTTCACTGCATTCAGTATAGAGACTTACATTTAAAACGGTAAGATTTTTTTGACTCACAGACAGTTGATTAATTTTACTGTCACTTGTAAAATTGACTCGGACTTTTCCTTTAATCTCAGGGTGATTCACATCCACGGATGGTTCAATTTCAAGAAGATAATGAAGGGGAGTGATGTTATTAACAACTTCTAAACTATTGTCAATATATTCGGATGAATTATTTACAAAAATAGATACTTGAATGAATTTTGTGTCAAAACTAGTAAATAAAATTCCCAATACAGCTCCTGTACAAATTAAAACCAACACTAAAATAGTTATTACAACAATAAGTATTATTTTGGTATCCGAAAGCACTCTCCGAATTCTTAACACTTCACTTCGCGTTATTGGTAGGTTGCTTTCCGAAACGGATGATGTTCTATTTTGCACAGGCTGATTTGATTCTGAATTTCTTGAAGAACGACCACTCATTTCTCTGCAACTGAATATATACAAAATTGTTATACGTTTATAGCCTTTTTATCTATCCCTATCTTATGTATAAACTTTCTCTCTATATATGTATCTATATTTCTACTATCTATTTATATATTTATTTATTCACCTATCTATCTACTTATCTGGTTAAATATTAACTTATTTACTTTTCTATCTTTATCTATCTATCTATTTAAATTTTTAAGTTATCTACATATCTAACTAAATTTCCATTTTTACCTATCTATCTATCCATCTGTCTGTCTGTCTGTCTGTCTGTCTGTCTGTCTGTCTGTCTATCTATCTATCTATCTATCTATCTATCTATCTATCTATCTATCTATCTATCTATCTATCTATCTATCTATCTATCTATCTATCTATCTATCTATCTATCTATCTATCTATCTATCTATCTATCTATCTATCTATCTACCTACCTACCTACCTACCTACCTACCTACCTACCTACCTACCTACCTACCTACCTATCTACCTATCTATCTATCTATCTATCTATCTATCTATCTATCTATCTATCTATCTATCTATCTATCTATCTATCTATCTATCTATCTATCTATCTATCTATCTATCTATCTATCTATCTATCTAAATTTTTAAGTTGACTAATTATTTACATATCTAACAAAGTTTCTATTTTTTATCTACTTGATTAACTATGTACTAATCTATATGTATTTTTATCTATCTCATCTACTTATCTATTTATTTATCTCAAATATATATATATATTATAACGGTTGGGGTGGAAATCAATAGAGTCTTACCGTATCTGCACTATGAGGGTGCCATCTAGGCATTTGAACCTAGAAAATTTATATAGTAGGCAGATATGTGCTGTTAAGATCTTATTTTAAATATATTTTAGACCGTTAGCCCAAGTCACTAGCTCAGAGGAGATGCAGAGATAATAATATATAACTTTAAAATATAACTTTGTTTAATTTGAATCTTAAATATAAAAAAATAACAGCTACTGCCAGTAATTAACACACAAACAACATTTATTTACAATCATTTAAAGTTTGAGGAATAACATTTATTATTTTAGATTTTATTATTCTTTTAATTTAAATTATTATTTAAGATTCTAAATCATCCACACAGATGAATTTTATATTTATTTTAAGATTGCCGAGCATGAATAAACTACATAGATTTCATTTGAAAAGAAAATATTCTATCCCTTATTTAACCTTAGGACAAAAGTTTGCAGTCAAACCGGCATCAATCCATTTGATACATTGATGTATTCAATGCAGCATGAAAATATGACAGCACTAAATATCATACTGTCAGGAATGTACATCTGAACAGTAAGTACGGTTAGTGAAGATATCGACTCTCAATCAAACAGGAATGCTACATTTGTTGGCAAGAAGAACAATAAACAAAAAACTCCATAGGAAGGGACTGCATTTTCCATCTTATTATCCCTTTCATAGGCAAAAAAGGGAGTGTGCAGCATATAAATGGAGATTCTGCACATAGCGAACCTCATACTACATCTACTAATTACACCAACATATCCAATCCATTGACCTAATTCAACTATGAAACAAAAAACCTAAGATTACCCTCCCCTAATTAATTAATATAACTTTACAAATCTATATAGCCATTCATGCCCGACTTAAATTTAACATTTATATAAGTTCGCACAGATGAATTTTATAAAAGTTTGTTTTTTAATGTTGAGTATAGATCGACTACATAGATCACATGCTCAAAAACATTTCAAAATAAACATAAATGATCAAAATATAAAGTCATTGATGTAATTGCAGAAGGAATTCACAAGAAACCCAATGGCATTCATCATAAGATGCCACATTGACACCAATAACTAAAAAGACATCCGAATAAATACATTTTAGATATTCAATGTAAGATATCATTATTTACTGAATGTCTATATATTTTAATCAAATATGAAAACAAAAACATAATTAAATGTGAATGAATCTATGCAGGCATCAATACTCAACTTAAATTTAATGCATTTAAATAATTTATACAAATAAATATTAATAGAAATTTAAAAAAAAAATGGAAATGATTTTTTTTTAAAAACTCAAATGTATAAAATCTAAACATTAATTATCAATTTGAAATTTGAAAGTCAGATAAGAGTTCATTTTAAAATTTAGGTTCTGAATATTAAAAGCTTGAATGAAAAGTTAATTATTTTTAAATTTTTAGTTCATGTCTTACAGAAGAAGAATCATGGTTCGTGGTGCCAATTCCCACAACATCTCTATTGAAGTTTGGTCTGTTGTTCTGGAGGAGGCCTAAGCTGGTTCAATCCTGGTATTACAGTCATTTTATTTGAAATAAGTGAGAGAGAGTGACAAGTGCGTCTTATCACTCTGTTCACAAAAATCAAGCTGGAACTGTTTTTAATTTCAATATTTTTCTTTTTATAGTACTCCTCTGGATTCATTGAACATCGTTTCCTAATGCAATAATGTCCATTATGGTCTGGGCCTTCATTGCTGCTTCTATATTTGATATCTAATTTATTTATTTTTTATTCTCTTATCTATATCTTTCAAATGACCTTTTTTTTCTATAAGAGCCCCAAGGGCTAGTTTGCTTTTCAATTAATTTATAAAACAATCATTTCCATTTGCAAAAATATTTTATCTTTAGATCTTGTACTTTTTTCTAAAAAAGTATGTTCAAATATATATATATTAAAAAGAAAATAACTTTTAAAGTTTTGCATCTGTGCGAATATACGTATACACGTTTAACAACTCTTTAATATTTTTTTTAGCCTTTATTTACGAACTTAAGAAAAAAATTATTTAAATTTTAAATTAATGTAACGGCATATACTGTTACAATATATATATATATATATTGTAACCGGACCACCACACAACCCTTTTATTACTTCAGTTGTAACAATTTCCTGATGAGCATGTTGCAGGAAGGAACTATCAATTGGCATTACCCAATGCAGATGTTAACCCCCCCCCCTACAACAATATTTCCTGCTCATCAGAGGATGTAGTACCATAGAGGCTGGAAGCATCTAGACATTTATATGTTTGGTTTTCCAAACGGCACCACTAGAGTTCCATCTCACTACAACCTGACTTACCTAGGTCTAGTTATGCCAGACGTAGCTCAGGAGGCATGAGATTCTCATGAACAAGTGCAATGACTGATGAGTGATGCAATAAAAACAAAATAGAATTGGACAACTGGATAACTAAATTTAATTTTTAGTAACAATAATTTTATTTAATAACAATTAATTTGCAAGTTCTAATAAAGTTCATTCCTATCCATGTGATGACTCATTTTCATTTCATTTATGAAAAGGTTAGAAGCAGTTTGTTGATCAATAGTTCATTTGCAATTCATTTTAATAAAGTTCATCCTTCATTTCAAATGAAGGCTCATTTTGATGTATCTTAGGTAAAGGATTCAAAGGGTCTTTTATCTAGTAGATGTCTACCAATTCTGCATGAATATTTTCCACTCTGTATTCCACATCTGTACATCTTTTTTAGGTAGGTAAATAGGTAAGATGAGCTATTCCAGATCTGTAAGGTTTCTATAATTCAGCCAAGTATCAATGTACATTGGTTCTCATAAGTTTCATTACTTTCTTTGTATACAATTGAAATTCATGTAAGCATTTGTAATTTTTATAGTACATTATTTTATTCTATTTATCAAACAGGTAACGTGAACAAATCTTGGTTTGTGGACTATTCATAGTCCAGTCAGTGTAAATGTGCATCTATGTGCATAAGTTTTATTACTTTCTTTCCACAAAATCAATATTCAGGTAAGTATTAAGCATTTGTAATTTTATATCAATATGCAGATAAGCATTTAGAGTCCATATAGTATTTCATTAAATTTATCAAATCCAGTAATGTGGTTTAAATTACTCCCACAAAATTAATATTCAGGTAAGTATTAAGCATTTGTAATTTTATATCAATATGCAGATAAGCATTTAGAGTCCATATAGTATTTCATTAAATTTATCAAATCCAGTAATGTGGTTTAAATTACTCCCACAAAATTAATATTCAGGTAAGCATTAAGCATTTTCATTTATACTTTATCACGAATAAATGATTTTCATAATTTTAGTTTCATTCATAATTTTCCAGTAACAAACGTATTTTCATGCAGCTACATTTATTAATAATTCTTTTTTTTTTATATTTATAATAAAGACGTTTTGTTTGTCTTTTAAAACATATATAATTTTAGTTTAAGAAATACGTTTTGTTTATTTTAATATAATTTAGTAAAAATAGTTTTGTTTATCTTTTAAAAACACATATAATTTTAGTTTAAGAAATACGTTTTGTCTTGTCTTTTAAAAAACATATATCGAATATTTTTATAAAATCATTACCTTCATTTATCCAGTTGTCACTTCAAAAAGGGGTCATCGCATTTCAGCTGAATGGCATTATTTCCTTTCTATGATGTCTATCCAGGCAAATCTAGAAAAATCATGGCTTAGAATGAAGAGATGAAGCTGTTGGTTTATTTTTCCATCGTTATAATTTCCTTAATAAAGCTTTCTTTTTCCATCATTAACAGAGGTTCTTTAATATCCTTTTAAAATTGAAATCTTTTTTTTTTTCAAAATTCTTCTTTGACAGCTACTTGAAAAATATCTCTTTGGAAAAAATATAACTATTTGATCTCCTTAAAATCTCTCTGAAAAAACTTTTTAAAACTCTTTCAAAGTCTCTTGTTTTAAAATCAAATCTAATCTGCTTCTGAACTTGCAACTTGACTATTTATATCTGATTCTTGGACTGATTAAACAGCCTTTTCCCACTGTACCTAATTTGCATACTGCTCTCATTTAAGCCCGATTGCCTTTCTCTTCATAATGATTGGATAATCTACTTTTTTAGTGGGATAGATAAGAAATCATAAGAATTAAGCCATGTTTTTCAATTTACTAACTTTGCCTCAAGTGATTATTACACTTTATTCGAAAACATCCAAAAATTAAAAATGTAATCAATTTAATACATGCCAGCTTTAAATAAATATGTGATATATTTAAATTATATCGTAATCCAAAACTATAAAATCAATAATGATTTTCTTTATTATTTTCTTTTCTCAATTATAGAAAATAATAATTTTCTTGTAACGTCATAAACTAAACTTTTTTATACATCTGCTGTTTTTTAAGGTGGAAGGGTAACTAGCTCTTAGAATAAATATACATGTGAAACATCGTTCTTGTTTCATTACCCCCGACCAAATTTTGGGATGAAATCGCCTGGAAGTACGATTTTATTCCACATATTATACACTTCATCTCTCATTACTGCATCTCCATTGGTTTTAGATGTGCTGATGAAATAGGTAAGATGAGCTGGAAAAGTGAATACATGAACTGTAGCCTCCAATGCCAGAATAAGTAGATGGCCAAGCATAAACTACCAGTACACACTGCCCCATGATGTCATGAGAAAATATCTCATTTTTAAGCACTACCTCTCTTGTACCTAGAAGGATCATCCAACTAAGAGTAGGAGCCAGAGAAAAAAAACACAATTTGGCACTTAGCCAACCCTGCTCAGCTTCTGTGAGTCTTAGGGGCTATCATTTGGTCTATTCATGAGACCAAGGCCTATACATGAGGCCTATATATACACATTGCTGGACTACTCTCAGAGGACAACATCCAGGTCTGGATAGTGCTGAGCATATACTTTGGAGCATCATAAACACAATGCATCCAAGCAGCTCTGCTCAATAATCCACCCATCTCAACATGAAAAACACAAGTCCATGCATCACTACATCACACTCACAAACTTCTTCCATCAGCTATCTTTATTTTATTGTTCTGTATCATAACTACAATTTGGTTTAGGAGACTGAGGATCATGATCAGTTCTCCTATAATACTCTTCTATATTATGAGGTGACACACTTCTGGATTGTCTTTTTGTTGGGAGTTTCTCATGCTCAACATCACTGTGGTGGCTTGCTTTTTCACTTCTGTATTTTCTTTGGAGATCCTTGTTACTGTTTGATCTTCTAATTATATGGGTCCGATATGGACCATGAACACCATCTGTGGATTTTCTTCTGTTCCTCTTCCATGGCAGTACTTCATTTTTAGAAATACATAAAGGTTTATTTTTGAACAGTTCATCTGCCATAGTAATTATTTTTTTTGTATTTATAAAAGTTTCTTGTTGCTTAATTTTTTTCACACTTATAAATCCTGAGTTTTCAGATTCCTTTTTGGTGTCTTTTCCTGCATCAGCAAGTATATTTTTAATAACTGTCTTTATATTTTTTTTTCTGTACTCAATTTCTGATTTGAGTTTATTGAGCTTTTGTTTATAATTTTTATATATGGCTGAGGACTAACACACTTTTGTTTCCAATTTATGGTTTCTTTCTCTATCTCTGTTACTATTTCATAGCATATATCAGACAATTTTTCTGAAATATTTTCTTCTATATTGGACAGTTCCTTAGTTATATGAGAATTAAGTTTTTGATTATGTTCATTTTTATGTTTTTCCTCTTCTTGAAGATCAGAAGATTTTAATTTTGCTTTATTAGATTCATTTTCATCCATTTGAAACTCTTTTACTGTGTTTGATACTATTTCAGTCTCAGCTTCCATATATACTGTTTCTTTCTTTTCAATTTTAGAGATATATTCCACAATCAGAAGTTTTCCTGAAGGTGGACTGACAATTTCAAGATCACCCTTTGTAATTTCAATTACTTCCTTTTTAACAATCTCAAATTTTGCTTCATCAGTAATAGGATATTCAATTTGTGATTCCTTTAAAATATCTTTGGTTGGAAATTCTAAAATTTCTTCCTCATCCAATTTTTTAGACTGAGTTATTTCTTTTATTAACTGGTTGAACTTTTCATTTTGTTTTTCTATTGCTTCTATGATTTGTTTTTCTATTCTTTGGTTTGCTTCTATTGCTTGCTTCTTATCTTCTTCTCTTTGTTCATCTTTTTTTTGTCATCTTCTTCTCGTTGTTTGTTATCCTCTTCTCTTTGTTTATCTCTTTTTTGGTTATCTTCTTCTCGTTGTTTGATGTCATCTTCTCTTTGTTTATCTGTTTTTTGGTTATCTTCTTCTCATTGTTTGATATCATCTTCTCTTTGTTTATCTGTTTTTTGTTATCATCTTCTCTTTGTTCATGCTCTTTTTCTATTCATTCTTTCACCATATCGAATAGCTGCCTTAACATGGCTTTCTTTTCTGTTTCCTGAGTTTCTATGTTCACCATTTTTTCTTTGTTTTCTGGCTTAGTAAGCTTCTCTCTCCATCCATACCATGATTTAACTCCATCTTCTTTGAAATGCCTGTTTTATTCTCTATGCCATTCATTTTTGTGTTGTTTTTCTTTTAAACTTTTATTTTTCCACCCTTCTTGAATAAATCACATCACTGCATCATATGCACTGTTCATATCACAGAATCATGATCTGCTTATGCCTATGGGTAGGCTAGCTAGATAAGGCCTCACAGTAGGGCAACAAATGTAACTGGACCACCATACAACCCTTTTATTACTTCAGTTGTAACAATTTCCTGATGAGCATGTTGCAGGAAGGAACTATCAATTGGCATTACCCAATGCAGATGTTAACCCCCCCCTACAACAATATTTCCTGCTCATCAGAGGATGTAGTACCATAGAGGCTGGAAGCATCTAGACATTTATATGTTTGGTTTTCCAAACGGCGCCACTAGAGTTCCATCTCACTACAACCTGACTTACCTAGGTCTAGTTATGCCAGACGTAGCTCAGGAGGCATGAGATTCTCATGAACAAGTGCAATGACTGATGAGTGATGCAATAAAAACAAAATAGAATTGGACAACTGGATAACTAAATTTAATTTTTAGTAACAATAATTTTATTTAATAACAATTAATTTGCAAGTTCTAATAAAGTTCATTCCTATCCATGTGATGACTCATTTTCATTTCATTTATGAAAAGGTTAGAAGCAGTTTGTTGATCAATAGTTCATTTGCAATTCATTTTAATAAAGTTCATCCTTCATTTCAAATGAAGGCTCATTTTGATGTATCTTAGGTAAAGGATTCAAAGGGTCTTTTATCTAGTAGACGTCTACCAATTCTGCATGAATATTTTCCACTCTGTATTCCACATCTGTACATCTTTTTTTAGGTAGGTAAATAGGTAAGATGAGCTATTCCAGATCTGTAAGGTTTCTATAATTCAGTCAAGTATCAATGTACATTGGTGCTCATAAGTTTCATTATTTTCTTTGTATACAATCGAAATTCATGTAAGCATTTGTAATTTTTATAGTACATTATTTTATTCTATTTATCAAACAGGTAATGTGAACAAATCTTGGTTTGTGGACTATTCATAGTCCAGTCAGTGTAAATGTGCATCTATGTGCATAAGTTTTATTACTTTCTTCACATAATACCAATATGCAGGTAAGCATTTATAATCCATATAGTCTTTCATTATTTTATTTATATTTATCAAAACAGTAATGTGGTTTAAATTACTCCCACAAAATTAATATTCAGGTAAGTATTAAGCATTTGTAATTTTATATCAATATGCAGATAAGCATTTAGAGTCCATATAGTATTTCATTACATTTATCAAATCCAGTAATGTGGTTTAAATTACTCCCACAAAATTAATATTCAGGTAAGCATTAAGCATTTTCATTTATACTTTATCACGAATAAATGATTTTCATAATTTTAGTTTCATTCATAATTTTCCAGTAACAAACGTATTTTCATGCAGCTACATTTATTAATAATTCTTTTTTTTATATATTTATAATAAAGACGTTTTGTTTGTCTTTTAAAACATATATAATTTTAGTTTAAGAAATACGTTTTGTTTATCTTTTAAAAACACATATAATTTTAGTTTAAGAAATACGTTTTGTTTATCTTTTAAAAACACATATAATTTTAGTTTAAGAAATACGTTTTGTCTTGTCTTTTAAAAAACATATATCGAATATTTTTATAAAATCATTACCTTCATTTATCCAGTTGTCGCTTCAAAAAGGGGTCATCGCATTTCAGCTGAATGGCATTATTTCCTTTCTATGATGTCTATCCAGGCAAATCTAGAAAAATCATGGCTTAGAATGAAGAGATGAAGCTGTTGGTTTATTTTTCCATCGTTATAATTTCCTTAATAAAGCTTTCTTTTTCCATCATTAACAGAGGTTCTTTAATATCCTTTTAAAATTGAAATCTTTTTTTTTTTCAAAATTCTTCTTTGACAGCTACTTGAAAAATATCTCTTTGGAAAAAATATAACTATTTGATCTCCTTAAAATCTCTCTGAAAAAACTTTTTAAAACTCTTTCAAAGTCTCTTGTTTTAAAATCAAATCTAATCTGCCTCTGAACTTGCAACTTGACTATTTATATCTGATTCTTGGACTGATTAAACAGCCTTTTCCCACTGTACCTAATTTGCATACTGCTCTCATTTAAGCCCGATTGCCTTTCTCTTCATAATGATTGGATAATCTACTTTTTTAGTGGGATAGATAAGAAATCATAAGAATTAAGCCATGTTTTTCAATTTACTAACTTTGCCTCAAGTGATTATTACACTTTATTCGAAAACATCCAAAAATTAAAAATGTAATCAATTTAATACATGCCAGCTTTAAATAAATATGTGATATATTTAAATTATATCGTAATCCAAAACTATAAAATCAATAATGATTTTCTTTATTATTTTCTTTTCTCAATTATAGAAAATAATGATTTTCTTGTAATGTCATAAACTAAACTTTTTTATACATCTGCTGTTTTTTAAGGTGAAAGGGTAACTAGCTCTTAGAATAAATATACATGTGAAACATCGTTCTTGTTTCAATTTATATATATATATGTGTGTGTGTGTGTGCACGCATCTGTATAAATATATGAAAGCAGTCCATACGTAAACATAACAAGCAATATCAAGAATCTCAATGTATTTCTTAGCAAGGTATGATAAAACTGGATATCTATTTTTATCTACATTCTAAAATATTTATATAGACACTAAGGGATGGCATTTGACTGAAGGAGATTGAAATTTTTAATTCAAAGAAGTTTACAAAACTTTATTAAAAGGCAAATATAACCTGTGTTAAAGGCAGACTAATAAAGAGTCGACTATATCTTTCTAATTCCCTTGAAACCATGTATTTCTTAGATAAAGCTAATAATGCTGGATTAAAATAGAAGTCATAATCAAAAAGATTGTTTGCTCCATAGTTCATAGGAAGTTGAAGTAACAGATGTGCCAACATTAAAAATGGTCTATGAACTATACATTCCAGATATTGAAACTCTATCCTTGTATGAAATTATGCAGGGATATTGTTGTATAATTATAAGAGATTTTCATTGTATTTGGTAATAGTAGGAATACTGAACCCTACCATCTGATGGTGCTCTTTTTTGCCCAATTCTCATCAATATACCGATTTATGGGGCCGTCTGTTTGTTTACATAATATTACAGTATTTTTTGCGACCGGTTTTTAATTTTTTTCATAGGTGACAGTAAACTTCCAAAGATTTTTTTTTATTTCACCCGAGTTTTTTTGTTTTTAATAAACAAATACTTTGTTTTTATATGATCTAGGGATGTTGGTTTGTTTGTAAATTAACAACTAACTGTCTGTATGTTTCTTTACATAATATTACTTATGATAAACCAATTTTTTTTTCACAAGGTTTTTTTTTTTTGGTTCATTTTTTTTAAAAAACAAACACTTTGTTTTTAGATGGTGTAAGGGTGTTGGTTTGCTTTTAAATTATCGATTAACACTCCGTTGGTTTGTTTACATAAAAATATGGTAACAAACACTTTGTTGTTTTTAGATAGTGGAGGGGGGGGAGTTGGTTGTTTGCTTTTAACTTATCTTCTTTTTTTTTTAGTTGATGTTTTGATTTGCTGAAAGACTTCAACAATTTGGTACTTTTGAATAAACCAGCACTTGGTTTTTTAGAGGGTGAGGGGAGAGGGGTTGTTTTGATTTTGAATGTCATTTGTTTGTTTTTTTTGATTAATTTATTACGAGGCTTTTTTTTTTTGTTTCAAATCTTTACACTAGATACCGAAAATTTTTTCCTTAATTTTTTGGGCCTTTAATTTTAAAAAAAGACATAAACAGTTCGTTTTTAAAGAACACATTTTTAAAGCCAAATGGGGGATGTGGGTGGAGTGGCGGGGAAGGTTTGTTTTGATTTTTAATTATCGACTTCTTTTTGGATTTTCTTTTTGAACATTTTATGATGTCACCACACAGTTCTTTATTATTAATTTATTTTTTTGGTGGGACCTTTTGAATCAACTCTTAAACACTTCTTTTTTGTTGGTATAATAAAATATTACCTACTACTTTAACTATTAATGAAACTTATCAAATATTACCTATCTACTTTATAATCATATGAACAACAAAAACAACATCAAGTCTCCTCATAAAATAATTTTTTGAATCAAAAGAAACAAAACATTGGATAAGTTGTGAAGCAATACAAGTAAAAAAAACACCATTTATGGGGGCATAAAAACAGCAGCCAAAAGTAACACACAAATAAAATAACAGGGAAGCCTCAAAGCTGTAAGTAATAAAATTTTGGAGCCTTCGAACCAACAACTTCCCTTATGCAGACCTACATAGATACGCTTGCAGAAGTTTTTATTACTGGTAAAACACAATATTGTGAATCCATATGTGTGGCTGGCCAGCAATTCACTCAGCTTCGACCAATTCAGACAACTTGCAGATGACATTTGACAGTTCTCGCATGGATTCACACATAAACAGGCATTTGTGCATGAAATTGGGAAAAAAATCTGCTGAAAAGAATAACCTTTTTGAGTTGTGTGCAATTCAAAAGCATAAAGAAGCATGTGTGATGACATGACAATTCTTAATATGGAATACTAATTCCACTATGCTTTATAAAAAATTTCCATCAATGAATTTTTGCAGAGTTTCATCTCTATCAAATATGGCCACCATCAAATAAGACCATAGCAAGAGTTCAGGAGTGCTCACTTGATGAATACAGTCACAATGCAATGGGTATAGTATTTCACTATGTAATTGTAGAATACATCACTCTCAGGCAGTCTGTTATGGCTCAAAAAACACCTCTTGTCCTGTCATCCATAAGTTAAGGCCACTAAAATGGTATATTGATGTGCATTTTGTGAAAAAGAGCACCATCAGATGGTAGGGTTCAACTTTCATACTATTACTTTTTTATTTTATAATGTATCACTATGAACTTCAAAATAATAATTAAATATTTATGAATAATCTCTTTCATACATAAAAAAAATATATATTTTTTTACCAGTCTTTATAGTATTGTTTTGTATCAAATACTGACCTTGTGAATTACACTAGAGAAAATAAATAAATATTTGTCATGTTTATATTACATCAGATCATATTATGAATAGGGCAGTTAGTTGTCTTTGAAACAGTATAAAAAACAATTATAAATATGGCAAAATAACTCTGGTATTTTAAATGCAAAACAGAAAAAATTATCTGTTTGACTTTCAAATTTGCAGTATGTTGGTAACCCTCCCCATTTACTATAATTCTAGTGACAATTTATAGAACATTAATAAAATTTTGAATGTTATGCTATCAAAATTACTATTTAAAAATGGAGTATAAACTCTATGTATTTTATGATGGGACAATTTTATTTAAAGATGTATCCATAATAAAAATAATATCCAAGATTAAATGGAATATTTTTATCTTTCTGTATGTAATGATGTTAAATATACTATTAGAAGTATGCATTGGCTCTAGAAACATTGGAGAGTTTGATGTCCTAAATATATTGTATAGTTATCTTGAACATAGATTTAATGAAATTAGCAAATCGTCTTTATGTTGTAAAGATTATCTTAAAATATTCTAAATTGCTTATATTGAAAAAGTTATAGATAAGATTAGAATACAAATGAAGAACTGTAAAGTATGGAAGCCTTTTAGAAAGAAAACTTTTTGCATGGGGATATGGTGATTGATTTATATGCTCATAAAAACCATACCTTTGTTCTTTACCTATCTATCATATTTTAATGATTAGTTACTTGGGATGTCATGTGACATTAGATAGACTGTCCAATTTTTTTAAAAAGTGGCTCTAATAAATAAATGAATGTTCAGAAATTAAAAATGGATTACACAAAATCAAGTCGTAATTATAAAAAAATTAAATAAAAATTAAAATGAACAAGCTTTATAATGTAGCTTTTACTTACTGAAATACGACAAAATCTACACAATTTTAAAAGTTTGGTGAAATCTATTTTGTTTGACTATGATGATAAGTTTAGTACTTTAAATTTTTGTATATAAATTTGTATTTAGGTGTGTCTGGCATAAAATCTTTGTATTAAGGTTTGTCATAGTATTGTATTAATGGAATATCATTCTTGGGTATATCATGATTTATCATTACTTGTTCTTTAATTCTAGGAATTCATATAATACTCAAGTTTTTATAGCATTAAAATACTGTAAAAATACACATGTAATTAATTATTAAAATATAAATAATCAATCAAACTTTAAAATTATAGTACGTTCTTAAAATTTTAATCTATTATATCATAAACTATCTTTCAGGATAAAAATCTCAAACACATTTTCTCATAATGCATATATATCATAAAAAAATACCTATTGTCACTAAACTAGAAACTAAAAATACCGAATCATTTACACTAGAATTCAGTGTAATTTATGTAAACAAGGTATGTATAGAAACTACTCGTTAACGAGTATGGTTATTCCAATTTCAAAGGAAAAAGAGAATAAATAACTGTTCTAAAATAAATTTTACTATGACTATATAAACCAATTTGTGAACCATAAATAACATGTTAGTTCATTTTCTATTTATTTCATATTTTGCAATGCCGTCTTTTAATTATTTCAGCAGAAAACATTTATTTATGAAATACTTAAAAATCATATATAATTTTTATTTTCCAATGTATTCTATTCACTGACATATTCTGTGAAATGAACCATGTCTTCTTAATCTTGCGCTTTCTGTCATTTTTTTCTTCGCACCATTATTTTAAGAATATTTGGATCAAAGCTGTGTCCTTGTTCTATATCCATACCATGGAAAAACAAGGCTAATAAATCTAAAAGCAAAATTCACACAACATGCTTTAAAGTCTGATTATACCAACACATGCATTTTTAAAACCACGAAAGGGTACATGACATTGATTTAAATATTATTAAAACAGATATGGTAGTAAATTCAGGATTTAAAAAGACACGATTCATTGTACAAAACGAATATGTAATGAACCAAAGATCAAACAGTATTCAAATTAGCAAAAACTGAATCATCCCAGAAGAATAGCCAGGAATTAATTTGCCACAAAAACATTGAAAGAATATTCAGCTCAATTAATTCTATTAAATAAAATAAATATATTTAAATTCTGGTTTTAGCTCTTTATATATATATATATATATATATATATATATATATATATATATATATATATATATATATATATATTGTACCAGGTGGATGGTTTAGCAGAACCATTATTAAATGAATTGGCACATAAATCCCTGCTGGAGTAAACACAATATTTACTTTAACTCTTTTTATAAATTTATTTTATGAAAACAAAATTATATGACTAAAATATAGTACAATATTATTCCTTGCAATTTACGTATTGCTCCACCATGGTCCTTAGGCAGAGATGAGAGTACTCAAAGAGCATCTGAATCCAAACCACCAGATATATCTGTGAAATATATCTAACTGACCACATTTGAAGGAAACAGATTTCTTCTCGACTGTTGAATTCAACACCACATTCAAAGCACTTTTTTTTGTATAAACATGGACACCAATTACTTTTCCAGAGGATAAATAATGCACTTTAAATGATGGCCACTAATTCAATGCCCAAGATACCCCATGACCAGCTCAGCTACTTGTAATCAATAACAAATTATTGTTTTAATTAATGGCAAAAGAATTGACAAACAAAATTAAGCTTTTAAATTTAAAAGACAATTTATTTTAATTAACATTTTTTAATACTAATTTTAAATACTTTTGTAAATCTTATTTAACTAACAGAACACTGGTACAATGATCACGCACATTTTAATTCACAAACTAGAATATCATATAACAAAGCATTAAATAATATTTGGAATTTAAAACACACACACATCAATAGTTCATCTATGTATGCTATAGAGTTCATATTACTTTACTCTGGGAGGCTTCCTAAAGCGATGAATACTTCTTGCTGTTTGCAGCTTTTAATGAATTATTTCTAACTGGTTAGATTTGAAGTTTCTTCAGGAGGTTTAATGCTTAGTCATTGGTATTATTCTTGGAGACAGTTAAATATTGACGGCAATTCTTCAAGTTGTTATGCAGGCATTTTTCTATTCTGAACAGATTTCTATTTCACTGGAACTCAAGCTGGAGAAAGTCGTAAGTTTCTGAGGGTTTTAACACTGCATTATTGACTGATTTAATCTCAACTGCTCAATTTAAACTGCACAATCTAAATTGTAATCTCAACGAACTGAACTCATTGTCTGATGAAAAACTAGACTATTTATACTTAAGGCCTGTTGTCATTTTGATTTCTGCCAGCAATATATGTTGTTGAAATTCCTTCCTTGTTTTTAATTGCATTCCTTGAGATAATCTTTTAATCCTGTTGTTGGAGATGTTAATTAGCAGCCATCACAAATGTGTTATTTTTACATTTTTAATTAATAGCCATCACTGTGTTTTTAATGATAATTTTCTATATCATTTTTTTTATTTATTAAATGCGCATACATTTATTATATTTTTTACAATCGCACATATATATTTTATCAACAAGCTCACATTAATTCATTTACGCATTTACGCACATATATAATTTGTGATCATTCATTATTTAGTTTTTAAGATGATCTTTTTTCCATAACTTAAATAAAAGAAGATTTATATTTTTAAACTTTAAGTTATATTTCAACTAATAATAATCAAAAACTCTTTAACTTCTTTTTATAAAACTTTTAACTTGACGCTTCTAAAGCAAACCCCCTTCCCCCTTCAAATTAATTAATTCTAACTTTTATTTCAACTACTAATAATAGAAAAACTCTTTGACTTTTAATTTTACGTTTTTGAAAACAAACTGCAATAAAAAACTCATAAACTTTTAGATAATATTTTCTTTTAATGAATAATTTTATTTTAATAATTTTTAGACAAAATTATCATATGTACCAACACAATATTGGTACAATATATATATATATATATATATATATATATATATATATATATATATATATATATATATATATATATATATATATATATATATATATATATATAATGAACATGCCAATAGCTCTTAACAAGCTTTTGAGAACATTCCTATCAGAAGAGTTTCTAGCTCTGACTTTTGTCAGTAAGGATTACATTTGTAATACAAGCTTATTCAATTAAGTCATGTGATATATGACTTGATTTCCTTGCAATTATATATAAATAAAATGTGCATAGAATACTCACTTCAACACATATTTTGAAACATAAAAATAAAAGTTATCTGAAAAAAAGACACCTAAAATTGTTTTCATGCTGAACACTCTTCAGTTGGCCCTCATCATTATATTTCATACTTAAAGCAGTAATTTTCAGTTGGCCTAGATTACAGTTTCTTATAATGTTTTTATTATTTGTTTTTTATTTATCACTATCATATTACGACAGTTTGATATATAGTCTGTCAAACTTTATGCTCTTAAATCTTTTGCATAATCTATTTCAGATAAATACATAAATAATTATTACTAATTATTTATTAGCTATAGATTATATCATTATCATCCCAGGTGTAATATACATATGAAAATATCCCAGTGCACAGTGCTAAATTTTTCAGCAGCACCCTCTATGAATAAATATATTCTGAACTTTAAACAGCATAATTTCAAAAAGCCATGCTGTTTAAGCTGTAAAGAATGTAACATTTGAGAGGATGATTTGAACATATATTTATATAAACTGAACATGTAATATATATGATCTCATCATAATTTAAATCATGTTAAAATCTGGCTAATGTATTGTAACAAAATGGGTCCTGGGTTTGCATAGCAGTAGAATTGATAGGTAATCATAGAGGGTGAGAAAGGGTAGTCAAGATTCCTAAACTTCTATATTCATATCACTCCTTAGAGATAACATATTAGTACATGAACATACATAAAAATGTACATGTATGCTAATCTCTTTTCTCCATCATTACCTTCCATTTATCCCAGAATTTGAGCTTAGGAAGAATACACATAATATTATATTTCAGGGAATATTCATATTACTATCTTTATTGTGCAAGCATGTGATAAATTGATAAATGTATAAAGAAAAATGCAAATGGCTGACTTTAATTTGAAATCATATGTTTAACAAATTTACTCACCATTATTATGATTTGTACAACAAGAGATTATAACAAAAGCAATTAATTTGTTTAGATATCTATGACCATTCTGTGATTAGTACAGTTAATATTTATCAATCCTACCCCTATTTTCTCCTCAAAGAATAATCATTCAACATCAATATTACAAAAATAAATGAAATTGGTTACTGTTTATATATACCCTTGCTTGCTAATTTAGACTTTGTTAAAATTGTAATTTATTGCCTCCAATATTTTATATATTAATTCTTCTTAACAATCTGGGGATGGTATGGTTTCCCTTTCTATTATGATTTGGTTCTACAATGATAAGAAAGACCATTTATGCTAAAAATTATTAATTATATATAGTAAAAAAAACAAATAAATGACAAAGTGAGTATTATCAACAAACAAACAACAAATAACAGTATAACTGTACAAGTGTTGGCATTTAAGATGTAAAAGTATGACATCTTACCTCTAATCCTGATGGTGATAACATTCATCCACAAACAAGTTCATGCCCAACCCTACATTCTATTTCAATTTAAAAATAAGGCTAATAATTTGTTTCACTTTTCTAACATTTTAAGACTTTATACCCCTCCCTCAACTTATAGTAAAGGAAAGTAATAAACAAAAAATACAGATACATAAAATAAAAATATGACATCAACCTAAGAAAAATGAAGAGTCTATAATGGAAAATGGATTTGATTAATAGCTTGAGTTTGTTTGTGCTTTTAATAGAACCATTTTAGATTTCATTAAAACAATGAGAATGTAGTAATAATAAAAACATTTGTGGGAAAACAAAAAATAAAGTTATTTTTTATTAGTATAAATGTTTTTATACTTTGAAAAAACCATTTTAGTTTTCATTATGATAACATAAAATAGTTAACATATAGCTGCAAAATAATAAATAATTTTTAAGTGAAAAAATAAAAATATTTTTTTATATGTTTAAAAGACCAATTTTTGTTGTTAATATGAACAGAAAGTTCCTAGCATAAAAAAAATTTTCAAGCATGAAAGTGGAAGTTCTGAATATATAATTAAATCACTAATTAGTAAATATACATTAGAATAAGCTTATTTATATTTCTATTCTATTCTTTAATCTGCCATTACTTTCATATATTTAAGTGTTTCCATTTATTGTAAGCTTTAAACTTTACTTTAATATTAAATCATTATTCTATATCAGAATATAATAAATTGACTCGATTTGATAGAATTTTATGCTTATAAAGGAAATAAATCCTAAAAAATCATATTTGAATTCTGCAAATATTGCAAAAATTAGTTTATATATCATTCACTGATTGGAAGGAGCATGTTCATTTATAAAAACAACAAATTTTTCTTATTAACATTGGTTTTTAAAATAAAAAATATTAATATCTGATAAGTATATCAAATTGTGCTTTAAAATATTAATTTTTAAAAATATTGCAATATATTCTAACTGTTAGGAATGATGGATTAGCAAACAGTTGCTCCTGATATTCTCATTGTTTCCATTATGTTGAAAATTATTACCTTTCATTTTTAAAAATAAAATATATATGTATAAAAGTGTGTAATAAAGTATGCTGTTGATTTTTAATAATTTCTACACAGTAATTTTTTTAAATTTTATTTTATCTTATTTATTTAATAGCTAGAGAAAATAGAGAACACTCTGATGAAGACTGCTGGACAGCCAAAACTGTCAGGAAAATAGAGAAGTTTTATAAAAAAAAATGTTTTGCATTAAAGTACATGAGAGGAGTTATTATAAGTGATATATATGAATATATGAAGAAATGCAAAGAGAGTAAAGGAGAAGAATAAGAATATATTCTACACAGTAAACGTGAAAAAATAATTGTGAATATTAATAAACTCCACCAAAAAAATTATGTTTTAATATTCAAAATATTTTCTCAAAGTAATTCTATAAAGAATGTGAAATTCTTGTTACTAAAATAGACCATGAAGACAAAGTTTAAAAGTGTCTAAAGTCACCACATTTTCAGGTATTCTAATGTCTTCAGATTTTTTTTTAAAATAAAATATCAGATACACAAATTTCCAGATTTGAAAAAAAAGCAAACTATTTTAACCAATTGTGGTATAAATTTCACATAAGGCAACTTGGTAAGTATACATGGGAGGGTGTGTGTGTAAAAAGAGAGATGACATCATGAAATGGGTAGAAGACTTCTATCAAGAATTATATAGTAATAAAGAACAAGTACCTTTAATATATCTATTCTATCTTCCGAATTGCCCAGAATTTAAATGAAGAAGTTAGACATGCAATTACATTTATAAAGAAAGGAAAGGCTCCATGTAATGATGGAATTATAATTAATATATTAAAAGAAGAAGGTGAAGAAATAGCTTTTTTTTAGCAAAGTTATATACCAAATGTCTAAATCATAAAGATATACTAGATGATTGGAAAAATGCAGTATTAATATTAATATTTAAAAAAAGTGATAAAGAAGATAATTAGAAATTACAGACCTATCAGCTTTTTATCAGTTTTATACAAAATTTTTACCAAGATAACTACAATTCGTCTACAGAGAACATTGAATTTCCATCAACCAAGGGAACAAGCTGGATTTAAAAGTGATTTTAGTACAGTAGATCATATCCAGGTATTGAGAGAAGTTATATAAAGGACAAATGAATATGAGTTGCCATTGTGCTTTGGATTTATAGATTATGAAAAGGAATTTGATTCTATAAACATTTCTTCAGTGATTAAAGCATTGGATCATCAATATATAAATCCAGGATATTGTCATATTTTAAAGAATATTTATAAAATGCAACAGCAACAGTTAGATTACATAATGATACTAGGAAAGTCAACATTGAGAAGGGTGTAAGACAGGGTGATTCCATATCTTCAAAACTTTTTATAGCACTGCTGCAAGAAGTATTTTGTGGATTAAAATGGAAAGCCAAAGGAGTGAAAGTAAATGGAGAATTTTTAAGTCATTTAGATTTTGCAGATGATGTAGTTGTTTTTGCAAATAATGCTTTAGAGCTGCAGGAAATGTTGCAGGAGTTAACAGCTACAAATACCTTGGTCAGATTATTAATACAGATGGAAACATAATGGATGAAGTTAATCATAGAATTAAACTTGGTTGAGGTGCTTTTGGTAAAAATAACTTGATACTAAAAGGAAATATACCTATGTGTTTGAAAAGGAAGTTTTTTAATAAATATGTTTTACCAGTTCTTACTTATGGATCTGAGACTTGGACACTTAATAGAAGAGCAATAGAGAGACGTCAGACCACTGAAAGAAGTATGGGGAGACGCATGTTGTAACAAAAAGAGATCGAAAATGCAATACATGGGTAAAAGAACAAACAGGTGTAAAAATTAAAAGACTGAAGTGGAGTTGGGATGGACATATTACTAGAAGAGATGATAATAGATGGACAAGTAAAATCTTAAACGGGATTACAAAAGATTGTAAAAGACCCAGAAAGAGACCACATGTGAGATGGATGGATGAAATAAAAAAGTATGCAGGGGTCATGTGCAGAAGCTAAAAATCGGAGATGGATTGAACTGGGAGAGACCTTCATCCTGCGGTGGATTGATAAGAGTTGATG